>CM046430.1:5685322-5735322 GCA_025506505.1 Flaveria sonorensis | reverse complement strand
ATGACCAAAACGACCTCGTTGGCTGACTTTGAAAGCCCGTATTGCTGCTTTAGGCTGCCCAAGTTGTCAAGTGCTCCTTCGAATAAACAAAATATCTCGTCTTTAACCGCGAAAGATCTGCCATGTTGATTGTAGAATTTTGTTTATTTTATGAATTTGCAAGTTTGATGGATTCATAGATGAGAATTAGATGCATAAAGAATCATGGCATATCACCAACTAAAAGGTAGCATAAAGGAATCAAGGATAAATCAAGAACCATTTAAAGTAAAATTTATTGATTATTGAATCTTTCTAGTTGCCTAAAAGTTAGACCACAAAATAATACATTAATCTATACCAATGATTTCATTTTTAAACAATATATTCCATGTATTTTTCATATAACATAGTAAAAATATTAAGAGATACAGATTTAATTTCAATGAATCACATAACCGTCAGACTATACTAATACTTTTAGCATGTGTAGGATTCACCGGGGTTGTGCAATACGTTAAACCCGTAACGGATTGGCCAGACCAAGGACTACAATAGCTTTAAACTTAGGACTGATGACAAGATCACATGTATTTAAAAAAGGTGGGTCGAGCAAGATTGATAACCGAAATAGCTCTAAACTTAGGAGTTAGGACTGAGATCGGATCACCTCTATGTCGGGTTGGTCTGAACTTAGGTTTTTAGGTTGGATTTTTCAGGTTGGCCCAAATTATGCTTACCTCTAGAATTTAATCAAAAAAATTGTAGACCACCCCTATCGCTTAAAATATCAAAATCTTATGTTCTAGTATTCTACTATATGTAATACACTTGATACGAATTAAGTACCTCAAAAATTCATTATAAAATATCTCAAGAATTCATTAATATAAAAGCAGGTTTTAAGTCCACCTGTAAAAAAAAAAAAAAAGAAAAGTTTCAAGTTGGGCCGTATGATTTTCACATTTAAGGTGATTTTCCTTTGAATATTAGTCTCACGTTCCGGATTGATAGAGACAAAACTGATGTATGAGTTTTTCTAGTGCCCTAAGGTTTCATGCTTAAGTAATGAAAATAATCGGATGAAATAACGATACGTCAGTGATCGGATTAACCGTTAAAAAACAGTTGAAATCATCGAAGTTTGCTGTTTACCTTGGATTAATCGCCTATGAAAGTTAGATCAGATTATAAGTTCCGTAAATAGAAATTACTAGCATCCAGCACAGTCATACCGACTTGTACATCGGGAATCAAAACTTGTACTAATCGAGTAGCAACAACAATTCACAACAAATTTCTAGAGTCTAACACTCTAACATGAACACGCAATCGAAAATATCAACAATCATCAATCCACACATTACATATGCGATTGTAATCAACAATTATCGTATACTGTACCTCGGGCGTGTGACTGATTCGTTCTGGTGAGTATACGCCAATTGAACATCGTCTCCGATCTGCACGGATACCGCGGCGGCGTTGTTTGCGACGAAGCGGTTGACGAGCGACTTCGCGGTGGTCTTCGGCGACGGTGTACGGCTTCCGGCGGCCACCAGCTCCTCCGGCGGTGAGACTATTGAGCTGCTGAATACACCCAACATCGTAATTATCTCCCAAAAATGGATGCTAGAGAGAAACAGAGGAATGAAACATGAGAGAGTGATCAAAGGGATGTGATGAAATATATAGAGAGAGGTGAGGGTAGTATGGTCATTTACTAGAATACTAAATTTAGAAAAATATTGAACATGTTTTGGAGTGCGGGGTCTGAAGTAACCGATAAGGTTGATATTTTGTAATTTTAATAAAATTATTAAAAGACTATCTAACAACCTTTAAACCTTTAAAAAAAATCTCTTACACAATATGCAAGATGATGATACGTATATTAAATCGTAAAATGATATGATCCTCGTATGAAACAGAAGTTAAAGTAAAAAAGAAAATACTTTTCTTTTTTATTTTACATAAATTATGAGTGTGTGGGACCCACATGTGGCGATGATCTCCGTGCTTGAGGGTATGGCCCACACGTGTCCCGTGTTTTATCTTGCTAAGGTGACAAGGAGAGCTGGGTTGCTATACAGTGCGCTAACGTCCATGGTATCTAAGTATGTGGATCAGATTGAATATTGTTTTGGAACTGATCTCCTCTCTCCAATTATTGAACCATAACAACAATAGATAAATGTTATGGGAAGATCTGAGAACAAGTGTTAAACCAGTAAAAGATTTAAATTAGTAAGAGGTTTGAACTAATAAGTGATCTGAATTAATAAGTGGTCTGAACCAGTAAGTATGTTTGGTTGTAAAAAAAAAAAAATTAATAAAATAAAACAAAATAAAAACATCATCCCTCAAACACCTCCTTCATTCACTTGCGATCTTCTCCCTCACCTCACAACCCCCAAACCCTAGACCCACCACCACCCCAATTACCTGTTGAAAATGACCCAAATCGACACCTTCCGTCGAAACCCTCGCTCAAAACAATCGAGAGAGACAGAGAGCTTGTGAACAATCGAGAGACACACACTAATCTCAACCGACGACAGCGAAGAAGACACCGTCGTCGCAAACCACCGTCGCAAACCACCACCATGAACCACGTCGCGAACCACCACCATGAACCACGTCACGAACCACCACTGTTAGGTATGTTTGGTCATCTTCTTCCTCAACCGCCGTCGCGAACCACCACCGTGAACCACGTCGCCGACCGACTCCACGTCTGACTCGGGTCAGATGTGGGTTTAGATCTGACCGAATAAGGGGTTCGGTCAGACCTATTCTCCGGTAAGATGCAAGCAACCAAACAATGCACGTCTGACCGAGTCAAACGTGCACGTCTGACCGGGGTCGGTCAGACCCAACCAAACAGCCCCTAAGTGTCTTATCTAGTGACGAAGCTTGAAAGTTTTCGTAGGGAGGGGCGGGAGGCGAAGGCGAAATTATTTATTTTTAGGGAGGACGAACTCGATATTTATATAAGAATTTAAACTATCGTGCCAAAAATTTACACTATCAGACTAAAATTTAACACTACTGACGAAAAGGGGGGGTGGACCCCGCCGGCCCCTATGATCCTCCGCCAATGCCTGTAGGGCGGACATTTACGGGCAGTGAAAAACGATAAATGTGAAAGGGACTCAAGAGAGAGAAGTTTCTGAGGTTTTTACGAATATTTTGATGTGAAGAAGAGAAGGCGATGTCCTTGAGCACTCTGGTTGCAGGTGTCTTTCTAGACAAAATCATTTATAGACGTAACGTATAAATCTAATTCAAATCAAATATAGATTTTAGTTGTAATATATAAGTTTGATGAGAATTTCTATAATCAACTTAAGTTGTAGAATTTTTTTTTGACATCTAGGTGGAAGTTTAAGGTCAGGAATAACCTAGTTGTGTGCTAAAGACGACCTCTCTTCATTTGACTTGAGGTATGGTGATTTTGGTAGCATATTTGGGCTAATGAATTTATGTTTGTGTAGTTTATAAAAGTTTGTGAATAGTTTGGATTATAGCTTAAAAGGGTGACCCAAGCGTGTAGTATTAGAATCTAAAAGAGATGATTGTTTACTGTAAAACATTGTGAAGTCTTTTTAAAATTTTGTGTCTAGTTATTAACTTTTTTGTTGATATTTGATTCACACCATTCACAATATGTTCTCTATTTTGATGTGAGTGCGTACCTTATATTACGAGAAATGTATGTGAGTGGTTGTAGTGAATGATAGAGATACTTTTTGGAGATTGTACCGTAATTTCTTATATTTGAGAAAAAATGGTACATCCCCTACAAATTTTTTAATATTTTTAAAAGTAGTTGTGAGTAGAGGAAAGAAAAAAAATACTGATAAAAATATAAAAAATTATTATTTAATTGAAAGAAAGAGTAAAAAATAATGCTTTTAGTACAAATATAGAGATGCGGATAGGAAAGATAGTGTAAATGCTCTAAGGTAAGGTAATGCCATGGTACATGTCAAATGATTAAGCTTTAGATATAGAGATTGATAACGCATCCATAGTTATAATAAAAGGAAAAGGAGAGAGGGCATCCCCCTAGCGAAGACCCCGAGTTACATGGAATTCATAGGTTGGACTCCCATTAATTAGAACAGACGATCAAGCAACTGATAAAATTCCCAATATCCATGTGCGCCATAGGCTTGAGAACTCCATTTGTTCCATTACCAAATCAAGAAACTTCCAATTTAGAGAATCAAAAGCTTTCTTAATGTCTAGTTATTAACTAAACTTATAAATTTGATTTGATTACCATGTACATATAGAAGTATAGAACCCCTATAAAAGTTTGTGATTTTTATAAAAGATATTGATAGGATCTAGTGAGGTCTTGCCAATTATATCTTACTTGATAGAACTGTGAATGTAGTTATTTATTGAGTTATTTATGTTCATGTCAATTTTTTTTTTCAAATAAAATAAACAAATCATTATCGACGACTATGACATGTTGTCAAATAATGTAAAAGTTCTATTATTTTTTCATGTTAACAAATGAAAGAGAATAATTAGTTTTAAGTCATTCTCCATAACTCAAAAACTTATCCGATCTTTCACCATCTTGCTCACAGTTATTATACAAAATCAACAAATGTTTGATTTTTATTCATTTAACTTATATTTTTGTTTTTTGTCACACCCTCAAAATCCGCGTGCGGGGTTTTACCGCGAGGCGCGTGACATACCAGGATCTCAGTCATTAGTTACCAAGAACGACTCTATATGATTAATAAACAAAACCAGAGTCAACGTTTAAAATACTGCGGAAGCGTTTTTAAAACTGGAAAACCCAAAACAAATAATATGTAACGAGAATGCGCAAAACAAACGCGCCCCAAACACAAATGTATAAAATGAAAATAATCCCAATTTGTAACCAATGCAAATGTAGACAACTCAACAATGCTGACGTGCGTGCTCCTAGGCAACTGGCAACCTTAACCTGAGAATAGCATACTAAACAAGTCAACACATGGTTGGTGAGTTCAAGAGTTTGCGTTAAAATATAAACCAATCAACAATTTCCAGAGCATAAGTAGTGTATTGCAATAGATAGCTAGTCTATTAACATAAAAATATTAATCATAGTGATCTCGCGATTGAAGCTGACTGTGATACGTTTGTTGCCTCCCGTCACGACTTACCAGGTCGTGACGAATATGTGATAGGACAAAATTGCACCCGTTTGACCTCGAGTCGCACAGGTGGGGCTCGTCAGACCCAGTAGTACTACCCAAAATTTCCCCGCTAGTCAATATTAACAATCCGAAAGTGTGAGGACTTTCCATGGTAAACAACACTATATCAATATTATACACACTCATAAATAAAAGCGTTTGTGATCAACAGTATGCTATCTCCCCCAAAAGAGATGATGTAAAATGAGTGGGGCAAGAACTCACCTGGTATGCGCAAGAATTAACTTAGAGTTTAACTTGAAAGAAAGAAGGAAAGACAACCTTCAAAGGTCACCTAGAATACAAGAGTACATAAGTACGTGTGCACAAAAACAACACGAAACCCTAAGTGCTCTACAAACCAAGGAACTCAAGGTTTAAGAATACAAGACACATTTGACCCAGTTGACCCGTTGGACCCGTTGGTGACATTATAGGTGATAACTCGTTAATACTAACACAACAGCATATCATACATGATCAACATACCACTTGATTACATATAGCACTTCATTAACCACATGTACCACCTAGATCATCATACAACTAGATATCATACAAATCATGCAAATCACAACAGGCCAAAACAGATAACAACCCAAATCAACATTCATACAACATAAACAACACATTTAGTCACCTTAGAACCCATCCATGAACACACTAGCATGATCCTAATATCCCAAACATGCTCAAATCATCCAATTCAAGGATTTGCACAATTAAAGTTTCCCTTTTGGGAAAGTTCATCCCAAATTCATCAAACTCACACAACATTCATGAATTCATCAATTATATACTATTTCAAGTCCATGACAACATCTAAACATGATCAACAACACCTAATCATCATGATTCATCAACTTTCATACCCAAAAGTTACTATCTTTAGTAAGGTATGAACTACAACATGCATTCTTGAATTCCTAACATTCATATCAACAATCTAGCATCTAATCATCATCACAAACACATCCATAACATTCATACATCAACCAATCATCAATTCATGCAAAATAAAGTTACTATTATTAGTAACCTATGAACAATGTACCAAAATCATAGCTTTCTTGCATAATCGACGTTAACTAGCATCAATCTAACCTAACTAACATAATAACATCAACAAACAACCAAAAAATCGACTTTCAATTGCAATATTCGAACTAGGGTTTCGGCCTTAATGTAAGTCCCATAAAACTTGTAAAAATCCAACCTTTATTGCATACTTGACGTTAATTAACATGTAATCTATCTAACAAACACATTAACATCAACCATTAGGCATCATTCGACCATCAATTGAAGATTTCGATCCCCAAACCCTCGGCTAACTACAAACATCCAAAGAAACACGAAATTACCCTTAAATTCGAAGAAAGAATGGAACTTTGATGCTTCTAACTTGATGTATTGCTTGAATCCGAACCCAAATCGTGGTATTTGCTTGTTCTTGGTCGATGATCGAAGTGTGTGTGTGTTTGAAGGTGAAGTCGCGGCCGAAGAGGGTACTTAGGGTTTGGTTTTTGTGTTTTAATCAACTAAGCTTTGCATAATTACCTTTTAACCCTTGCACTTTGTATTTTTATAAAATTAGGCTTTTAACATCCTTTTAAGATGTTTTTAACTAGAATAATAAACATATAACTAGTAGTAGCAATTATAGGTATTATCTTTATAAGCTACAAGATTTACAAAGTAAATACACACGTTTCCACGTTACGCGAGAAAATTACAGTTAACATTTAAATCACACAAGCATAACTTAATAATCACATTGTTAACTTAATTATCATCAATTTAACATTACTGATTATTGTTAAGTCACCAACGTTCAACGACAACTAGTGTGTGTGCACGACACGTGTATGCAAGACTTAACGGAACAAACAGAGTTTGGTAACGGAAAATTACCGGATGTCACATTATCCCCATGTTGAAAGAATTTTCGTCCCGAAAATTGCGTTACATGGTGAGTGATCCATCACTGGTCTACTGCATTGGCACAAGGAAATCGAAATCGTGTGAGTTTTGGATGAGTTGTCACATCATCCCCATGTTGAAAGAAATTTCGTCCCGAAATTTAATCAATACCTTCGCCGGCTGGCATCGTCCTTTCAAATAGCTGAGGATACTTAAGCTTCATTTGGTCTTCACGTTCCCACGTGAATTCTGGTCCACGTCTTGAGTTCCAACGAACTTTGACGATGGGTATCTTGCTTTGCTTAAGCGTTTTCACCTCACGATCCATCACTTCCACAGGTTCCTCAATGAAACGTAATTGTTCATCTACTTGAACTTCTTCCAGTGGTACGACCATCGTTTCATCCGTTAAACATTTCTTTAGGTTTGAAACATGGAATACATCATGGATTCCACTCAATGAATCAGGTAAGGCTAGTCGATAAGCCACTGGGCCAATTCTTTCCACTATCTCAAATGGTCCAACGTATCTCGGATTTAACTTTCCTCGCTTACCAAACCGAACTACGCCTTTCCATGGTGAGACTTTCAATAAAACTTTGTCACCAACTTGAAATTCCAAGGGTTTTCGTCGCTTGTCAGCATAGCTTTTCTGTCTGTCTCGCGCTGCTGCCATGCGGTTTCTTATCTGAACAATCTTCTCAGTTGTCTCGTGTACTAACTCAGGACCCGTTAATTGACTATCACCAATTTCAGCCCAGCAAACTGGTGATCTACACTTTCTCCCATATAAAGCTTCAAATGGTGCTGCCTTTATACTAGTGTGATAACTGTTGTTGTAAGAAAATTCCACCAACGGTAGGTGAACTTCCCAGTTATTCCCGAAATCAATCACACAAGCACGTAACATGTCCTCCAAAGTCTGTATAGTATGCTCTCTTTGACCATCAGTCTATGGATGATAAGCAGTACTCATATCCAATCGTGTACCTAAAGCTTTCTGCAACGACTGCCAGAAGTGTGATGTGAAACGAGAATCGCGATCAGAAATAATTAAGATTGGTACTCCATGCCTCGAAACGATCTCCTTCAGATAAAGTCGGGTTAACTTCTCCATCTTATCTGTTTCCTTTATCGCTAGGAAATGAGCAGATTTTGTCAATCGATCCACGATAACCCATATTGTATCGCAACCGTAGAAGTACGAGGTAACTTAGTAATAAAATCCATTGATATTTGATCCCACTTCCACATAGGGATCTCGGGTTGTTGTAATAATCCAGATGGTTTCTGATACTCCACTTTTACCTTTGAGCAGGTCAGACACTTGCTCACATAAGTAGCTACATCTGCTTTCATGTTAGGCCACCAATAGTGCGCCTTCAAATCGTGGTACATCTTGTCAGATCCAGGATGTATAGAATACTTGGACTTGTGAGCCTCACTCATCACCAAGTCTCTCAGGTCTCCGTGGAGAGGTACCCATAGTCTATCCATGAAATAACGAATCCCATCCGGCTTTACTTCTAATTGCTTTTCCATTCCTCGTAACCCTTCTAAACTCATATTTTCTACTTTCAGAGCTTCAGTTTGAGCATCACGGATTTGTTCGGGTAATTGCGTACTAATCGTTAGTTGTAGAGCTCGCACACGTCGAGGTTTAGCAGTCTCTTTTCTACTCAACGCATCAGCAACTACATTTGCTTTCCCGGGTGGTACTTAATAGCACAATCATAGTCGTTTAACAATTCCACCCAGCGTCTTTGCCTCATATTCAACTCCTGTTGCTCAAAGATATGCTGAAGACTCTTGTGATCGGTGTAAATGGTGCATTTGGTACCGTACAAGTAATGTCTCCAGATCTTCAAGGCAAACACTACCGCACCCAGTTCCAAATCATGGGTGGTATAGTTCTTCTCATGAATCTTCAACTGTCTAGAGGCGTATGCTATCACTTTATCCCGCTGCATCAGGACGCATCCAAGTCCTTGAATAGAAGCGTCACAATAGACTACGAAATCATCACTACCATCCGGTAACGCTAATATTGGTGCGCTACACAATTTATGTTTCAGCAACTGAAAAGCAGATTCCTGACTCTCACCCCATTTGTACGTCGTTCCCTTGTGAGTCAAGGCTGTGAGAGGTTGTGCAATCTTAGAGAATCCTTCAATGAATCGTCGATAATATCCCGCTAATCCAAGGAATTGTCGTATCTCACTCGGTGTCTTAGGAACAGACCAATTCTTTATCGCTTCAATCTTAGCAGGATCAACATGTATTCCCTTCTCGTTGACAATATGACCCAAGAATTGTACCTCACGTATCCAGAAATCACACTTAGAAAACTTTGCATACAGTTGTTCCTTTCTAAGTAATTCCAAGATTAAACGTAAGTGCTTCTCATGTTCTTCCTCGGTCTTTGAGTATATCAGTATGTCATCAATAAAGACGATAACAAACTGATCAAGATAGGGTTTGCACACGCGATTCATGAGGTCCATGAATACTGCTGGTGCATTCGTCAACCCAAATGGCATGACCAAAAATTCATAGTGACCATATCGTGTACGGAAGGCAGTTTCGAGATGTCCTCTTCTCGAACTCTCAGCTGATGATACCCAGACCTCAGATCAATCTTAGAGTAATAGCTTGATCCTTGCAGTTGATCAAACAAATCATCGATACGAGGTAACGGATATCTATTCTTGATAGTAACCTTGTTCAGTTCCCTATAGTCAATGCACATTCGAAATGTACCATCCTTCTTCTTCACAAATAGAACTGGCGCTCCCCAGGGCGACGAACTCGGTCGGATAAACCCTTTATCCAACAGTTCTTGGAGTTGGGCGGATAATTCTTGCAGTTCGTTCGGAGCTAACCGGTATGGTGCTCTCGCAATTGGAGCGGCTCCTGGAGTCAACTCAATCTGGAATTCAACTTGACGATGAGGCGGTAATCCAGGCAGATCTTCCGGAAACACCTCAGAAAACTCACGAACTACGGGAATATCCTCTATCTTCTTTTCCTCAGTCTGTTTATCCGTGACTAGTGCCAATATGGCCAGTCGACCCTTTCGTAACAACTTCTGCGCCTTCATGAATGAGATGATGCCTATCACCGCACCACTCCTATCACCTCTGACCGTAAGGACTTCTTCACCAATGGGAATCCTTATGATTTTCTCGTGGCATATGACTTCCGCTTGCTTATCGGAAAGCCAATCCATGCCTACTACCACATCGAAACTTCCTAGTGTAACAGGCATGAGATCTATAGTGAATGTATGACCAGCAAGCTCTATCTTGCAGTCTCTAAGAATATGCGTTACGTGAATCTGTGTGCCGTTAGCTAACTCACGGTGTATTTAGATTCTAAGGCTGAGGGCATATCACTTAAAAGACTACAGAACCTAGTGGACACGAAACTTCTATCGGCTCCGGTATCGAATAATACAGTAGCAAAACAACCATTAACCGAAAATTTACCAGTTACTGTTGTAGGATCGTTTAGAGCCTCACCTGAGCCAATGACGAAGGCTCTTCCTTTGGCTCCATTGTTGTTATTGCCTCCATTGTTGTTGCCATTACCATTGTTGTTGTTATTGTTCCCGTTGTTATTATTGCTGCTGTTCCCATTGTTGTTACCATTACCATTCCTCTTAAGTTGGGGACAGTTGCGTTTGTAATGACCTTCTTTTCCGCACTCAAAACAACCTTTCGGAGTTTCTTGCGATTGTTGAGGCTTCTTCATCAGTTCACCCCGACAGTCTTTGGCTGCATGACCAATCTTCCCACAACGTTGACACTTGAAGTTATCACATCGACCCACATGGTGGTAGTTACACCGGTTGCACTTCGGCAGTCTTCCACCATACCCGCCGGGTCCTTGATTTGAGTGCGCCTGGTTGAAGCTTCGGTTGTTATCAAACTTCCGTTGCTGTTGCTGACTTGGCTGCTGTTGTTGAGGTTGAGATTGGCTACTGGATGACGATCCCTTGTTGCTTGAACCATCCCACTTGCGTTTCTGGTCGGGCACGCTTGCCACCGCACCCCGTTTAGGTAACCGACCTTGCTCAACTGCCTGGTCAGTCAGCCTGTGGGCTGTTCGGATAGCTTGTTGTATGGTAGTGGGGTTAGAAGCAGTTACCATACTTTGAATTTCAGGCACCAATCCCCGTATATAATGCTCCACCCTCTTGTGCATTTCATTCACCATCACTGGGCATAAAGTGGCTAACTCATGAGTACGAGTTGTGTAGGCTTCAATTTCTGAGCCTTGCATTTTGAGTTGCCAGAACTCAATCTCCAGTTTCTGCACTTCATTCCGGGGGCAATATTCTTCAGTCATGATTTCTTTGAATTCATCCCAAGGTAGTTCATTGGCCATGGCTTGACCCAGCATTTGTACCTGGGCATTCCACCAAGAGAGTGCTGCGCCTTCCAACGTCCCTGTGGCATACTTCACCTGATCAGCAGGCGGGCAGTTGCATTTCGCGAAAACCGACTCTGTCTTCTCAAACCACCTTACAAGCCCTACAGCCCCTTCCGTCCCGCTGTAGGTATGAGGTTTACAGTCCATGAAGGACTTGTAGGTACATGGTGGTGGTCCTGTTTTGACAATCCCAACATTAGTCAGATATCCTAGACAAATAACTAGGATAATCAGTTTAACCTCTTGCTATCATTTACCTGCTGGTTGTCCAGGTTGGGCAGCAGCCACTGCCGCCTGAACGTGTTCATTAATCAATGCCGCCAATTCCGCAGGCGTCATGTTTATGGCTCCGGCTCCACGGCCTCCGGCGCCACGTCCACGACCACGCCCACGTCCTCTTCCACGTGCGTCCATATTTCACTTTAAAATTCACAATTACAATAATGAGTAACATCCAACACATTAATCTCATCAAAGTACAGTAAACAATAAGAAATAACGAATTTACCACAACCACAACGTTTATAACAGAAATAATAATCAAAGATAAATAAATTGTAATTGAGTCACAAAATATTCCATCAATGTCAAAATTTAAGTTTGTCAGTTGGGTGGGAAACAACCCTTCCCACATAGGTTTCAAAGAAAAGAAACACTACATAGTCTAAGTCATTTAAAAGTAGGATCAGTCCAGTATATCAGATCCATCACTGTCCTCATCCATCTCTACTGGTTCTTCTTCGGGGGCTTCCTCGGGTTCTTCTTCTGGGTCTTCCTCATCAGGGTCCACCAAAGGTGCAGGAGCTTCAGCAATCTGAAGTGCTGCTAGCTGTGCCTCTAAACCAACGAACCTATTATCAATCTCCATGTTATGGTGATCCTGTGCATCCATACGCCCACTAAGTGCTACCACGTTGTCTGCCAGAGTATGATGTCCACCAATGGCCATCGAAAGTCGCTCCTGAAGTGTATCTACCTGGTAACGCAGCTGACGCATCTCAGATCGTATCGCAGAGTTCTCGTCAGTGAGTCCTCTAATCCGCTGTCGCTCTGTGTCCAGTGTGGCTACTAGGGCTGCAAATGCCTGCTCCAGAGGGATGCTCAAGGTAGGAAGTGTAGGCAAAGTAGAGGCGGTTGATGACCAAGTCCTAGGTCGTGTAGGTGCTACTAGTGGTACGCGTTCTCTATAAGCCATACGGTTAATGTAAGTGGGGTAGAAATCCCAGTTACGTGGAGGATCGAGCTCAGGAGGTACGAAAGGCTGATCCCAGTCTATCTCGCTAGGAGGATAAGGATGTCGAGGCCAGTTAAATCCCCTATCCGGTACGGGAGATGTAGGAGGTGATTCAGATCGTGCAGGTCTCTTGCCTAAATTCCTGGACGACGATGCCATGCTGCGAAGTACGTGTTGCATATGCCAATGAGTATACAGTAAGGAGAGTAAGCGATAAGTAACTAACAACTGTGCGGTTATAGTCTAGTGTGTGTATGCAACCTAGTTCCCTATAACCAATGGCTCTGATACCAATCTGTCACACCCTCAAAATCCGCGTGCGGGGTTTTACCGCGAGGCGCGTGACATACCAGGATCTCAGTCATTAGTTACCAAGAACGACTCTATATGATTAATAAACAAAACCAGAGTCAACGTTTAAAATACTGCGGAAGCGTTTTTAAAACTGGAAAACCCAAAACAAATAATATGTAACGAGAAAGCGCAAAACAAACGCGCCCCAAACACAAATGTATAAAATGAAAATAATCCCAATTTGTAACCAATGCAAATGTAGACAACTCAACAATGCTGACGTGCGTGCTCCTAGGCAACTGGCAACCTTAACCTGAGAATAGCATACTAAACAAGTCAACACATGGTTGGTGAGTTCAAGAGTTTGCGTTAAAATATAAACCAATCAACAATTTCCAGAGCATAAGTAGTGTATTGCAATAGATAGCTAGTCTATTAACATAAAAATATTAATCATAGTGATCTCGCGATTGAAGCTGACTGTGATACGTTTGTTGCCTCCCGTCACGACTTACCAGGTCGTGACGAATATGTGATAGGACAAAATTGCACCCGTTTGACCTCGAGTCGCACAGGTGGGGCTCGTCAGACCCAGTAGTACTACCCAAAATTTCCCCGCTAGTCAATATTAACAATCCAAAGTGTGAGGACTTTCCATGGTAAACAACACTATATCAATATTATACACACTCATAAATAAAAGCGTTTGTGATCAACAGTATGCTATCTCCCCCAAAAGAGATGATGTAAAATGAGTGGGGCAAGAACTCACCTGGTATGCGCAAGAATTAACTTAGAGTTTAACTTGAAAGAAAGAAGGAAAGACAACCTTCAAAGGTCACCTAGAATACAAGAGTACATAAGTACGTGTGCACAAAAACAACACGAAACCCTAAGTGCTCTACAAACCAAGGAACTCAAGGTTTAAGAATACAAGACACATTTGACCCAGTTGACCCGTTGGTGACATTATAGGTGATAACTCGTTAATACTAACACAACAGCATATCATACATGATCAACATACCACTTGATTACATATAGCACTTCATTAACCACATGTACCACCTAGATCATCATACAACTAGATATCATACAAATCATGCAAATCACAACAGGCCAAAACAGATAACAACCCAAATCAACATTCATACAACATAAACAACACATTTAGTCACCTTAGAACCCATCCATGAACACACTAGCATGATCCTAATATCCCAAACATGCTCAAATCATCCAATTCAAGGATTTGCACAATTAAAGTTTCCCTTTTGGGAAAGTTCATCCCAAATTCATCAAACTCACACAACATTCATGAATTCATCAATTATATACTATTTCAAGTCCATGACAACATCTAAACATGATCAACAACACCTAATCATCATGATTCATCAACTTTCATACCCAAAAGTTACTATCTTTAGTAAGGTATGAACTACAACATGCATTCTTGAATTCCTAACATTCATATCAACAATCTAGCATCTAATCATCATCACAAACACATCCATAACATTCATACATCAACCAATCATCAATTCATGCAAAATAAAGTTACTATTATTAGTAACCTATGAACAATGTACCAAAATCATAGCTTTCTTGCATAATCGACGTTAACTAGCATCAATCTAACCTAACTAACATAATAACATCAACAAACAACCAAAAAATCGACTTTCAATTGCAATATTCGAACTAGGGTTTCGGCCTTAATGTAAGTCCCATAAAACTTGTAAAAATCCAATCTTTATTGCATACTTGATGTTAATTAACATGTAATCTATCTAACAAACACATTAACATCAACCATTAGGCATCATTCGACCATCAATTGAAGATTTCGATCCCCAAACCCTCGGCTAACTACAAACATCCAAAGAAACACGAAATTACCCTTAAATTCGAAGAAAGAATGGAACTTTGATGCTTCTAACTTGATGTATTGCTTGAATCCGAACCCAAATCGTGGTATTTGCTTGTTCTTGGTCGATGATCGAAGTGTGTGTGTGTTTGAAGGTGAAGTCGCGGCCGAAGAGGGTACTTAGGGTTTGGTTTTTGTGTTTTAATCAACTAAGCTTTGCATAATTACCTTTTAACCCTTGCACTTTGTATTTTTATAAAATTAGGCTTTTAACATCCTTTTAAGATGTTTTTAACTAGAATAATAAACATATAAACTAGTAGTAGCAATTATAGGTATTATCTTTATAAGCTACAAGATTTACAAAGTAAATACACACGTTTCCACGTTACGCGAGAAAATTACAGTTAACATTTAAATCACACAAGCATAACTTAATAATCACATTGTTAACTTAATTATCATCAATTTAACATTACTGATTATTGTTAAGTCACCAACGTTCAACGACAACTAGTGTGTGTGCACGACACGTGTATGCAAGACTTAACGGAACAAACAGAGTTTGGTAACGGAAAATTACCGGATGTCACATTTTTAGGGTTAGCATTTTACATAATAGATATATATTTGAGTAGGGTTTATTTGGATATCATCATCTCACCACCTCTCTTCATTTCTCTTTCCTCATTTCCCTAATATTTCTTGTCCGCTCATCTATGAAATTCTGGACGTCCCGCGCCATCTCTTTCTCTCCCTCCTCTATCTAGACGCCACCTCGGATTCAAAAGCCAAAAAGTGCCTCCATTGGATGCGTCCATAATAACTTTGCATGCGACATATATGTAGGTCTTAGTGTGACCACTCAAATGTTTTTCGATTGGGTCTTTTTGCTATTGTGCTCACATGGGTGGGTTAGGATGACAATGTGTCATGTAGTTGACACGCTTTAGCAATCTTAATGTCTTACTTGATAATAAGAAAAGTGTCTCATACCTATACCACTAGTCGATACCTATAGGGTTTGCGTTATCGTGTATGCCTATGTATGCCTATAAGAATGATCAGCACCCAAAACCCGAGTTTAAACATGCCTCAAAAGCTTACATAAAATATTAAATATTTAACTACACTTCTGATTTTTCTTTAATTTTAGTGATTTCAAGATTCTAAAAGCCTTAACATATTGTTTACTTGATGTATTTAGATTAAATAATATCTAACTATATTCTAGTAAACGACTCGGATAACTGAGCGGGTATCATCTAATCCTATACTTGTCTCAAATCCATGAAAATTTACAAAACCATTATCATACTTGGTTCGTATCGGCGGAGGCAAGGGGTCAACAGGTCAGGTTTTACTACAATTACTTGAAATGCGTCTGGATAACGTCCTTTTTCGGTTGGGTATGGCTCCGACTTTTCAGTAATTCCCATCAAGTTTGGGATCTCTACCACCACTTTCATGGTCACTTATACATATATTTTCGGGATGCTTCATCGATTAAGAAGATATGTATGCAAAATGGGTTTGCACTCTCACCACCCACTAATCAAAATTGAGGGCCACACCCCTTAATAATTTGATAATAAAATCAAAGGAAAAGAACCTCGTCACCTTGATCATATGCACACAAGATATATAGACTCATCATCGAGAATTTATAGACATTGAGGGTTATATGTCTTCTACTATAAACATTTTTGTTTTGACGTCTTGTGCGGTAAGCTAAAAGGCTTTTTTTTTCACAAAAACCGTTTATTAACAAGTGTTTTTTCAATAGGTGATTATAAAATTTAAAATAAATCATTCATCTCTTGTCCTCAAAGGGATAGCTTGATAATAAAAAGATGTGTTCTCCAATTAAATAATTATGGGTTCAAATTCTGTAATGTTCAGGTTCGATGAATATTTTTCTAATAACATAAGTTGCAGTTCAAAAGAAATAAGAAAAAAAATCATTCCTCTCCTAGAATGGGTAGGCACTCCTTTCTCAAACCTTTGACTCTCACCAGTCATTCAATCATAGTTGTCATATCATTTGAACATTCTACTACCTTCAGCTTATTACGCCGCTCATTTTCTAAATCCACCGCTAGTAGGAAAAATAAATTATTTATATTACTATATAAAACATAATCTTAAAACATAAATGTAATTTTATAAAAAATTAAAACATCTTTGATAATTTTTTAAGTATTAGGTACACGTAGTATATGCAATCATTCTTATTTTACCCATCATTTAATAAACTTTTTCTAATCAATACATTAATTAATTAATTCATATTATTAATAAATTATGTAATAATATGGGATTATTTAATTCACTATATTATATATTTTATTATTTATAATAGTTTAAATTAACATTTAAATTTATTAATAAGTGTTATCTTATTTGAATACTTAGCTATATAAGTACTAATACTTTTATAATAATAATAATAATAATAATAATAATAATAATAATAATAATAATAATAATAATACCCAAATATATTTGTGTTTAATGCAGGTCGGAAAAAAGGCTCGATAACACCCAACATATCATTATATATAACAAATAGAAAATATTATGAGTAGTGAAGGTAAAATTTTTTTCAATGTCACCACAATAATTTTTTTTCTCCAAACTAATAAAAAACCAACTTATTTTTTTTATTTATAATTTTACATTTAAACCTTTAAGGATTTTTGGAAATTTAACACAACACTTTCTCTCTTTTTTTTTTTTTTTCCAAATTGATACCTACTCATTTTATTTTTTAAAACTTTTATACTTAAGTCTTCAAGTTATGTCAAATTTACATATAATAACCTGAACTTTTTTTAAAATTTTATACTTAAGCCTTCGAGTTAGGATAAATTTATTCACCTGAACTTTTTTTTTAAATTTTATACTTAAGCCTTCGAGTTATGTCAAATTTACATTTAAGTTTTACACTTTTTTATGAGTGTTTCACACGTAATCTTTTTTCAGGTGGTTAGTACTAACGTATAAATTATCAGATTAAATCTTTTAACTTTTATAACCCAAAAACTATCATTGTGACATTCTCGTATAAATTAAAACTGTACTGCGGTGAAGCGCGGGTCTAATCCGCTAGTATATTTAAAACCTTTCAAATATAATTTGTTAATTAAAAACAAATTAAATGACTAATATTTAAATATATTAAAGCGTTAAAATAAAAAGAACATAATTTTTATTAATAAAAGACATAAATAACTAAAAAAATACATAACATATTAAATTTAACTACTCATCTTTCAAATCCGGGATGCTCAAATTTGTTAAACTTGCAACTTGTTCCGCAAGATCATATCGAAGTCTAAAACGAATTTCGAAACAACTTACCATGCCAAAAACTTTTACGACTATTAACAGTCCATGACCAATCCGTAACCACAATCTGCATGGGTTCCATGGCGGTGTACTTGCGGAAACCACAACTATCCGCTTGTCGACCCACGAGTGCTCGTCCACGGTTATAGTCGAGACGTATAAACAGAGTTATTTTGTGCTTTTGAATTGAATTTATCTAGAATAGAAAATATTGATAAATAATTATGTAGTTAATTATACTTTTAACTTTTGAATGTGCTACATTTGGAGAGAGCGAATAATTTGTTACGTACGTGTTCAAATATTAAAATCAAGTAGTCTATTATTACAATGCAATCCTCGTCATCTTTGAAAAATAAAACAAGACATGATTCTTTGGATTCCATCATCACATGATTCTATCACTCACCATCTAACTTATATCTACAATATATAACATTAACTAACCATTAATGTTATAATAACTACATGCTTTATATTAAAGTTATACATTCTTTTCTATTTCGAGAAGAAACCATTTCATTAATTAATGATATTAATAAAAATCAACGACGTAAAACAAGAAACAACGAAAAAACGCGATATGATACTAAATCATCAAAATGTCATTCTTAATCTACAACCTTCTTATTATTTCTAACAAATTCTATTTGTGTTGTAACTCTTTTCCTATGTTTGAAAAATGCTAAATACGGTTCACACGACTTTAAGATCCGATCATGACAAGTGGTGTTTTACAACAAATAGAGTTTTAATATGATGATATTATATTATATTTGGTTAAAAGAAATAAAGAAGTATATAATTAAGGAATATTTGGAAATTAATTAGTGGCTTTTTCAAAATTAGACAAGTTGGTGATAGAGACGCCCATAGTTTTTGGGAGGTGGCCCATGGTTTTTGTTAGCATTTCGTTTTCTATGTTCCTCTAACAACATCACTTTAACTTAGACATGATGTAGTTAATGTGTTTATTATTAATTAAAAGGTTTTGCCAACAATAATGGTTATTTTAATGAGCACTGAGATCATGATAACTTCCATGTAATTGTTATTTTTATTTAAAGAAACACCTTGAATACTATTGCCAAATACTTGATAGTAATTTGTCCCAATATTCTAATGTTATCATCTTAATACAAAGATTAATAGTTTAAATCCTGCAAATTATAAATATATATGGGTAATAAAAGTAGATTACTTGTTTTATAAAACCATCTTGATAGTCATTTAATACCAATTTCACATATTGGAAATTATCTGTATTATCATAACCAAGAAAGTGAAATTTAAGATTAGGAATAACCGATGGTTCTAGTTATAAACTTTTAGTAAGCGGTCCATTTTTATTAAGTTTCAATTACAAACCTCCATAAAAAGGGATTACTAAAACCAAACCTATCATCACTTGGGTTGTTGCCTGTTGATAAAAAGTAACCCTAAGTAAACATTTTTTACATTAAACTTAGATTCAAACCAGAAAAAAAAAGTTTATGATGTAATTATGAGTAATATAGGGTTGCAACTAGAAAAATTAAACCAAACCGATTCACTATTTGAAGTAAATATGTATCGAAAAACCAAACCAAATGTTTTTTTGTCAGATTTAGCAACATTAGTTGGAAAGTTTGTACAAATAACTATTCGTTTAAACATCTAGGGACAGTTTGGTTCACGGGATATTTTTAAATAGAATTGAAATTCTAATTAGATTTGCAATTTGAAGGAGTCTATTAAAAATCTCATTCCTTGTTTGGTTGTAATTTTATCAAAGGAATTAGAATATTTAAATTACAAATTGACAAACATACCCTTCCCTTTCCTTCTTTTCCAAGTCCAATCCATCATCTTTTGAAACCGTCGCTTCCTGCCACCAAAATCATCATCTTTGTTGTTGTGAATTCATCTTCATCTTCTTCGTCGCAAATCATCATCTAGAACCCGATCTTTTGGTGTGATATGGTGAATTCATCGTCATCTTCTGCGTTGCTTTCTGGTTTGATATCATATGGAACATGATCTTGATCATCACCCAAGATCGTTTTTTGTTAGATCTTCATCCTTCTACTGGGACATTCGAACAATTCTATTTTATGGGACTTTGTTTTAAGAAAATGATATGTCTCATGGATCATTTAAAAAAATGATTTGATTTTCAATGTTGCATTTGATATCTTTATTTGGAGTTTATTTTTTATTTTGAAGTTTTTGCATAGATTATGAACTCTTATTGCTCATGATCATTTGAGTGGGTTTTGGCAGATATACGAGCGTATTTTTATAATGTTTGAACATTTCATTGGAATGCTTGTGATTTCATCACATATAAGAAAGGAAAGTGAGATTTCAACATTTATTTTTAAGTGACCAACCAAACATACTTTCAAATATAATGGTTTTTTTTATTTATTTCCAATTCAAGATCCCTTAAAATATATGAGCCAAACAAGACATTAAATCAATGGTTATTATTTGAATATCAAATAATCATGTGGCATGAATGAACCAATAATAAAGAAATTCTTAATTGTGATGCATATCGATTGGAACAGACCACATTCTGATTTTTTTTAATTATGTTGAAGATAATTATATTAGTTTTGAATACTTTATTCAATGTGTATGTTCCACATACCTTCGAATATTCTACATATATAATTCTTAACTTACAATTTCATTTAGTCACGGCCAATAAAATAAAACAAAGGGAATATATAACTTATTAGATTTAGTTACCCGTATATTACACGGAAGTGTGAAGAGTTAGATATTAAATAACATAAAAATAAAATAAAATGTGATAGATATTAAATAAGACATAACAACTTTTGATTATAAGGTCACAAATGAGCAAAAACATCCTTGTAAACTACATTTGTAGTAATATTAGTAGGTTTACACACATTATCTAAAGTTAAAAACTTCAATCCATTTTTACTCTTAACTTGTGACAAGATGGAATAAAGCTGATCATGTGTAAAAATAGGCTCTTTCAAGTATAAACCGACAATTGACAGAGATTTACCATAACTTTTGTTTATTGTTATAGTGAAATATACAATCAAAGAAAACTGTTTTTTTTAGACTTAAAAGGAATACTTTTGACGGGTCAAATCGTGAGCTAGATATTGAGTGGTTGTGAGGATATTAGTATGAAAAATTAAGATTTAAATAATATACACTGAAAAGTAATATGCAATAATTAGATCAATTTTAAATTATTTTGACCCTTTAATAAAAAATATAGATATAGTATTGAATCTGGTTGGATCGGGCTATAAATGTTCATAATATCTCTGATTAGTTGTTGATTATTATTTATTTAATACTAACTTTATTAACCCGTATATTATACGGGTTGAAAAAATAAAATATTAAATATAATAAAATTTGTGAAGTATAAAATGATAATCTAAAATTAGATATGATTAAAGTTACATATGAGTAATAATTATAAGTAATAAAATAACGATATCAATTTTAAACTTTTGTTTTTAAACTTTCTTTCTAAAAAAAGTTAAATATCTTTTTCAAAACAAACAATATTAAAAATGTTATTTTTTAAAATTTTTTATTATAACTCCGAATTTTAATTACTTTTCGTTTATAAAAAAACTTACTTTTTAAAAATACTAATTTTAAAATATTTTATATTTTAAAAAAAGTTAGATGTTTTAGAAAAAAAAAATTTATTGTATAAAAAATTATTTTCTAAAAATAACATCAATAAAAAGACATCTTTCTTAATTTATTAAAAAATTTAATCTAAAAGAGAATTAAAATTATTTAATATTTCTTAATTTGTGTAATTATTTAAGAGGAGAGAGAGACGGAAAAAATAAACTTAGGGGGTCTAAAATGTGTCAAGTGTTCCACTAAGTTACTCTTTTAGTATTATATATAGATGGATGGAACCAATTTTCCCGTATGAATTAACCTAAGCGTATGTTGGTTATTACAAAGATTCATGTATATAGTATATTTCACATAATTAAATAATTTACGTATGCATGATTGTTTTAAATCATTTTAACATTTAGTTTTGAATTTAATCACACGGAAAATGAATCAATTTTCAATACTTTAATGCATACTTGTATGTTTTTTTAATTCAATTAATATGTAAATTATTTAATCTTTACTCATATGTCTTAAAATTAATTAATTTTTACATAGAACTATATGACGGGAATTTCGATTAAAAATTAAGATAAAAGGATTCCCTTCTTTGTTTGTCTAAATTAAAAAAAATGTCTCGTTGAATTCTAAATAAATAAAATATTTTTTATAAGTTGATTGAAGAAGTCCAATTTATTCAACCAAAATTTTATCTATTGTTGGTTCACCACTTTTAATATTTATGGTATACGTAATTTTTACTTATAATAAGATAAAGCAATAAAATACATAAAAACTCTAGAAAACATTTTGAGAACACACAGGGCGGCCCTATAGTATTGTTTATGACGCAATGGGCTTAGGGCCTCCAGAAGAAACAAAGGGCGTTTAAAAAAAAAGATTATAGTTAGCTTTAATATTATATGAGTCAATGAAATTTTGAAATGAAAATAACATTTGATAGTTGAGTTCTGATGAAAATTCTAATGATTTGACCGGTTATTGAAGAGACACAACCACACAATTCACAAAGTAGACGACCCTTATAGGAAGCTTCCGAAGTTCCTTCCTATATGGTTGATCTGATTGACATCGACTGTCCTTTTTTTGCTTATTTTTTGTTCAAAGAAATCAACTATCAAGGACTCAAGATTAATATACCAAATTTTCTTTGATTTACTTCTTTTATGGTGCTTTTTTATTATCTTGCTTTTGTTTAGATTGTTGTTTTATAAACGACCTGTCACACCCTCAAAATCCGCGAGCGGGGTTTTACCGCGAGGCGCGTGACATACCAGGATCTCAGTCATTAGTTACCAAGAACGACTCTATATGATTAACAACAAAACCAGAGCTAACGTTTAAAATACTGCGGAAGCGTTTTTAAAACTAGAAAACTCAAAACAAGTAGTATGTAAAGAGAATGCGCAAAACATACGCGCCCCAAACACAAATGTTTAATAGGAAAATAAACCCAAATGTGTAAACAAACAATGTAGACAACTCAACGATACTGGTGTGCGTGCTCCTAGGCAACTGGCAACCTTAACCTGAGAATAGCATACTAAACAAGTCAACACATGGTTGGTGAGTTCAAGAGTTTGCGTTAAAATATAAACCAATCAACAGTTTCCAGAGCATAAGTAGTGTATTGCAATAGATAGCTAGTCTATTAACATAAAAATATTAATCATAGTGATTTCGCGATCGAAGCTGACTGTGTTACGTTTGTGCCTCCCGTCACGACTTACCAGGTCGTGACGAATATGTGTTAGGACAAAATTGCACCCGTTTGACCTCGAGTCGCACAGGTGGGGCTCGTCAGACCCAGTAGTACTACCCAAGATTTCCCCGCTATTCAATATTAACAATCCGAAAGTGTGAGGACTTTCCATGGTAAACAGCACTATATCAATATTATACACACTCATATATAAAAGCGTTTATGATCAACAGTATGCTATCTCTCCCAAAAGAGATGATGTAAAATGAGTGGGGCAAGAACTCACCTGATGCGCGCAAGAATTAACCTAGAGCTTAACTTGAAAGAAAAAGACAACCTTCAAAGGTCACCTAGAACACAAGAGTACATAAGTACGTGTATACAAAATCAACACGAAACCCTAAGTGCTCTACAAACCAAGGAACTCAAGGTTTAAGAAAGACAAGACACATTTGACCCAGTTGACCCGTTTGACCCGTTGGTGACATTATAGGTGATAATTCGTTAATACTAACACAACAGTATGTCATACATGATCAACATACAACTTGATTACATATAGCACATCATTAACCACATGTACTACCTAGATCATCATACAACCAATTGTCATACAAGTCATGCGAATCACAACAGGCCAAAACAGGTAACAAACCAAATCAACATTCATATAATCTAAACAACACATTTAATCACCTTAGAAACCATCCATGAACACACTAGCATGATCCTAATATCCCAAACATGCTCAAATCATCCAATTCAAGGATTTGCACAATTAAAGTTTCCCTTTTGGGAAAGTTCATCCCAAATTCATCAAACTCACACTACATTCATGAATCATCAATTATATACCAATTCAAGTCCATGACCACATCTAAACATGATCAACAACACTTAATCATCATGATTCATCAACATTCAACACCAAAAGTTACTATTTTTAGCAATGTATGAACTATAACACATCTTCTTGATTTTCAATTGTTCATAACATCAACTTAGCATCTAATCATCATCACAAACACATCCATAACATTCATACATCATCCAATCATCAATTCATGCAAAATAAAGTTACTATTATTAGTAACCTATGAACCATAAATCAAAATCGAAGCTTTCTTGCAAAATCGACGTTAACTAGCATCAATCTAACATAACTAACATAACAACATCAACAAACAACCAAAAATCGACCTTCAATTGCAATATTCGAACTAGGGTTTTGGCCTTAATGTAAATCCCATAAAAACTCGTAAAAATCCAACCTTTATTGCATACTTGACGTTAATTAACATCTAATCTATCTAACAAACACATTAACATCAACAAACAACATGTAATCGACCATCAATTGCAAAATTCGCATGGAACTTTCGGCCAATCATGAACAATCATCAAATCATACAAAAATCTAACCTTTAAACGTGTAATGGCTTGCAATTGATGATTCTAACTTGTTGTGATGCTTGAAATCGATCAAATCCGTGGCTTTGTTGGTGTTCTTGGCCGAAATCGCAAAGGGAGAGGGAGAGGGGATGAAGTCGCGGCCGTAGGTGGTTAGGGTTTGGGATTTTGGTTTTTGATTAAATTTTATTAATGATAATTACCCTTTTAACCCTTATAATTTGTATTTTATAAAGATTAGGCTTTTTGAATAGTTTTTAAATAGTTTTTAACTACTAAACACAATTATTATTAATCACAAATAACAATCATGCATAATTCCCATTTATCACAAAACACACGAAATAAATATGCACGTTTTCACGTTACGCGATAAAATTACAGTTAACATCTAAATCACATAAGCATAACTTAATAATCACATTGTTAACTTAGTTATCATCAATTTAACATTACTGATTACTGTTAAGTCACCAACGTTCAACGACAACTAGTGTGTGCTCCCGACACGTGTATGCAAGACTTAACGGAACAAACGGAGTTTGGTAACGGAAAATTACCGGATGTCACATTATCCCCATGTTGAAAGAATTTTCGTCCCGAAAATTGCGTTACATGGTGAGTGTTCCATCACTGGTCTACTGCATTGGCACAAGGAAATCGAAATCGTGTGAGTTTTGGATGAGTTGTCACATCATCCCCATGTTGAAAGAAATTTCGTCCCGAAATTTAATCAATACCTTCGCCGGCTGGCATCGTCCTTTCAAATAGCTGAGGATACTTAAGCTTCATTTGATCTTCACGTTCCCACGTGAATTCTGGTCCACGTCTCGAGTTCCAACGAACTTTGACGATGGGTATCTTGCTTTGCTTAAGCGTTTTCACCTCACGATCCATCACCTCGACCGGTTCCTCAATGAAGCGTAGTTGTTCATCTACTTGAACTTCTTCCAGTGGTACGACCATCGTTTCATCCGTTAAACATTTCTTTAGGTTTGAAACATGGAATACATCATGGATTCCACTCAATGAATCAGGTAAGGCTAGTCGATAAGCCACTGGGCCAATTCTTTCCACTATCTCAAATGGTCCAACGTATCTCGGATTTAGCTTTCCTCGCTTACCAAACCGAACTACACCTTTCCATGGTGAGACTTTTAACAAAACTTTGTCACCTATCTGAAATTCCAAAGGTTTTCGTCGTTTGTCAGCATAGCTTTTCTGTCTGTCTCGCGCTGCGGCCATGCGGTTTCTTATCTGAACAATCTTCTCAGTTGTCTCGTGTACTAACTCAGGACCCGTTAATTGACTATCACCAATTTCAGCCCAGCAAACTGGCGATCTACACTTTCTCCCATATAAAGCTTCAAATGGTGCTGCCTTTATACTAGTGTGATAACTGTTGTTGTAAGAAAATTCCACCAATGGTAGGTGAACTTCCCAGTTATTCCCGAAGTCAATCACACAAGCACGTAACATGTCCTCCAAAGTCTGTATAGTACGCTCGCTTTGACCATCAGTCTGTGGATGATAAGCAGTACTCATATCCAATCGCGTACCTAAAGCTTTCTGCAACGACTGCCAGAAGTGTGATGTGAAACGAGAATCGCGATCAGAAATAATTGAGATTGGTACTCCATGCCTCGAAACGATCTCCTTCAGATAAAGTCGGGTTAACTTCTCCATTTATCTGTTTCCTTATCGCTAGGAAATGAGCAGATTTTGTTAATCGATCCACAATAACCCATATTGTATCACAACCCGTAGAAGTGCGAGGTAACTTAGTAATAAAATCCATTGATATTTGATCCCACTTCCACATAGGGATCTCGGGTTGTTGTAGTAGACCAGATGGTTTCTGATACTCCACTTTAACCTTCGAGCAGGTCAGACACTTACTCACATAAGTAGCTACATCTGCTTTCATGTTAGGCCACCAATAGTGCGCCTTCAAATCGTGGTACATCTTGTCAGATCCAGGATGTATAGAATACTTGGACTTGTGAGCCTCAATCATGACCAAGTCTCTCAGATTTCCGTGTAGAGGTACCCATAGCCTATCCATGAAGTAACGAATTCCATCCGCTTTTACTTCCAATTGTTTTTCCATACCCCTTAACGATTCAGACCCAATGTTTTCTGCTTTCAAAGCTTCTGTTTGAGCCTCTCGGATTTGTTCAGGTAATTGCGTACTAATCGTTAGTTGCAGAGCTCGCACACGTCGAGGTTTAGCAGTCTCTTTTCTACTCAACGCATCAGCAACTACATTTGCTTTCCCCGGGTGGTACTTAATAGCACAATCATAGTCGTTTAACAATTCCACCCAGCGTCTTTGCCTCATGTTCAACTCCTTTTGCTCAAAGATGTGCTGAAGACTCTTGTGATCGGTGTAGATGGTGCATTTGGTACCGTACAAGTAATGTCTCCAGATCTTTAAGGCAAAAACTACCGCACCCAGTTCCAAGTCATGGGTGGTATAGTTCTTCTCATGAATCTTCAATTGTCTAGAGGCGTAAGCTATCACTTTATCCCGCTGCATCAGGACGCATCCAAGTCCTTGAATAGAAGCGTCGCAGTAGACTACGAAGTCATCGCTACCATCCGGTAACGCTAATATTGGTGCGCTACACAATTTATGTTTCAGCAACTGAAAAGCAGATTCCTGACTCTCACCCCATTTGTACGTCGTTCCTTTGTGAGTCAAGGCTGTGAGAGGTTGTGCAATCTTAGAGAATCCTTCAATGAATCGTCGATAATATCCCGCTAATCCAAGGAATTGTCGTATCTCACTCGGTGTCTTAGGAATAGACCAATTCTTTATCGCTTCTATCTTAGCAGGATCAACATGTATTCCCTTCTCGTTGACAATATGACCCAAGAATTGTACCTCACGTATCCAGAAATCACACTTAGAAAACTTTGCGTACAGTTGTTCCTTTCTAAGTAATTCCAAGATTAAACGTAAGTGCTTCTCATGTTCTTCCTCGGTCCTTGAGTATATCAGTATGTCATCAATAAAGACGATAACAAACTGATCAAGATAGGGTTTGCACACGCGATTCATGAGGTCCATGAATACTGCTGGTGCATTCGTCAACCCAAATGGCATGACCAAAAATTCATAGTGACCATATCGTGTACGGAAAGCAGTCTTTGAGATGTCCTCTTCTCGAACTCTCAGCTGATGATACCCAGACCTCAGATCAATCTTAGAGTAATAGCTTGATCCTTGCAGTTGATCAAACAAATCATCGATACGAGGTAAGGGATATCTATTCTTGATAGTAACCTTGTTCAGTTCCCTATAGTCAATGCACATTCGAAATGTACCATCCTTCTTCTTCACAAATAGAACTGGCGCTCCCCAGGGCGACGAACTCGGTCGGATGAACCCTTTATCCAACAACTCTTGTAGTTGAGCGGATAATTCCTGCAGTTCGTTCGGAGCTAATCGGTACGGTGCTCTCGCAATTGGAGCGGCTCCTGGAGTCAACTCAATCTGGAATTCAACTTGACGATGAGGCGGTAATCCAGGAAGGTCTTCCGGAAACACCTCGAGAAACTCACGAACTACGGGGATATCCTCTATCTTCTTTTCCTCAGTCTGTTTATCTGTGACGAGTGCCAATATGGCTAGTCGACCCTTTCGTAACAACTTTTGTGCCTTCATAAACGAGATGATGCCTATCACCGCACCACTCCTATCACCTCTGACCGTAAGGACTTCTTCACCAAGGGGAATCCGTATGATCTTCTCGTGGCATATGACTTCTGCTTGTTTATCGGAAAGCCAATCCATGCCTACTACCACATCAAAACTTCCTAACGTAACAGGCATGAGATCTATGGTGAATGTATGACCAGCAAGCTCTATCTTGCAGTCTCTAAGAATATGCGTTACGTGAATCTGTGTACCGTTAGCTAACTCTACGGTGTATTTAGATTCTAAGGCTGAGGGCATATCACTTAAAAGACTACAGAACCTAGTGGACACGAAACTTCTATCGGCTCCGGTATCGAATAATACAGTAGCAAAACAACCATTAACCGAAAATTTACCAGTTACTGTTGTAGGGTCGTTTAGAGCCTCACCTGAGCCAATGACGAAGGCTCTTCCTTTGGCTCCATTGTTATTATTGCCTCCATTGTTGTTGCCATTACCATTGTTGTTGTTATTGTTGTTGCCATTGTTATTATTGTTGTTGTTCCCATTGTTGTTGTTACCATTACCATTCCTCTTAAGCTGGGGACAGTTGCGTTTGTAATGGCCTTCTTTTCCGCATTCAAAACAACCTTTCGGAGTTTCTTGTGATTGTTGTGACTTTCTCATCAGTTCACCCCGACAGTCTTTGGCTGCATGACCAATCTTCCCACAACGTTGACACTTGAAGTTATCACACCGACCACATGGTGGTAGTTACACCGGTTGCACTTCGGCAGTCTTCCACCATACCCGCCGGGTCCTTGATTTGAGTGCGCCTGGTTGAAGCTTCGGTTGTTATCGAACTTCCGTTGCTGTTGCTGACTTTGCTGCTGTTGTTGAGGTTGAGATTGGCTACTGGATGACGATCCCTTGTTGCTTGAACCATCCCACTTGCGTTTCTGGTCGGGCACGCTTGCCACCGCACCCGTTTAGGTAACCGACCTTGCTCAACTGCCTGGTCAGTCAGCCTGTGGGCTGTTCGGATAGCTTGTTGTATGGTAGTGGGGTTAGAAGCAGTTACCATACTTTGAATTTCAGGCACCAATCCCCGTATATAATGCTCCACCCTCTTGTGCATTTCATTCACCATCCCTGGGCATAAAGTGGCTAACTCATGAGTACGAGTTGTGTAGGCTTCAATTTCTGAGCCTTGCATTTTGAGTTGCCAGAACTCAATCTCCAGTTTCTGCACTTCATTCCGGGGGCAATATTCTTCAGTCATGATTTCTTTGAATTCATCCCAAGGTAGTTCATTGGCCATGGCTTGACCCAACATTTGTACCTGGGCATTCCACCAGGAAAGTGCTGCGCCTTCCAATGTCCCGGTGGCATACTTCACCTGATCAGCAGGCGGGCAGTTGCATTTCGCAAAGACAGACTCTGTCTTCTCAAACCACCTTACAAGCCCTACAGCTCCTTCCGTCCCGCTGTAGGTATGGGGTTTACAGTCCATGAAGGACTTGTAGGTACATGGTGGTGGTCCTGTTTTGACAATCCAAATATTAGTCAGATATCCTAGACAAATAACTAGGTTAATCAGTTTAACCTCTTGTCATCATTTACCTGCTGGTTGTCCCGGTTGGGCAGCAGCCACTGCCGCCTGAACATGTTCATTAATTAATGCCGCCAATTCCGCAGGCGTCATGTTTATGGCTCCGGCTCCACGGCCTCCGGCGCCACGTCCACGACCACGCCCACGTCCTCGTCCACGTGCGTCCATATTTCACTTTAAAATTCACAATTACAATAATGAGTAACATCCAACACATTAATCTCATCAAGGTACAGTAAACAATAAGAAATAATGCATTCACCACAACCACAACATTTATAACAGAAATAATAATCAAAGATAAATAATTTGCAATTGAATCACAAAATATTCCATCAATGTCAAAATTTAAGTTTGTCAGTTGGGTGGGAAACAACCCTTCCCACATAGGTTTCAAAGAAAAGAAACACTACATAGTCCAAGTCATTTAAAAGGTAGGATCAGTCCAGTACGTCAGATCCGTCACTGTCCTCATCCATCTCTACTGGTTCTTCTTCGGGGGCTTCCTCGGGTTCTTCTTCTGGGTCTTCCTCATCAGGGTCCACCAAAGGTGCAGGAGCTTCAGCAATCTGGAGTGCTGCTAGCTGTGCCTCTAACTCAGCAAACCTATTATCGATCTCCATATTATGGTGCTCCTGTGCGTCCATGCGCTCACTAAGTGCTACCACGTTGCCTGCCAGAGTATGATGTCCACCAATGGCCATCGAAAGTCGCTCCTGAAGCGTATCTACCTGGAAACGCAGCTGACGCATCTCAGATCGTAATGCAGAGTTCTCATCAGTGAGTCCTCTAATCCGCTGTCGCTCTGTGTCCAGTGTGGCTACTAGGGCTGCAAATGCCTGCTCCAGAGGGATGCTCAAGGTAGGAAGTGTAGGCAAAGTAGAGGCGGTTGATAACCTAGTCCTAGGTCGTGTAGGTGCTACTGGTGGTACGCGCTCTCTATAAGCCATACGGTTTATGTAAGTGGGGTAGAAATCCCGGTTACGCGGAGGATCGAGCTCAGGAGGTATGAAAGGCTGATCCCAGTCTATCTCGCTAGGAGGATAAGGATGTCGAGGCCAGTTAAATCCCCTATCAGGTACGGGAGAGGTAGGAGGTGACTCAGATCGTGCAGGTCTCTTGCCTAAATTCCTGGACGACGATGCCATGCTGCGAAGTACGTGTTGCGTATGCCAATGAGTATACAGTAAGGAGAGTAAGCGATAAGTAACTAACAACTGTACGGTTATAGTCTAGTGTGTGTATGCAACCTAGTTCCCTATAACCAATGGCTCTGATACCAATCTGTCACACCCTCAAAATCCGCGAGCGGGGTTTTACCGCGAGACGCGTGACATACCAGGATCTCAGTCATTAGTTACCAAGAACGACTCTATATGATTAACAACAAAACCAGAGCTAACGTTTAAAATACTGCGGAAGCGTTTTTAAAACTAGAAAACTCAAAACAAGTAGTATGTAAAGAGAATGCGCAAAACATACGCGCCCCAAACACAAATGTTTAATAGGAAAATAAACCCAAATGTGTAAACAAACAATGTAGACAACTCAACGATGCTGGTGTGCGTGCTCCTAGGCAACTGGCAACCTTAACCTGAGAATAGCATACTAAACAAGTCAACACATGGTTGGTGAGTTCAAGAGTTTGCGTTAAAATATAAACCAATCAACAGTTTCCAGAGCATAAGTAGTGTATTGCAATAGATAGCTAGTCTATTAACATAAAAATATTAATCATAGTGATTTCGCGATCGAAGCTGACTGTGTTACGTTTGTTGCCTCCCGTCACGACTTACCAGGTCGTGACGAATATGTGTTAGGACAAAATTGCACCCGTTTGACCTCGAGTCGCACAGGTGGGGCTCGTCAGACCCAGTAGTACTACCCAAGATTTCCCCGCTATTCAATATTAACAATCCGAAAGTGTGAGGACTTTCCATGGTAAACAGCACTATATCAATATTATACACACTCATATATAAAAGCGTTTATGATCAACAGTATGCTATCTCCCCCAAAAGAGATGATGTAAAATGAGTGGGGCAAGAACTCACCTGATGCGCGCAAGAATTAACCTAGAGCTTAACTTGAAAGAAAAAGACAACCTTCAAAGGTCACCTAGAACACAAGAGTACATAAGTACGTGTATACAAAATCAACACGAAACCCTAAGTGCTCTACAAACCAAGGAACTCAAGGTTTAAGAAAGACAAGACACATTTGACCCAGTTGACCCGTTTGACCCGTTGGTGACATTATAGGTGATAATTCGTTAATACTAACACAACAGTATGTCATACATGATCAACATACAACTTGATTACATATAGCACATCATTAACCACATGTACTACCTAGATCATCATACAACCAATTGTCATACAAGTCATGCGAATCACAACAGGCCAAAACAGGTAACAAACCAAATCAACATTCATATAATCTAAACAACACATTTAATCACCTTAGAAACCATCCATGAACACACTAGCATGATCCTAATATCCCAAACATGCTCAAATCATCCAATTCAAGGATTTGCACAATTAAAGTTTCCCTTTTGGGAAAGTTCATCCCAAATTCATCAAACTCACACTACATTCATGAATTCATCAATTATATACCAATTCAAGTCCATGACTACATCTAAACATGATCAACAACACTTAATCATCATGATTAATCAACATTCAACACCAAAAGTTACTATTTTTAGCAATGTATGAACTATAACACATCTTCTTGATTTTCAATTGTTCATAACATCAACTTAGCATCTAATCATCATCACAAACACATCCATAACATTCATACATCATCCAATCATCAATTCATGCAAAATAAAGTTACTATTATTAGTAACCTATGAACCATAAATCAAAATCGAAGCTTTCTTGCAAAATCGACGTTAACTAGCATCAATCTAACATAACTAACATAACAACATCAACAAACAACCAAAAATCGACCTTCAATTGCAATATTCGAACTAGGGTTTCGGCCTTAATGTAAATCCCATAAAAACTCGTAAAAATCCAACCTTTATTGCATACTTGACGTTAATTAACATGTAATCTATCTAACAAACACATTAACATCAACAAACAACATGTAATCGACCATCAATTGCAAAATTCGCATGGAACTTTCGGCCAATCATGAACAATCATCAAATCATACAAAAATCTAACCTTTAAACGTGTAATGGCTTGCAATTGATGATTCTAACTTGTTGTGATGCTTGAAATCGATCAAATCCGTGGCTTTGTTGGTGTTCTTGGCCGAAATCGCAAAGGGAGAGGGAGAGGGGATGAAGTCGCGGCCGTAGGTGGTTAGGGTTTGGGATTTTGGTTTTTGATTAAATTTTATTAATGATAATTACCCTTTTAACCCTTATAATTTGTATTTTATAAAGATTAGGCTTTTTGAATAGTTTTTAAATAGTTTTTAACTACTAAACACAATTATTATTAATCACAAATAACAATCATGCATAATTCCCATTTATCACAAAACACACGAAATAAATATGCACGTTTTCACGTTACGCGATAAAATTACAGTTAACATCTAAATCACATAAGCATAACTTAATAATCATATTGTTAACTTAGTTATCATCAATTTAACATTACTGATTACTGTTAAGTCACCAACGTTCAACGACAACTAGTGTGTGCTCCCGACACGTGTATGCAAGACTTAACGGAACAAACGGAGTTTGGTAACGGAAAATTACCGGATGTCACACGACCCCTTTCTTTTAGTACGATTAGAGCCCCAAAAAATGTTGAGCCGCCCCTGAGTACGCCTGTGAAAAATCGAAACTAACACTTGGAATGTTTGACGTACACCATTTGATTTCAGGTGGAGAAATGTTACCACTTTTTTTTAAATATATGTGTTATTAAATGATGAATCAAAATGTTGGTTTTTTTTGTAACAACACACATGAAAAATGTAGGTTAAGTCACATAGATATTACATTTGCACTCGAAGGTGCGTCAAAACACATTGGTGATATTAAAGTCAATGTATTCCTTATGACATAGTATTTCTTTTATGGATAAGATAGAGCTATTTGAAATTTCTCTAAAGTGTTACAAACTAAGAGTTACACCCGCGCTTCGCGGCGGGGTAACGTCTATTTTAATCGCATGGAACACAGTAACATGTTAGCTAAACGACGTATCAAAAACAGAATTCGAGATAAATATGTAATAACAAAATATTTGTAATATTTACGTTATAAAAATATAACAAAAAAAGTTAAAAACCAATTAAAATATTAAATTTAACCTTTTAAAATGTTTCTATCATAAATTTAGATAAAAATATTAAAACATAAAAAATAACAATGAAACCATCAAAAAATAACTTTGCTATGGCTAAGATTCGAACTTGCGTACAGCGGGTAGATGTAAGGCTTGGAGACCAGCATGACAATTGGAATTTTAGTATTTATTCAATAAAGAAATTTTATATCAATAACGATCTTGAGAAAAACAAAAAAAAATATAAAACAAAGTAGCCTAGCTATGTGGACCACTCAAGAATAGAAATTTGGACCAACCAGAAGGTACTACAGTATAGATCAACTTCAAATTGTTATGTTTAATATATATAATAACATAATGCAGACATATAGTTTTCTATTATACCGTCACGTTGGTGCCCATATAACACATGTGATATCATTCTAAAACCAAGTGAATACATGACTAGTGCACCATAATACCATGTTAGCCGTTGATATGCATCTTTTTTTCTATACGTGACTGTGTTATCTGTCTAATATCCGATATTCTTTTTTACTTGAATTTGTTTCAGAATTATATATACAACCAACCTTGATCACAAACTACGTATCATCTTGCTTGTTAAATTCTTGATACGTCGATACATACCGCCATTCAAGAACACCCATTAAACCTTAAGACACCCTGTTAGAAACAATAACTTTGCATCGAAGCACATCATTATCGATCTACACTGTTAACCAATCATGTAACATATTTATAAAACTTTTATTTGGGATTTAGCTTCTTGTATCATTCAAACGTCTCTTTCTCAAGTGACCTAACATTTCATGTCAATTTTCAATAAATTTTATAAAAAACGTTAAGAGTATGTAAATAAAAATATTGCAAGCTGCTGTCGGATTTGATGAGAACACTACAATGGACTTCCTTTTCTCACGCAAAAATATAAGATATTTAGATTGAAGACAAATGTAAGTAGTTATGAATTTATCTACTGTTTGAGTATATTTGCTTATAAAACATAAAGATTTGATACTTTTGGAAAATAAATAATTAAATGAACAAACATTTTCTTTTGAGATCAGAGTGGTATGTTATTGCTTACACCATAACCCTAGGGGATAGCGATGAAATCGAAGGGCGGTCTGCTGGTCTTAGACCTTACTCCTTAGAAAAAGAAAAGGCAGGGTTGAGTATTTAATAAATAGCTGATATAAAAACTAACATATCTGTACCTGGATCAACCAATCAGATAAAAGAAAATAGATAGAAAAAACCACGTCTTAAAACAAACATAACTGTTATTCAATCTAGAGTTACAACCCATAAATAGGAATGGATATGACACAACATTTTGGTTTTGACAAACTATCCAACTCTTAGATCCAAATTTCCTCATCTATCTTGACATCAACAATTTTACCCTAAAATTTGAGATTTTAATTGCTTTTTTTTCAATTGAATAACTAGTGGATAATAAAAATGTTTATGTGGCCCATAAGTTTTAATTTTAGAATGTCAAGTTTGATTTCTCAAGCTTTGACAATACCTGTTAGATTTCTAATTTTTATACTGGTTTCTTATTCGGTAATATATCTATTTTTTCACCTAGAAAATGTGTTCATTATTTTCTTTACATCAGATCACATCAATCTTATAAACCTAGCAAAGAAAACTAAAAATTGAAAAACTTAACAATTCTACTACATATGAGGCCAAATAAAAAGCTTCAATTTGTTCCAAACCATAAGTTTAATGGACCCACTTATTATTATTATTAATTTTTCATATTTATCTACTACTACCTCTAAACTGTTGTGGCTCCTAATCTACCTCTTACAACTTTTAACTATTATAGAATACAATGTTTAGAATCTTATAGAAAGGTGAAAGGTCTCACAAGGTATTAAACACACATAAAGGATCATGTAAGCAGTAAGCTTACTAATGTGATATTGGGCTTAATGATTTTATTGGGCTCGAAAGGTTCAGATTAAAGTCCAATAGATTTTGTGTCACAAGTGGTTTGGGCCAAAGACGGTCAAATCAAGTTTTTCTTCGCACATGTTCGAGTCGAAACCGGTTTTTAGGGGGAGATGATACGGTTTGACTAGATCGAAGGTTTTAGCCACCTCGGTTCATGTTTGGCCGGTTTCAAACCAGGTTCACAGTATAGGATTAAAAACCGATTTCAGCCCTATTGTTCAGTTCGAAATTGGGTTAGGTTTAAGTACAAAACCGGGGTTGGGAATGCGCCTCTAGTCCTGACTCGGTTGAGTAAAAATTTAATATTGTTATGTATCCAAATTCATTATGAGTAAAAATTTATATCAATCATTAGACTTGAACCATCAACCACTTAAGAATTGACACATTTTCTATACACTTTGATACCGCTAAAACACATACCCTTTGAGGAGTTTATCTATTAGCCAGGTATTATCTTTTATTATCATTATCTTCTAAACACCCATCATTATCGTGTACATGTATGGGGCTCAAACATTATGGATTAATCAATGAAATATTACGGTTGTAGCAAAGCCTTAATTATATGAGAAGTAAGCAAAATTATTTGCAAGTTGTTGAAAATAAATCATATGATATAATCGTACAATTTAATTTTCTCTCGCACAACTCAATCTTAAAAGTGAAGCTTTAGAACGAACATGCATACATGAACATCACACATAAAAAAAAAAAAAAAAAAATTTGAAGGTCCATAAGCATTCACATTGATGTACCCAGGATTCATCTTCATTGGGAATTTTTTTTTTTTTCGTATGTCTCTTAACTTGACATTCAATTTTTCAGGTCGCGTCGGGTCGGATAGAGCCATGTAAATAACGATAACTTACCATTGTAACGGGTACAACTAATTGCTACAATGATGTTTTGAGCCACATTAGTTTATTAATTAACTATTTAGAAAGAGTAACTAAAATATTTAACTGAATTCGATAATCATATTTTTTGCTTTTTACTTGTTTTTAAATGTTCCTCCATATGTTTAGAAATCTTAGGGTCGACGCTTAGAAATCTCGGGGTCAGTTCCAAAGTACTGTAACATACGTTATGTGAAAATAGAAAAAAACTGCAAATTCGAGGTTATGATGCTGTTTTTCTAAGCTTCTTGATCATGAAAATGCAAACTTATTTATTATAAATCTCCATAGCTTTGAAGAACAATGCATGCAGTTGACAATATACAAATCAACATTCAAAAATGAGTTTCAACTTACAACTTATTGTTCTTATTCTAGCCATAATCACCACTTACAAACATGAATCCATTGCTCAATATGTACCACCTTTCAGCACCACCTTAGTTTCACCAGTTGCCAAACACACCGATGCCGCGAACCCGCTCTATAGCACTCAAATCATGACCAAATATGTGAACCCAAACTACCTCCACACCAACTTCCTAATAGACATTGAAGCTCCCATCACATGGTATGAGTGCACTCTTATGTGGAACACTTATCCAGGGCCCGATGGCGGTTGCCCTAGCGACAAGATCTGTCGCGCGCCTGTTTCTTGTGAAGAATATCAATGCACGAATGTGCGAACATCGACTCTTGATCAACATTCTTCTTGCCCTCCGGTGGGTAATAGTTCGACGTTACCTGGTTGGGGCACTTGCTCATGCCCGGTCAGTGTGGTGAATCCTGTCGATGGCTCGTGTGGTGAACCCATGCTCAACTTTGATGAACTCAGGTTCGGTTATACGAGTTTATTATCAGTCATAGTTATTATTATTTATTTATCGTTTATCTTTAAGTTTATTTTTATATATTAACTATTATTATGTCCCTCGCATTGCGGTGAGGCGTAAAAATGTGTCAAATAACATCAATGTCATACCAAAAACCGAACGGAATGCATACATAAAACGTTGACCATGCACGTGAAACGTAAAAACTTAAAAACAATAACTAAATTGATCTAGGACCTGCGCGTTTTGACAGGGCCGTCAAACGAAAAAAAAATAGATATAAAAACGTTGAACCACACGCGTACGTTGCAGCGTGTTAACTCGTAAAATTTACACCGAAATGTAAAACGGAAAATTTGTATAAGATGAAAATATATGGAACCAAAAATTGTCAGGGTTAAATAGTAAAAAATATCAAAGTATTAAGATTAAAAGTAAAAAAAAATAAAGATAAAAAAACCTTCAAAATAGGTACAACCCACTAAAGCTAAAATACCACCCATGATGTATAAAAAAATTAATAATTAGTAATGTATATAATAAATATTATGATAGGTTATTGAAGTTTTGTTATTATTATCATAATTAGTTTGTCAGTTTTATTCGATGTATTGAAAATATTATTTATCAATATTGTTTTAATTCAGTTTTCATTCAACCGACGGGAGAACTAATATTCCAGGCGCTAACGGTGTTTACCCGAACTCAGCTTGTGCTCCTTCTTCTGCTTTTGAATCATTTCCTAAAGACGTCCGCGGTGTCTTGGCATTATCCTACTCTTCTCACGCCCTACCCGCATATCTTTTTTACTCATATGCAATGTCAATAGCGCTATGTTTACCTAACGCGGTGTCGTTCCCCGGCGTGTTGTTCATAGGTGGCGGTCCATACTATCTTCACTCGGATTCGAATTCGAATTCAGATTCAGATATTGATGTTAGAAGTTTACTTTCTTACACCCCTCTTCTAAAGCATCAAGATAGTTTTGGCTATTTTATTGGGATCCATAACATTCTGATAAAAAAAAGATCTATTGTTCTTCCATCAAATGCCACCACAAAGATTAGCACAATTGTGCCTTACACCACTCTTAGAACAGACATTTACACCCAAGTGGTTCGACGGTTTTCGATGGTTACAAAGCGACTCCAACCAGCGAATCCTATCGCACCATTTGGCCTATGTTTTAATATCTTAACCAGTGGTACACGAGCCAGTTTAAAAGTTCCGGATGTTGATTTTGGTCTCCAAGATGGGAAAAAGTGGAGTGTTTCGACCACAAACTCTATGAAGCGAGTAACGAAGGATGTGGCGTGTCTGGCGTTTGTTGATGGTGGTGCGACAAGTGAACACGCTATCGTGATCGGGACGTTCCAGATGGAGAATAACTTTCTAGTGTTTGATTTGGTGAATTCGACATTGGGGTTCAGTTCTTCGTTGCTGAATAAAGGGACTTCTTGTTCAAGTTTCAACTTTACTAACATTTAAAGCTAGGTTGCTACACATGTGTAATATTGTTTGAATCTTATTTTCTATAAACCAAGCTTATTTTAAAATCCTCCTAGAGATCAATATTGTTTTCTTAAATCCCAATTATTTTAAAAAGTTGTGTTGTTAAAAATTTTCTAATGTACGTGTAGTAAAAGATGTGTGGTATATTTTATAAATATAGTTTTCGTAAAGCCTCAATACGTATAACGTTAATGTTTAGGCTGAAATGTTATTTTGTGATTGTTTAATTTAATATATTATTTAGTTTTTTTATCAATAACTTAAATTATGTAATCGACATAAACTAAAATATAGCTTTTTGTCTAGCTTATTTTTATTAAGTGTTTAAAGATATAGTGAAATAAGAAAGAGAGGCAATTATACAGTCACAAAACTATTAAATCAATTTACACATTAACGTCTATATAGTATTATAATGTTTACTTAAAATTAACTATATTAAATTATATATATTATTAATTATTAATTTTGTAATGCTTAATGAGTTGTATAATATGTTAAATGGGTTGTATCTATTTTTATCTTTTCATTAATCCTTAAGTTTTTTTTTTTATTTTCATTCAATACTTTTATATTTTTCACAATTTCGCCTTAAGTTTTTTACCTTTAACTTTGATCCCCTATACTTTTATATTCTATAAATTTTTTGTTTCACATTATGATTTTAATTTTACGAGTTAACTCACCACAATGTGGATGTGTGGTTCAATGTTTTTACACTTATTTTTTCTCCATTTAAAGATCCCTTCACAATGCGCTGATTCTAGATCGACTTACGTAAAACCTCAATACGTATAACGTTAATGTTTAGGCTGAAATGTTATTTTGTGATTGTTTAATTTAATATATTATTTAGTTTTTTTTTTCAGTAACTTAAATTATGTAATCGACATAAACTAAAATATAGCTTTTTGTCTAGCTTATTTTTATTAAGAGTTTAAAGATGTAGTGAAATAAGAAAGAGAGGCAATTATACAGTCACAAAACTATTAAATAAATTTACACATTAAAAACTATATAGTATTGTAATGTTTACTTAAAATTAACTATATTAAATTATATATATTATTAATTATCAACTTTGTAATGCTTAATGAGTTGTATAATGTGTTAAATGGGTTGTATCTATTTTTATCTTTTCGTTAATCCTTAAGTTTTTTTTTTATTTTCATTCAATACTTTTATATTTTTCACAATTTAGCCTTAGGTTTTTTACTTTTAACTTTGGTCCCCTATACTTTTATATTCTATAAATTTTTGTTTCACATTTTGGTTTTAATTTTACGAGTTAACTCACCACAGCGTGGATGTATGTTTCAATGTTTTTACACTTACTTTTTCTCCATTTAAAGATCCCTTCACAACGCGCTGATTCTAGATCGACTTACTTATTGTTTTATATGTTTTAACTTCCGCCTACATGGTTCACCGTTTTTACGCATACTTTTCGTTCGATTTTATTTTTTTTGTTTTTTTTCTTTTTTAATACGAGTTTTTTCGATGTTGGTTATCACTGGCGGTTGTGTGTCATTGGTGCTACTTGACATGGTTTTACGTCCCACGCTGCAATGGAGGAGCTTAATACTAGTTATAATCTATTTTACACCTTAATATTAAGGGTTTATCACACTAATAATCCAGTTAATCTCCATTTGATTTCTAAATATGAGAAATAACAAAATTTGTTTACACTCCTTACCTGCAAGTTAAATGATATTTTTTATACTAAAAGCATTACTTTTTTATTCTCTCTTTCAATTAAATAATATTTTTTTTATATTTTTATCATTATCTTTTCTCTCTCCTTCACACACAACTACTGTTTGCCAGCTATCACGTCGCTGCACCATCGCTTGAAGTCACCACCATCACCACACCTTTATCTCCGCTGCACCTTCATCACTTGACCCGATGTCCTAAACGACACTAATGGTGGTTAAAGGGTGGTTCACGACCTCTAGTGGTGACGTAATAAAAGGCAGTTGACTCTTGTTATGGGATTGGCTGTGAAAGGAGACAACAAAAAGCGATTTAACGAGCACTGGTGGTGATGATGAATTGGCCGTAAGTAAAGAGATGGACAAGACGTGATGAAGAAACAAAGCAAACGCTAGTAATGGTAGTAAAAGTTTTTTTTTTCTTAAACTTATGAATATTTTTGTCTTTTTATACAAATTTTAATTGAGAACGATATTAGTTACTAAGACTCAGATCATTACAGAAAATTAAAAAGCCACAATGTTAGCCTACATTTTAAATTTAGAGTTAATTACATGATTGGTCCCTGTGGTTTTGTCATATTACAATATTGGTCACAACTTTTGAGAAATTACAGGTTTGGTCTCAACTGTTTACTAAGCCGTAACAGGATTGGTCCCTAACACTAACTTCTGTTAATTTTATCATAATCTATATATATTATTTATTATATGTAGGACCCACTTTATTAAATAAATAATTATATATATATATATATATATATATATATATATATATATATATATATATATATATATATATATATATATATATATATATATATATATATATATATATTATCTTAATAATATATACACACAGTCCACATATCATCTCAACATCGATCGCACCACCCCGTCGCCGACTCACCACCGCAACGTCGCCGGGGCACGACCGCATCGTCGCCCGCGCACCTCCGCACCATCGCCGGTCACCACCAGCTCCACTACTATCAACATGACTATCGCGTACCGTCATTCACCATCATCGCCTGATTACCCCTACCAAATCACCATAACCACCTCCGACCACCATCACCATAACCATCTCTATCTCCATCTCCATATCACCATAACCACCTCCGACCACCATCACCATAACCATCTCTATCTCCATCTCCATATCCACCGCCACCACCGTCACAATAAAAATCAAACCCAAATTGCTAAAATCAAGGCGTAGCTTATAAAGTTGGAGCTAAAATCAAACAGGGAGGAGACCACCACCACCGTTAACGAGAAGAGGTGGGCGTGATGGAGACGGTGGTGGTGATGCGACCAAATTAGTGGTGTGGCAACGTCGCTGGACGTGGGGGGTGGCGATCGGTGGGATTTGGCCGGCAGTGGTAGGCCCGTCGATTTTATCCGTACCCGATTAACCCGCCCGACCTGATCTCACTCGTACCCAAAGAAACCCGGACCAGAACGACCCATTACCCGAACCGATTCGATTAACCCGATCAACCCATATTATAATTAAGTAAAATATATGTATACATTTATATAGATTGTCCAAATTGATCAAATTGTTTGTATATAAATATATATTTAAGCATATTTTATAAATTATAAAAGTAAACTAATTTAAGTCCACTAGTTTTATAAGATTTCAAATGAAAACTCACTAAAATCTACTAAATTAAGTCTATTGTTTAATACCTGAAACCCGACCCGAACAACCCGTTACCCGAACAAACCGAAACCGATTAAACAGATTGTTCTTCGGGTCGGGTTTCGGGTAGACTTTCAACGTTGAATAACCCGAATAACCCGAACCGATCAACCCGAAACCCGATTAACTAACCCGATCAACACCCCTAGGCAGTGGCGTCGCCGGACGTGGTGGTGGCGATCGCTGGTGTCGCCGAACGTGTTGGCGGCGATCGGTGGTGTCGCCGGTGGATGTGAGGGCACGATGATGGTGATGTTGACATTTTTGTTGTGTGTTAGTGTGTGTTTGTGTATATATATTAAACAAAAAGGGTCCTACATTAATTAATAATCTTTTTTAGTTCAGGGGTATTTTGGTATTTTCACTTCTATTTAACTAAGAAATTTAACAAAAGTTAGTGCTAGGGAATAATCTTGATACGGTTTGATAAACAGTTGGGACCAAACCTGTAATTTCTCAAAAGTTAGGACCAATAGTATAATATGGGCAAAACACAGGGACCAATCGTGTAATTAACTCTTAAACTTAAGAGATCTAGATAGTTAAAACACGAAATACTCAAATTACTAACGTTATGTTCCCGAGTTTACTTAACGAGAGAAAAGAAAGGAAACATTTTCTCTTCTTTTCTCTTCTTTTCTTTTCTCTCAATTTCCTTCCGATTTGGAAAGATTGTTTTTAACCCTTATTTTCCTTTCATTTTATTTCTTTTATTTTCATAAGTGAACTCGGGAGCACTATTTTTTTGTTTTCCTTCTATTAAAAAATACTTAGGAACATAACTTTTTATTTTTTTCATTCCGTTTTTTTTTTTCTTCTTAAATGAACTCGGGAACAAATAATTTAATCTGTTTAAAAGAATAAAAGAAAGAAAAAAAGAACATCAATTCTTCCCCCAAAATTCAACCGTCCCCTTTTCCTCCTTTGTCACTAATTACAACTGATTACCAGGTAATACGAATCCCCTGTGTATTATTCATCGACGAATCGATCGATTTGCTTATTAATTTGTTTCAAACGCTGATATCATAGTATAGATTTCTATGTTATCTGCTTTATTCTAGATCAAGAATCATGTCATCCATCCTAATTTGTTCGATTAACCACATTCGCTTCGTAATCGACAGTTTAGTCGACTGATTTGGTGAAGATCATGTTAAGAAATGATTTTACTCTGTTATAGTTTAGGTTTCATTTGAGTATTTGATGATTAATAGTTTTGATTCTGGTGTGTGGTGTGTATCTTCCTATAGTTTACATCTGTTGGAAAACCTAATAGGTTCACAGATTTTGTAATAAATGATGTTTGACTTAGCTCCCGCTTTACGTAGGGTCCCCGTGACGGTGACCTGTTTACTGTGACTTGAGAAGTAATAACCATGGTTTAGAAAAATGGCTGAGGCGTGCGCCTAGAGGCAAGGCGCCCAAAAAACGAGTCTGAGGCGGCGACTCAGAGGGTTATAATGTTTGTACGCCTCAGGGCCTGAGGCGCTAAGAAAAGTTGGGCCTCAGGGGATTTTAATATTTGTTTTTGATGTTTTAGACTCTTTGTGTCAGTTTCAAACATTTCATGTCTTCTTAATGTGTGTTTTTGATCTTTTTGATGAATATGATGATGAAATTAGTTTGTATTTTATTTTTTATGAGATATATAATTTTTATATTTATTTTTTAGTTCCACCTCAGACTTACGCCTCGGTTCGTCCCGAGGCTTACGCCTCATGAGGCGAAGGGAAAACGCCTCGAGGCTCAATTCCGTACTTTTAAACTTTGGTAATAACCTCATCAGTTGTTTAAGGGCTGTTGTTACCATTGTAAACTTGATATTTGGTAATTTGGTGGTTTATGAACTATGTGAGAATTGCTTTTCTTTGAAAAGATATTAGTTTTGGTTTCTTTCCTAAAGAAGGTAGTTTCCATCTTTCTTTCTTTCTCTTTAATTTGCCACTAATTTTTGCAAACAAAACTAGTCCTGCCAAACTCGCTTTGATTCTATTATTAAACAACAATCATAGCACTATTTACATTATAAAGGAAATGCATGTAGAAGACGGAAGTGGTAAATGACACGAATTGAGGGCTTAACGGCTTCTAAACTTATGCTATGTCATTGGTAGAATGACATGAATGTATTTAAAGCCAAATCAATCGAATCAGAAGTCCAATAATATTAGTCTTTATGTCTTAGCACCACAAAATGATGTAATTATCAATCTGATATGATAATACTTAGCCGACTTTTTTGTTACCTTCTGTATGTTGTATGCTGTATACTATGCATGTCCAAAAAAAATAAATAATACTAAATAAATAGTTTGGAGCCGAAGGTCTCATCTGGAGCAACCTCTGTATGGGTTGCCCTCTTCTTACCCTCCCCACACACTACCAATAGCATCTGCTATGAGTGAGATTTTACTAGTCGAGTTTGTTTTATTTGTTTGTTATATGATAACACTTATCAAGTAGAGACACATGTATTGATCGTTTAATCCTGCCCCAATTTCCAACAAAACTAAAATCTAATTGTTAGCCTCTTTCTGGTCATATGGAACAATTTTTATTTTCTGTACCTGTGTTTACATTTTAAAAGATGAAAACCGTAATACTGTATAGAAAACAATGTATCATTAAGGTTTACACCTTCAAAATATCAGAACCAGTTTTCCAAGTTCTGTTTGACTAAGTTTTGTTTTTGTTTCTTTTGCTTTTTCACTCACTTGTCATAAGATGTCTCTTTTTCACTTTGTGCAGATTGATTTCATTGGGTGCATGAATCTACAATCATAACAAACTCGCATTTCAAAACACTCGTCTAGTTTTTAAGTTGACTAACAGTAATCTAGAAGGAAATTGCCTCTGTTTTTTTTTTTGCAATGGATCATTTTGATGACCTGCACAAGGAGCGCATGGCTGCACTTTTGAGAGCAGTTTATGCAACTAAGTATGTTAAAGATGATAATGTTCCATCTCAAATAGAAGAGGTAAACTAGGAATGAATAATCGATCTCTTGGGCCTTTATTAACGTCGTGGTAATGAATGTTTAATTATTCTCCAACTTTGTTTTTTTGTATAATATTTTTAGGGTCTTTATTTGGGTTCTGTTGGAGCTGCCAATAACAAGACACTTTTAAAAAGTTTGAATGTTACTCACATATTGACTGTTGCCTCTTCACTTCCACCTGCATACCCAAATGATTTTACTTACAAAATTATTGATGGTAAGATGATTCTTTTATCGATCATTGATATTATAGTTCCTTTTATGTCCAAATTTGTTTGCATAAACGTTTTATATCTCTGACAATATGACTTTTTTCGATTTAGTACCTGACAGAGAGGAAGTAAACATTGATATTATAGTTCCTTGTGTGTCCAAATTTGTTTGAATAAACGTTTCATATCTCTGACCATATAACTTTTTTCGATTTAGTACCTGACAGAGAGGAAGTAAACATTGCACAATTCTTTGATGACTGCTTTGGTTTCATAAATGAAGCTAAAAGAGCGGGCGGCGTGTTGGTACATTGCTTTGTGGGAAGATCCAGAAGGTGATTTTAGAAATTATTTTCTCGCTTGCAATTGTTTGACTTGTTTAGTCAAAATTCATTCTGATGGTCAAACTCATGTTCATTCATCATGGTTTGCTATTTCAACACTAAAAGTAGGACAATCAAAAGTGAACACTTGGGTACAACACCTGCAATACCTTTTTCTGTAGATGTCATATTACCATATTTGACATGCTAACTTCCTTAGCTTTGTTTTACCATTTGTTTATTTCACTCCATTTTGGTCAAATTTTAACTGCTTGATAAAACTTTCATGATCATCTGAAGTAAACTCTGTTTTAACATATATATTTTTTCATCTAGTGTGACTATTGTTGTGGCCTATTTGATGAAGAAACATGGCATGAGCGCGTCTGAAGCCTTGAATCTCGTGAAAAGCAAACGAAGCGTGGCTGCTCCTAACTCTGGTTTCATGTTGCAGCTGCAAAAATATGAGAAATCTCTTTCAGGTATATTATAGTTTTTTTTTTATTAAATAGCATTTTGGGTACCCTCATGATTAATGACGAGGATGCCCTCGCGATCAAGGATCCTCATAAATGACCCTCAAGATAAAGAATCTTAACTATATATGTGACAAGTTGCTTGATGAAGATGAACTTGAGACAGGTGTTAAAAAACAATGAAACTGATTGGCGAAAATAATGAATTTAGGTGATACATGATAAGATAATGATGCCATGCTATGTTGTGTTTGACATGATCCTCATGAAAACAAGATTTAAGAATGAATTGATGTTTAAGAAGTGATTTTGATGGTTATATATGTTGAACCCATGTAACACTTGTTTTCCTTCCTGGTCGATGTGTCAATATGTACAACCAAATGTTAGAAATGAAGAAAGAACGTGATCGAGCGAGGAAGGGTAATTGATTAGAGAAGAATTTTGAAGATTAATGGAATGATGGTGTTCGCCCACTTATGCGTTTAGGTGGTAATGCTTGCTATTGCTATGAATGATAGTACGATCTCATCATTGACTTCTATATTTCAAGGGAGAGGCTAAATGCACCCGCTATACTCCCCCTCTCTTGAAAATGTCAAGATCACATAAATTAGTTGTCTTTTACTTTGAAAAAAAGAATTTTTTTTTGAACGGCTGGTTAGTGGTTAGTTGTTAGTACCATCAAGTTATTAATATTCGCCAATGCCAAGATTTGAACCTTGGACCTCAAAAAAAAACAAAAACCTCCCACCTTCTCTTGACCACTAGGACAAGAGATTATTGGAATAAAAAACGAGAAATTTTATTGATATGATAGATTGAATAAGAGTTCAAAAAGTGAACACATGGTGGTAGCCTACTAGCGGTACGTTTAACAAAGCTTATTAATTTTTAATTAAAAAATAAGGGTATTACACACTTACAGGGTTATGTATTTTATTCATTTGGGTTGTCGACTACACATAATCCATTCATCAATTGGTGTGTGTCACCCATGCCCCATGGTATGAGCTGATCTTACATTTTTCTTCTTTAGGAATTTCATTGACGGCATCCAAATACAATCCTTAACAAATATTTAGTGAACCTAAATATTCATTAGGAGCTGATGACTTTGTTGTTTTTTTTTCATCTTAGCTTCACTTTGCAAACATTACCATCCATAATTCTCTCACTAAAGTACGCTTATATGAATATTTTCATCTTTTTTATGTAGCTAAAGCACCCAACATGCATTAACAATATTTGAAGCTAGACATTTCTTATAACCTAAAAAATCTCTCAAGTTCACAATTTTATAAGATAAACTTAAGATGTCACAAACAAGCTCACAGGAGTAATACAATTGACTAAACTCATGGTACTACTCTTTTTAAAGGCAAACTCATGGTACTTGATAAGAGAAAAACAAAAGAGAAAGTTAAATTAAGGATATTTAAATTTATGGGTTAGAAAATCTATGGGCTTGTTACATTTGACTATAAGCTTACACTTATTAAAGCAATAGTTAATGCCTTAATGGTGCATTTATTTTAAAAGAACATCTGGACGATAAGATTTATCTTTTTTATTTAAGAGGTTAAGGGTTTAAATTCTATAAAATAAATTAACAAAATAAATATATAAGTGTTTAATAAAATAAATTAAAAGAGGTTATGAAAATAAAGTTAACGGTGCACTAAATAAAAGGTTTAACCAAAGTTGCTCCCATAAAAGAAACAATGGATTATGATGTACATATGGATATATCAACCACAATCCTTTGTTATAAATTATCGATATCGATTGTATTATTATTTGTAACAAAAATGGGAGGTGACCCTTTTTTTTAAAAAAAATTACAATATTTTTTCACAGACAAATTGCATTTCATTAGTGCAACTTTAACCAATTGTTTATATCAACAACTTAACCAATAGTTTTTTTAATTTTCATTTTCATCGTTAAAGACATCCCACCATATAATTATCATAGATTTTCATTTGATTTCACTCATAATGATATTTATTAATGAAATAGGTACATAATTCTTTTGTAAGCGCAAATGATTGAAAAACTAATGTAAGTTGTATAAATGGGATTGCCTTTAGCAATACTATGACTGTTATGAGTCAAATTATTAGTTTGTATTATTATCAGCTTATTCGTCATTGTTTGGATTATTCAATTAAACTTTTCTACTTTTTATATAATATGACGTAATGGAACACTTGGACAAAAAATCGTTATATGAGATTTAAAGTATGTTGTTATTTTATATAAAATAATTACATCACTGGTTAATTGCAATTTTTAAATTAAAAAAAAAGTTGTTCTTAATCTTGAATAGACAGTCTCATTAAATAGACAGTCTAATTGGAACACTTTTGAACGTTGATTACTATTTTACAAAGTTACTTTTTTTTATTATACAAGAGACACTAATTTGACTTAAAAATCACTTTACTTTTAGTCATTTCATCAAAGCTTAATCATTTCTAGTGTTTTAAGATGTGACATGGATGGGAATTAATCACACTGGCGACTTCCAATAGTTTAACAAACATGTTTTTTAGTAGTACTTTCTGTTAGTAAATATTTTATAACTCCGAGTGTTGTGAAGGGATTTTATAGATCTATCCACGTCATTAAGTGAGGTGCTCTATTCACATCGCGCCTTTTCTCATGCCACCCCATCGCGCTCCCGTCACGCTACCAGGGTGGGCAGCCACATGGGTCCCCCCCTCCCTTTCATGCCTTGACAACGGATAGTCTAATGT
>CM046430.1:5605322-5680322 GCA_025506505.1 Flaveria sonorensis | reverse complement strand
GACATGGTATGATTGGAATTATGTATGATTAATAACTATAAGTAATAAAATAATAATACTAACTTTTTATTTTTTATTTTTTGTTTTTTTCAAAAATAAATTAAACATTTTATTTCAAAATAAAGTTTAAAATATTTTCATTTTTAAAAATTTCCTCACTATAACTCCCTATTTTAATTATTCTTGTTTTATAAAAAATTTACTTTAAACAAACCCATTTGAAAATATTACGTAAAAATAGTTTGATTTTTTAGAAAAAATTATTTTTATAAAAAACTATTTTTATAGAAATAACATTAATAAAAAGATTTATTTCTTAATTTATTAAAAAAACTAATTATATTATAGTCTAAAAATAAGTAAATAATATTATTAGTAATTAATTTAGTTATTTAATAGGATAGAGAAACGTGAAAAGTTTGATGAGAATGAATATGGTGATGACACGTGACATCCTCATTTACACTTTTATTAAAATAGAAAGATACTTTCAAAAACCACAAGTTTTTAAACATACAAAATATAATACCCTTCAAACATAATTTTAGAAAGTATGTAATTTCATAAGTTTAAAAAAAGATACTTAAAATGTCTATTTATTTATTTTAATAACATAACATTTGAAGTTTCACTTAACTTTCTATCGTTTTAGACATTCTACTGATAACAACTTAAAAGGTTAAGATACAATAAAACAACTATGATAGATTTATTAGTTAAAAGAATATATACTTGGCCATAGATTCACGGAGTCATGAACCCCATACTGTTCGAACAACCAATTAATAAAATCCGGCTACCCCAAGGTAACCCAATGGCAAAAGGCAACCCATACAACCGCAATTGTAGATAGCGTTAGGCAGACCCAGCCCACCGACACCAATTTCGGGGGAAACCCGCTGTCAAAGGCCCACTACGGTAAAATCTAACCTACCAACAACATATTGTTACCAGCATAACTTGAACTCACCATCTTCCATAAAAAAAAATAACAAGTCTATCATTCAACCAAATAGTTTAGCAGTATATGATTCGATAACTAGTCCTTTTTTTCAAAACATTATTGACTCAAAGAGTTTCTCGAGGATCTCATAGGATTAGTATGGATTCAAACATGAAACTATTGACAACCATGTCGTCGCTTTTTGTGACAAAAAAGTGAAAAACTTCTTGAAAATGTTCAGATTCAAATATAAAACTGTTGACAAATTTAGAAGCGGCAAAAAAAAAAAAAAAAAAAAAAGATAATGATGATGAGAGGTGTGAAGTTATGATGGGACCCACGTGCTTCTCTTAATTAATATATATATATATATATATATATATATATATATATATATATATATATATATATATATATATTATATTATCATAAGTATAAATGAAGAAAATAAAGATTCTCTTTTTTTCTCACAGAAGAAGTTAACTAACGGACATTACTTGCTGTTAACCAAACACTTTCATTTTTTACTTTTTGTCGTTTATCTCCGTTACACTCCATCTCTTCCGTTTATATTATTTACTCGGCTCAGCTCACTTCGGCTCGGCTTGGCTAACTCAGCCGGCTTAATTTTCATTTTCATTTTCTCTTTCTTGGAAATATTTATAGATCTTGTTTCCGTACAAGAATTATCTTCTTAAAGATTTTATAGAAGATCAATGATATAAAAGAATAGTAAGAAAGTTTTTTTAATTATTTGATTAAATTCAGTTAAAGGTTTACTATTCTTTTAAAGTTAGGCAACTTTAGTTTGATGTATGTTTCGTACATTTTTTATATGTTAAAACCTTTAATAATTCTAGTTACCATTTAGTATTTTTTTTCCTCTTTAACTTTTTCTATATGGTTGTAAACTTAATTATTATTTGAGTTAATTACATAAATAGTTCCTGTGATTTATAAAAAATAACAGGTTGGGGTACTAAAGGTTTTTTGTAACAGGCTTAGGTATTGTGTTTTCAATTTCGTAACGAGAATAGGTATTAAGACTAACAAACGTTAATTTTTCTGTTAAACCTAAAGGTATTTTTGTATTTTCACTTTACAAGAACTACTAATGTAACTTAAAAGGGTTGTTTATGTAATTTAATATATATAAATACTTTGTGTTACAGACTAGATCTCACCAACACCACCGCCAGCTCCTACCACCACTGGCCACCGATGGCCACCGAACCACCACCAACCACCACCGACAAGCACCAACTACCACATTGCCTGCCTGGCATCAATCGCATCATCTTCATCAGCACCAACCAACAGAGGGATAAGCTTATTTTGGGTGGTGCGATAATCGCGCGTGGGTGTTTGGTGGTCCTGTGGTGGTTCAAATCTCGATTAGGGTTCAGATTTTTTTCTGATCATTGTCAATTTGTTGTGAACAATAGAGGGACAAGCTGATTTCTTTTGACTATTGCTCAATTAGGGTTCAGATCTAAACTAGGGTGTTTGTGAGTGTTCGGTAGTGCCTGGTGTGTAGAAGGGATAAGCTGATTTCTTGTGACCATTACTTGAGTAGGCACATGGTGGCCGGTGGGTAGATGGTGGTGATGATGGGTAGACAGTAGTGGTTGTGATGTTCATGGGTGTTCAGTGGAGACTGTTGGACAGGAGGGTTGGTAATTGAAGGTGAAGGAAATTGTTGGTAAGATGATCGTGGTTAGATGGTGGTGATGGTGGGTGGATGGTGGCTGACATGGATAGATGGTGGTGATGATGGGTCGATGGTGGTGATGGATGAAAGGTTGGGTTTTTTTAAATTATAGTTAATTACATAAATGGTCCCTTGATAAAAGAGGGATATGGATTGTAAAAATAATCCATCAAATGGTATTTTAGTTATTTTATTTAAAATTAACATAGAACTTAAGGTTTGTTAGCCTTAGTACCTATTCTTGTTACAAAATTTAAAAAAAAATATCTCAACCTGTTACAAAAAACCCTTAGTACCCAAATATATTATTTTGTATACACCATAGGGACTATTTATGTAATTAACTCTTATTATTTAGTGAAGAATTTTTCTTCACTGTTACCCTTTACTTCAAACTAGTTTAAAACAACAAACAAACAGTAAGGATGGGCGGGGTGTATGTGTCGTGAGGCCATGGCGAGCTTTGACGCCAACCGGCACCACTCTAGCCACCCCCATCCACATGCATGGGATGGTTTCTCAGCGAGTACTCGCTATGGCATATGTGTGTGGTGTAGTGTGACTTGATGTGGCAACACCTCCACCCTCAAATTTGAGTGTATGGTGTGGTGTGATGTGGTGTGGTGTAGTGTGACATGACAAAATTTGATTGATGAGTTTGTAATGTAGTGTGTAATGTAGTGTGATGGGTGTGGCGAGTGTGCTTCCTTCACTCTAATAATGATTCATACATGTTCTATTTAGATTATTTAGTTTTTAAAAAATAACATTTGTATGAAATTTTATAGTATTGAAATACATAATTAAAGTTGATTGGCTTTAACCTAATGATTTTTTTTATTATTTTAGTAAAACATTTGAAACTTGATTAATATTGTACGCATAAAAAAGTTTCAAATGACAACATTGTAGAACTAGATCCTAAGGTTCATGACTAGGAACCCTTGGTTAATATACAGAACACTGGGAAATTAAGGATGACGGTTGAAAACCCAAATGATTAACGTTGAACGAGAGTGAAAATGTTTTCTTCGAATCATCTTTTCTTTTTCTTCTTCGTATTTATGATAGTGACGTATATACATCAAGGTTTTATGGAAACACCTACTCCATGTAAAATTTCCTAACACAAAATACTAAAACCTAAAAATGCTATCACTCGTTTCTTCTAAAGCCATGAAAATTTTAAAATTCAATCCCCCCATCACATAAAATCAAAATAAGTAATGATACCAATTCATAATCAATATATTTTAAAGATTTAATAAGACAATATTGGAAATTTAATATATTACATGAGAAAAAACAGAAAAATTAAATTTTAACAAAATTAGAGAGATAGGAGAGATGACTTATTTGCAAAACAAAATCCCTTAAAATATATTTCATTTGTGTAATATATGGTGAAAGTTTACACTTATTGTCACGAGGTCACATGAGATACCATCGGTTGCCTAAAGAGCAATAATTCCATCTTGCTTATTGATATAACCGGTTCCTTTTTGCTAAAAGTTCATCAAGGGATCGAGTGATTATTGCAACCCCTATACAATGGTGCGTGAGAAGTCCAAGCATTTTTGTTGCATGACTTTTCTATGACTTTCCTTAACCGTTGAGGCTTCTTGGATGAGATGCAAGAGTAGACAGTAAAACCCATACCGTTTCAACACATATGAGTGGATGCAATCTTTAAAATATTTGTTACGTCACATTCTCCAACCACCATAATATGCACGCCCTCGTTCTTATAGCATATCCACGAAAGCACCTCGAAATACTGCTTTCACTTTAACTTCTTGGCTAAGGGACATGCTCATTGATGTTAACGTGATATGACCTTTCAACAACCGAAATTGTTTCAAGTCAATCCCTCCCTTGGCTAGGTTCATTATTCTTTCTAGCGATCCTTCAATTTGGTTTTACGGGAACTAGACTTCTGCCGGACCAGTTTCGTGAGCACCGTGTCCACCATGGAAGTTCTCAACTTCCACATGGACACTCCTCATCTATTATTGAACTTATGGCTTCAATATAATTAAAAAAACTATCTTTGAAATTTATTATAAATATTAATTATAAAAAAAGGTCCTATGATTTGTGTGCATACAAAAGCAGGTAACCGGGCCACAGGTAGATGGGCTAAGTGCTAACCACCAATCCATGTGGTAATTTATATTTTATATACAAAATGTACTTTTATTCATATAAGGAGAACTAAAATTAAAAAAAAATAAAAAAATTATAATAATAATAATAACCAGACGTAGCAACAACAATTTGTACAAATAGCATCAAAACCTAAATAATCTCACTGTTCAATGAACAATGAAATGCACTAGATAACAATAATAGTGGTATATGTTATAGAGTCACTGTCATGCAGTTGAATATATGCATACTTGTGAGTGACCATTATTATTTTATACATTTATATATGTGTGTATGTTTTTGACTAAATAGCAAAAGGCCAATCATATATGACAGAGACATAATATAATATAATCTTATAGAAGAAAATCATGTTTATATACTTCTTAAACATGCTACAAAGTGTGCATGCCCTATTATTCAAGACATGCTTAGATTCCAAGTGATTTCTACCTTTTTGGTAGATGGTGGACACAATTGTCAATCAATAATATGTACAAATAATTGACAATGACTAGAGATTAAAGGCACTTACATTTTAACAATTACTTTTACATTCTTTCTTCATCAAATAAATCTTTAAAAGATAATAGAGGTTACTATTAACATACAATATTTATAGAGGTCCACAACATTATCAACTTTAGATTTGATTTGATTCATCAATTTGCTTTAATCATGAACAAGTCTGTTACATCCTGAAATAAAATAATAGAGAACTCACTTGACCTAAAGGGACCATGTCTATTAGTTATCAATTCCATTGGTCACACCAACATTGTTCAAGGAAAATATATAGAATCTTTTTATAAAAATATTATACTATACAGAGCAAATAATTTAAAAAAATCCATTCATTAATGAAAACAACGTATGAGAAGCTGTGTGGCGTAAGATAAAGTAAAACTATGAACGTGAGCATGATATTTTGTTGATTCTTAAAGTTCTTTATAAGAGTCAAAATACCTGAATAGAAAATAGGAAATAGATGTTCATTCCATAGTGTGAATCAAATAAGATCACACACGAGTTAGGGTACGTATCACCACAACCTGCATAGTTGACGCCTTTGATTAATATTATGTTGGTTTTGAGGTTCTAAAGTAATGGCTAGAGTGATCAAAAAATGTAAATAAAACCTACAATTTATATAAGTTGGGATGATTAATTAGTCTCCTAAAGCAATTTTGATCCCATTGTTAGATACTTAGATGAAACTCATGCTTAGGGTTTTCGGTGAATCTCTTCTAAAAATACAACGTGTGCAACGAGTAGTATATCTTATCAACATTACATGAAGTCTTGGTAAATGGTAAGCCAACTAAACTTACTGAGTTGCCAAGACTCTTAATAACTAATAATCATGTTTGTTTATTTGATATGAAAGATAAAGAGTGTGGGAGATTTGGATTCACTCACATGGATAATTTGAGAGTTGTGTTGAATTAAACGTTTTCACATTGAAACTATTTGATTATTTATCCAAATAAATCATTCGCATAAAACTCAGACGAAATCAAAAACAAATATGATTTTGTACATGTGATTTTCGAACTAGAAGATCATAGGGATGACCAAATGAAATCAAATCTTCTTTTATAGAGATTGGGCAGAAAACTATGTTCGACAGTTCTCATTTGAATAAATATAAGTTGTATAAAATTGTGTCATTTTCATTTTAAATTTCACATGTGAAGTTTTGGAAAAATCAAATTAATTTTTTATTAAAACAACTTTTATGAAAATAATTTTTTTGACCCCAACGAGGGGCTCTTCCCTTTATACATTTTTATATCAAAATTACTCGGCAACTTGACCTAGCCAGGGGTTCTGCCCCTTGGATCCCCACCAAGGGATGCTGCCTCTTGAAACCCTTTTTACTTAGGGGCTTCGCTCATAAATTTCTTACAAATTCTAATACTAAAGATCATAAAAAATCAAATAAACGTACACTTCGCGCCTGCTGACTTGTTTGATAAATATTAAGATAACATTGATCAACTAGTCAATGCAATTAAATATCTAGCATAGAGTCTCGATGTGTGTAATGCGTGTCCTACATTTCATACTAGATGTGGTGGTTGTTTTTGTAGGGAATATATTCATGATTGTCTTGAACAACCACTTAAGGTTCTTGATGACCTTTCGAATAGGCAGGCTAGAACAATCACGATCATCGAAGTTGATAATTGTAGCCATCTAAGCAATTTTGACCAACATTTTGGTAACATACCATTTACATATATATTTTTTCAAGCAAATCTTGCATTTATCTAAAATTGGCTGGATGTTGGGTATTTGTTGGTTGTAATGGTTTCATGTGTGTGATATCTAAACTTTTGTATTCAATTGGCTTTATAGCTAATACTTTTTCTCGTTAACATATACGTCACACCTGATTTTGTAAGATATTTAGAAGCCTCATGTTCTCCCCCCAAACACTCGTGATCTTTAATTGTCTTTTATTAGGTTTTATTTAAACGTGTTTATGATGCGTTTCTTGTAGCTAATAAGTGAACATCTAGATGAAAAAGGTGTTTCAATAAAGAATTTTTGATCTTATGCGGACTTTTGTAATTGAGATTGCTTGAATCTCAAGTGAAGCACCACTTGCTGACTTTTGTATTTGAGATTCAAACCATGAGAACATGCGTTTGACCATTGATACCAAATTACCATCATTGTGTAGATAAATCTCGTGATCAAGCATTTAAAAACTTGTACGCAAGAGGAAACTTTAGATACTAAGAAGTAAAAAATAAAGGGTCACCTCATGAAATCGAAAAGCTAGATCGATTTAACCATTTTAGGCTAAAATGAGACCGTTGTTGTGGTTAATAGGGGTGGACTCGAGCCCTTCTAATTTTTAATGAGAAGATATTGTTACGAATTATGAGCCTGCATTTTCAGCAAGTATAAATACGTAATAGTGCCTTGATAAGTTTGCACTGTATTCTTTAATTTAAATAACTCAGTGTTAGAGTGTTATTATCTTAGAGTGTAACACATGCATAGTTTTAAACATAAATTATGTTTTAGAAACACATTTACCAATTAGCATAAGATCGTTATAAAGGTGGAGGGTCATTATTCTTCTTACTATCCTCAAATCTCAATAGCATTCTTATCTTTTACGTAGGTATCATATCATTTTTTTTTTCTCTTTATCAAATCTCTCTGGGTATGCCCCTCGTTCTCCTTAATCTCTTTCAACATTTAAATTAATTTTAAAACTAATTAAAATAAACTAATAACTAATTAAAATTAAATAAAAAAGAATATAGATAATATAAAATATAAATAATACTTTTAATAAAAACTAGATGATGAAACAATCATTGAAAGACTCCTTAGAACTTGATGATAAAAGCTCTTTTGTCGATGAACCCATTGCCAAAAATTTTTTTGGATGAGATGAATGTACAATAAAATAGTTCGTAAAATACGAATATCTAAAATAGTTTAGGCTTTTGGTATTTATGGTTAAATCAATAATATTTATTCATTTATTTATTTATTAATTTTTTGTAAATATGACCGTTGGCTGACGGATGGCCTAACAATAACATCTTGCTGCTTTTGTGGTTACCCTTATTCAACTCCCATGTCGCCACCATTAATCATGAGGAGTGGGGCTTGTCTTCATTGAAGTACCATGATTCCACCTAGACTATGTTGTTTTGTGTTAGCCTTCCACTTCATCTAATCGTCCGCACCTAGACTATATTTTTTTTCTAAGTATGAGTGTTGGCCAACGGCCCAACGGTAACCTCTGTTACGCTCATGGCCACCCTCATTCAACATACAACTACGTCGTTCCGTCATTCAAGGGGTGGGATAGTATTATCTGAAATACGGCGAGTCCACCTAGACTTTATCATGTTGTGTCATGCCACCTTCCACTCCATCCCCTTTATAACTTTGTATTCTATGAAAAGTTTTCGCTCAAAATCACAATAACTTTTGGGTGAAATGTCACAAAACATAGTCACATGATTGAACACTTCATCATCGTCTATTCATCTAATAAAACTAATTATTCTCACTTTATGGAACCGTAAAACATGTTAATTGTCATGTAAGGTAAACACCATAGACAACAATCTATCATCCTCAAGAACTAGCCACATGGTACGTTCAAGCACATTAACTACAAAGGTTGGTATCAATCAATACAAAATGTACTCAACCTTTTTGTCATAGGGCTTTCAATCAATCTCACTTGATGATTTTTGTCTACCTTTGTTATAGGCATTCGACATATGGTTGTCCAGTTTAGGTCCCCACAATTTAAGCTTTAACTTTAATGAAACTACAAATTTTATTGTTTACAATCATTGCTACAAGCGATGTATCATAGCAACAAATATAGTCATGTAACGACAGGGCGTGAGTATGGTTGTACCAAAAGGTGTAGAAAAAAATATTTTTTAGGTGACTACACTTTTAAGTCTTATATTATAGAAGTTTATATCATTGTAACAAATTTTGTGATCCTCGAAAAAACAATCATAATTACTTCATAGCACTATCTAATTACCACAATAACGATATATGTAGATACATCCCTTACGTTTAGGACATTCTACTAGAATCGATCCATATAAAAACATGTATAACAAAGAAAGAGGTTCAAATACAAAGTGTATTTTTGTTACAAAGTGTGAAAAGACACAATGAGTCAAAAAAAGTCACAAAAAATTACATCTCACAATATAAATCGAATTTCAAAAAAGTAATTTCGAGCTTTTGTTCCCCTAGCCGTCCTCACTAAGAAAAAAATAAACGAAAAATAAAAAAAATAAAAAAATTAACGTTTTTTTAGTGTGTCATTTATGAAAGACACAATAACGTCATTGTGTTATTATGAAAGACACAATGACGTCATTGTGTCATAAAAGACACAATGGATTTTTATTTTATTTTATTTTTTTTTTCTAAATGAGGACGACCAGAGGAACAGAGACTCCGAAGTACTTTTTTGAAATTCGATTTAGATTGTGAGATATAATTTTTTTGTGACTTTTTTAGCCTCATTATGTCTTCTCATACTTTGTAACAAAAATACACTTTGTATAATAACATCACCCTATAACAAAAACACAATAATATAAGTAGGATACAAATCTTATTCAGAGAATTACCTATCTGTAAAGAATTACTAAATATTAATGTTTTTTTAGCATACTAACAGGGTGGTCTAGCAGGTTGAACCGCAAACCATGGCTTCACTTATCTAAATTGAGATTATTTCATTTTATATTGTACTTTACACATCATATATATCACTTTCTTGTTATATTTCCTTTTTCGCTATATCGAAATAAAATATTCTTTAAAATATAATTTATATTATCACTAAAATTATTTGGCATACCATCACGTGTGCTTTAATATTTTATACTGTCTCTTGTATAATTGAACAGTTTTGTTATTTAGAAAACATAATCACATTGCTGATCAACCTTTAACCAAAATTAACAATGGCAACAAAAAAAAAAAACATTTATATTATAAACATGTACTTTGAGAGCCAATCAAATGAGGACATTGGACAAGAAGTCAAGAAAAGCTAACCCGATTTGAAACTTCGAAAATCAAATTCGAATACGAAAAGTTAACCCGATTTGAAACTTCGAAAATCAAATTCAAATACGAAAAGTTAACCTGATTTGAAACTTCGAAAATCAAATTCGAATACGAAAAGCTAACCTGATCAGAAACTTCGAAAATCAAATTCAAATACGTATTCGAATTAGGTCAAATTTGAAAATTTGGTCCTCTCAAGCCCAGACATACACAATAAACACCCACCTATAAATCCTCAATTTCGTGAAAATCTGGCGCCCCTCATCATTTTCTCTCAGGATCTTCTTTAAGTTTATATATCTTTTTTTTTTAATGACAACTCATACACTCTTTGATGTACTCGTAATGTTTAAAAGTTTATTGTGTGGGTTGAACCTAAACTTTTAAGAATGATCATAATTTGAGTTTGTAAATGAAATTAGAAAAGCAGGTCGATTTCTTAACAAGATAGCATAAATGTCTTGTCTGCCACAAGTCTTCATTTTATTGTTTAAGTTTATTATAGTAAACTTTGTAATAATTGTTCGTTTAATTAACTTTTATCGCAAATTGTTCATTGCGTGTAGGCCAACTATGAATAGTTGCTATCGTTATATGGCTATAAATATTTATATATAGTTCGTTTTAATAACTGCTAGGGTTTTCTAGTTATAAACATTCGTAAATAGGATTTCTTTTAACCGTAACATTTGATAACAAAAGAATACACAAAGATCTTCGGTTTATGAATTAGATCGAACCACGTTAACTATTTATTTTCTTGTAATTGTGTTTCTTCTTTCGGATATGTTGTTTCTTCTTGCCTAAAACTTATTCCCAATAAAGACAAACGAGTAATTAAACATGCCTATAATTAAAAAACCTTGGTGTTTAACAATAATCGTATACAAATTTGTTCTTATTCTTAAATTTAGTAAAATCTCACTTACTTGATCCCAAAGCTATTAAGGAGGATTGTTTATAATAATAAAAAAATGTTAAGACGTTCCTGGATGCGCTTTTGTGTTTTTGATTTTATACACGTTATGTTACCATGACTATTCAGGAGGATGTCAAGAGTGTTAAAACACGATTAGACTTTACATTTAATGTCAAGTAATTGAGATTATGTTTTTATTTCAAACTTTGTAAAATTTTAATCATTGATGTAATCATGCTTGTGTTCTGATTTCTATATTGGTGGCAACTTAGCTCTAACCAAATTACATTGTTAAAAATGTAATACTATGTATGCATGTTTATGATTATATAATATTTTCAAAATCATCTCCTTTAAAAAAAAAAGATGATTCTAAATCACCTAAGCTATGTAACACACAACTAAACACATTACATAATAGATTCTATAACACATCAAAACTTACATAATAATATACCAAATAATTCCAAATAAAACACGTCATCTCCTTTCTAATAAAAGTTTACCCTTTAATAAACCGATCCCGCAAAGATCATAAAAAAGTGTTAATTAACAAAGAATCATTATTAGATGATAATAAGATCATCCATAGTCGAGGAGGTTTACAGAATTCAATCTCGAACGCTGTCTCTTGTTTTTTTTATAAACTAATCCTTACTCCCTCCTCCTCCTCCTCCTCCCCTCACAGACTTCATTACATTTCTATCTCCTTCATCTCCCACGGACCGTTCGTGACCACAAACATTATAAATTTTCACCGTATCTTCTCTTCTTCGTATAGACCGTCTTTTCTCCATCTCTCATTCACATCTAGACACATCAAAACACTACAACTCTACTCCTAAGTCCAAACACTTAAGACTCTAGAGATTTAAGATCTCGAGTTGAATGACCACAATAAATGTGAGAAAAGGAGTACAAATTGTCACACATACACGAACACATAAAATAAAAAACAAATGGTACGGATGTGATAACACCAAGACCCGAGGGTACAACTTAATTCAATAGACCCTGACACACCTAAGCAACAACTACAAGAAAGAAAGAAGAATGGGCGGTAATCCGCTGCATACGGCCTTCATTTGTTTCCCCAACATCACTGTCTCCGATTGGACACTACACATGCTCCTACATCCTATGTATATTCATCTCATGCCTCCAATATATATATATATATGTATATATATATATATACATGTATATATATATATATATACATGTATATATATATATATACATGTATATATATATATACATGTATATATATATATATACATGTGTATATATATATATATACATGTATATATATATATATATACATGTGTATATATATATAGATACATGTATATATATATATATATATACATGTATATATATAGATACATGTATATATATATATACATGTATATATATATATATACATGTATATATATATATATACATGTATATATATATATATACATGTATATATATATATACATGTATATATATATACATATATATATATATATACATATATATATAATATCTTATGTTAGATACGGCATCGACGCCTCCTTAGACAGGGCGTACGCCAGACCATTCAAAATCATACACGTGTTCTGTGGAGGCACCCACTAGCGCTAAGTATGCAGCGGCTCACACTAAGGAGGCGTCCGACATCATAAAAGGAAAATAAAGGGAAAAAATGACATTTTGATAATCATCCCTTTATAGTGTACTCGTTTTTTTGTGACGGGTTAAAAACGTAAATTAAACTAGGCGAAGCGTAGGAGTTTGAAGCGTATATTAGTGTTTACTGGTCAAATGACAAAAATTGATCATACTAAAGTTTAGAGATCGTATGATAACTTTATTAAAGTTTAGAGGTTAGATAAACTAATGATGCGTAATTACCTGCATTGGAAAGACAGATAATAAAATGTAAAATTTGCTGTTAAATTAAAAAAAAAAAAGGAAAAGCTTAAGGTTGATTTAAAGAGAAAAAAATAACTTTGACATAACCATGGCTTGTAGTGAACATATAAAGATAATGCTTTCGTGTAGGATGGAAAAGTTATAACTATTGGAAGATAACGTATGACTTAACGCTTGAATGTAAATATATATTTTACGCGTGTGATTTTGCTTAAGTATAATGTTAGGGAGTCTTAATCTTCATTTAGTTTATAGTATGATTTATAGTCTGTGGGACTAGGTGACGCGGCTTGTGACCGATCACATTAATTTATAGTCTTTTAAGGCTAGGTGACATGGCTCATGGCGGTCTTTGGGATATGGTGGCGATGCTCACCGCTGATTACAAGAATTTACAAATCATGACAGGCGGCTCATAAACAGCCTATCCGACATAAAATATTATATATCATATCAATCGACTCACAACCATCTCTCATAAATACTATAAGTCAAGACAATTGGTATCAATTATAAAGACTACAAATCATGACAATCAGCTCAATACCAAACCAATATGCATTAGGATTATAAATCATGACAATCAACTCAATACTGAACGATCAATCGTAAAGACTATAAATTATGTTATGACCCATAAAGTAACATTTATGTGAGGTATATGGCGTTGCATAATCATTTAATCTACAAGAATTCATCACCCAATGCATATAATCACAACTAAATTTGATTAACGAGTCATTTCACTTTATGATATCATTTAAATTGGATGCTTATGTTTCCCCATCATTGTTGCACCATTTAATACATCCTATGAGATTCATGATTTAATTATGAGGTTATTTTATCTTAATTCAATCATTTACATTCAATCACCTTATGAAATTCAATGACTTCAAACGGAAGTCATAAATTTTAACCTCAATATGTATTTCTTTTCACCAAATAATACACATTGATTATTCACCCATCATTTATCACACATGGTTACATCAAATGACATCAATTACATATCTTGTATGTTGGGTTGTGAAGGCTTTGGGTCGAGCTCGGGCTGGGATCGGACCTGTTTTGCTGCAGGACGACAGAGACAAAGGCAGCTAGAATTATTCGAGCCTAAGAGTTGCCTTAATTACCAACCTTAATCTACTATTATAAATAGACCCATTGATGTATTGGTATTCTTGAGCACCTAAATAATATCAACCCTGATTGCAGAGTGGATGCATGTCATTTTGACCGAACCACTATAACTCTTTTTTCTTTTGTGTGATCGTGTGTGTTGATTGCTTATGTTGTAACCTACTCTGATTGTAATATCTAAGATATCAATCTAAGATATGTTTTGCCGATTCTCAAACAACATATAAACGCAAATGTATGCAAATAATGATATAATCATATAAGCTTCACCAAGTTACTTCTTACATGATTATTAATACATCAATCTGAGATTTGAGAAGTTGTTCGAACTCACCATTAATGAATTTTAACATGTTGTATACATCAATTAAGATGTGTCTACACCTATGGATTCCACTCATACCTTTAATTCCTAAATTTAATTAACAAACTGTATTACCCATAAGAACAACATTTTTCTACCATTTATTTAGTTTCACCAAAACAATAGACTTAATGGGTTGGAACAAGTTTAAGTCATCATATGAGATGATTCTAACCTATTACATGGTTATCCATAAAATCATGACTTTTGTTTTAAACTCTAACCCACCATAAACACTTAAGGATGAAGAGTTAGAGATTAGAATAGATAAACCTTAACTACCAAATGGGTGTTTATGAATTTACTCACATATGAGAACTAAGATGAGGCATTGACACGTGAGTTAGTAGTCCAGTGATAAAAAACAAAAATCCTTTAAAAAAAGACCGTAGTTTAAATACTGATGTGAGTCGTCTTTCTAAACAAACTAAAACGAGGGTTTAGAACTTTTTGAGACAATATGGGTGGTTGAATCGCAACAACTTTGAGTCGGTTATTTGTTAGGTTCTTCACACACACACATTAGTTACTCAATTTTTTGTGCTAGTCTAAAGTAACAAAACCGACTCAACTATCTGAGACTTGCTCAAATTTTAACCAAGTTTGGAATCGTCCATATTCAACCCCTCATGTTACAATTCTTGAAATTTTAGTCTCAAGTTATATGTACACTTCTGGCCCTATGTTCAACGGTTTTCAACATTTTAGTCAAATTTTCAAGACCATTTAAATTAGACGTATGTTGATACATTACAAGCGAGAATTTTCTTAATATAATATTTGAAATTTAATACAACGAACATTGAGATGTTATGAAGAAGAGGGTGTATGGAAATCTAGATTTATTATTTTGAGGAATGGATATTAATATTAGTTAATTATAATGATTATAATCAATTTTTTTAAACTATTCGATCAGCTTATATTTGTGTTTCAATTGGAGGAGGAGTTCAAAGAGAATGAGGGGAGTTTTAGAAAGGAATAGACCACTTGTGGAGATTTATAGGAAGATTAAAAAAATATAGGGTTATGAGTAAAGTTGGATAAATCTAAGTGTTGAATGTGTTCTTTTTTTATATAAAGAAAATCAAATTAAAAGAATGAAAATGTTAAAATGGGTAAAAACTAAAAGCTGATCTTAAATATTGATAGTGATCAATGCAATTAGTTGTTAAGATGAGACGAGACAATTTCGTAATAAGTTGATACATACTATTGTACACCAAGAGATATTTACAATTTTACAGGGTGAGTCTAATTACAACGCCCGCCTTGTACACGAGGCGTCAACCAAATATAATGGCGTGTCCGTCTCGCTCGCACATTTTCGTTGTATGTATTTATCCTCATCCTATGTATGACATCAAAAATAACTTATTTATATGACTTCAAACGATTCTTTTATTATACCATCTATAAAGTTCTTTCAAATATTCGATCAATAGTCAAATATTTTAATTAGATTCTGTGATGGGTCTAAATTTGTGCCTCAATAAATAAATCTTCTTAAATTAGAAAATTGTTCTTCCATTTTCAAACAAAGAATAATTTATTTGGTCTCATAAAACACGACACCACCGATATTGTTCTGAAATTACAGTTTGGGGTTTTGTTGACTTTAAAAATCGAAACGAAACTGAGGCATAATTTAAAAACTTCATTCTTTCCTTTTGTGATTACTTACTTATAGTTGATAAGTTTGAATACAAATTATAAGTTAAAACATAGTTAAAGATTTAATTTCTTACTGTTTTTGTCGAGCTAAATAATCCAATTATCAAATTTTAAAAAATAGTTAAAGATTTAATTTCTTACTGTTTTTACTACATTATAAATTTGTATAGAGTTACATATTTATTATAGATTACAAACTTTTAATAAAGATAAAATCAATGTTATTAAATTGCATAGCATCCGCAGGTTGAATTTAGCCCCACTCGAAGGTTTGATTTACATGATTTGAAATGTCACTGGTTGAATCAACCAATTTTTGATGAATGACGATTGAACCGGTAAGCGTTCGATGGTTAAACTATCATAAAAATAAGAGACTTATAAGCTAATTTAGAAAGTTGTTAGTTTTATATTTTTGAATAAGTAAAATAAATACTCTATGCACTCCTTTTTTTTATCAAAATATCTTATATAGATGATAACATTTGAATTTGACATCTCTATATGCCTATGAAAATGTTGCTAACAAATTTAGTATATGATGATGCTTGTCTTTTATTTCTAAGTAGCTAAATTAATTACTTCTATTCTTTTTGTTGTTTTTCTTATTTTTTAAACATATAATTGTTTTTTTAATTTCGATTATTTTATAATTTAATAGCTTATCGCATTTAAATGTTCCCAAATTTAATTACAAAGTTATTCGGTGTTAGTTCTGTTCTTCTGACCAGTGTGATAGGCTGAATAACTGGTTTTGTTCAAATATAAACTAATTAAATTGTCAAGTGGAGAATATAGGTTTAGATCTTCTAAAAGAACAACTCAAACATTTATTTAGTATATTTATAATCTATACCGTATTTAATTAATATCAATCTAAATGAAAATCAAACAAATATTACCATTTTAACGTCAAACTTTGTTAGTACTTATTAGACTCAACATAAACTAAATGAATATTAGTTTACATGTCTTATGAAAAACATATGAATAGTTGAATAGTGAGACCACACTTTTCAAAAGGTTTGCTCAGGTTTGACTTCAATGCAATCAGCCATCATAGATACCCGACACAATCAAACTTCAAGTCATAACAAACAATAAAAACAATACATGCTCTCAACATCTTTTATTATTGAATCTACTAAACTTTGTCAGTTTCAAACATGTAGTCTTGTGTTCTTGGATTAAATTTACATAAAAAAATATATATGTTATTCAAGTGTTCATGATTTCATCTAACAAATGGATCATAAAAATGTCATCTTTTAGGTTTTGAGATCACGCTGTAAATGTATTTTCAGCCGTAATTATCTAGCAAGTGGATGGTTCATGTTGGGAGACAATGGTGCGATTGGTTGTGGGTGTTTTGCAAATATATTTTTATATATTTCATGAGCTTTTAGATATCTTTATTTTAAAGATTCGACAATATAAGAAAAACAACTTTTTTCATGTCTTAAGGATTAAATGAACAATATGATATGATGCCAACATGAAAGAGAGGTGTTAAAAGCCCCAATAACTAAAATAGCTTGGCGTTATACCTAGAAGCCAAATACATACAAGTAGCCTAATTTGCACAATTTCCATTTGACACCTTCATACTTCCATATTGTTCGCACACGTAACCTACCACACATAGCAACCTTCTTTTAACCCAAGTCTATATAAGGCTTTACAATGATGAAAAGTTCGATGCCTTGACATTAATACACACGCACACACCTAGATTACATTTCCAAACGTATTGAACCGTTCAGAACATATTATTTTTCAAAAATGCGGAAAAAATTAACTTCACAAAAGTTATCCAATTAGGGTATATCTATTTACTAAAGATGGAGCATTGGGTGTTGATCTGTGCACATCATCATTGAAGAAGGGCAAATGGTCAATACCTGATCTTGTTGTTGTAATCGACGACACTTAAAAAATGCATGTCAAGACAATAATTCTTGCAATGCCACCACTTCAAGCATAATCATCGGATCATCGTGGCCAACTCATGCATATTGATGTCAACATTGGACAATTCCTCTGAGTCTAATGTGTATAATTAAAACTGCCCAACATGTCGAGGAACCTATATTGGGTTTTATGAGCGGGCTACAAAAGTTTTATGTCATTTATGGTTGGTGTGTGCAAATATTCGATCCCATACAACTTAAAGACATCTACACAAAATTATTGTAGACTTTCACATGTAGTTTATTTGAACATATTTAGGTACTCGCCTAAAATACTCTAAAGACGAACTCTCAAAAGAAGCACATCCTATGCCAAAGTCAAGGCACGAGCGTGCTTATTAAAGCATGACTGTGTGATTACTGAGTTATCACTATAATGACAAATGGCTTAGAGAATTGACATGTGGCACAATCTATTGATGCATAGCTCGCACGCTTATGTACTGGTCGCATATGACTACGTTTGAAACCAACTTTGACATTCTATAAATAGAAAGTTCAAGTTTTTGAAAAATATCACAATATCTCTTCTTGTCATTTAAAAACCTAAGTATTGTGACATTTGACTCATTTTTCATACATGGTACTGGCTACCAAAAGCTAAAAAACCATAAGGTATAATGTTATTCATCCTAATACTAGATAATCATGGTATTAGAACTATATGAGATAGAGGCTTCAGTAATGACTTTGTGAAGTTGATATTAAAGGTAATGCATGGGCTTGAAGTGTTTATGTTATGTAATTGAGCTCACATAATTCAGTACATCTTGAAATAAATGGGCAAGAATCAACTAATTAACTCACAAGCATTTACACCTAACATGTTTATTTCAAGATTGTGTATCTGATGTGATAGAGAATCTTGATTTGGGTGATAGAGGAGAAAGATTTATATGGTTGTTTAATTAGTTGTTCCTTGTAATGATAATTTATTACAATAAAGTTATAATTTCTACTTCTAAGCATATATCAATCAGTTACTTGTATGTCCTATCCTGGGTGAGACGTAACATATTGACATTAGAGCTTAAGATTTTAACAAATCAAATCATTTTACAAGATACCTAAGCTTTAGCTGATAAATTCAAATATGATAGCTAAGTATTTGCTTACTACGAACTCTATCTCTGTTTATTACTGGAAAAGATATGTTAGGGAACAAAAAGAGATTAGGAAACTTAGCCATAAACCTCACAACACCACCATACTCCTCTACCAGTGAAGAAGATGATGATAACTCACCAACCTATGATGTTTTGTATCGTAATAGGAAAATGGATAAAACTAGTTAAGAATGAAAAAAAATTATTAAATAAGGGTAAAATAATTATTTTATAAATTATTATTAAAAAGTAAATTTAAATTGTAAATCTCATATATTCGTTATTAAAGAAGTGGATATATGTATTTCTATTTTTGTGCCGGGAATATATATAATTAATATCATAATCGAAAGGGATATATTTAGTTTATTTGTTTTGGGTTATGGATATATATAACCATGTTAGTATCTTGTGTATTACACGAGTTGAATAAATAATATATTAAATAGCTAGTAGAAAATTTTATTAATTGTAAAATGTTAATTTAAAATAAGATATGACTGAAATTACGTATGCGTAAGAAACTAAGTAATAAAACAATATCAAATTTTAATCTTTTGTTTTTAGTTTTTTTCTCTTTTTTCATAAAAATAAAAAATTAAATATTCCAAAACCATTTGAGAGCAATGTTATTTCTAAAAGTTTTCTTATTATAACTCTAATTTTTAATTATTTTGATTTATAAAAATTTCATTTCTTAGAACATCGATTTTAAAATATTTCGTATTTTTAAAGAAGTTTGATGTTTTAGGAAAATAAGATACATGTGTTTTTAATTTTGGGCTGGGAATATATGAAATTAATATCATTATTGAAAGGGGTATATGTAATTTGTTAGTTTTGGGTTATGGATATATATATAATTAAAGAAGTTTGTAGACAGGTATACCTGGTTCTCTTAATAATTAGTTACAAAAACGATCAATGCAGTATGTTTATTATATGATTTTGCACTTAAGTTTTTAGAAATTATATTTTTATTTCACTATTAGTTAACTAATAACCCATTTGGTTTTTTACACTATTCACATTAGATTTATGTAAAATTTTATAAAAAGATTGAAATCTCCTTACTAGAAAGAAAAGAAAAGGATTAACAATCAAAATTTAAGTTTAAAATATAAGCCTAATAAGAATATAAAGTAAATTTTCAAATCCCAACCTTTCTTTAATCTTCTTTGTGTCTTCAAACATCATGTCTCTGGCCACCTCAAACGTCTCTCACCAAATCTTTAAGCACCATCAATAATCACTTGTAAACAATGTTAGCTTCACAATGACTTTGTCTTCTTTAGATATCGTCATTCCCCTTCCATCTCGATGACCACTCTTTCTATGCAGATTTTTGGCATAACCCTAGGATTTAAAGTATTCTATATCGAAGAACTAGGCCGAAAACCACCTTGATGATGAGTTTTCACCTTATTTTCTTTATTATCTTGTCATTTAAAAGTAAAGAAGATGCCAAATAAAGTAACGAATATAAAGTAAAATAAGTTTGAATGTTCGATGAAAACAATGCGACTCTAGTGCAGTCCTAACCCTTAGTTGTGCTAGCACCCTAAGAAATTATGTTTAAAGTGTCAACACAATGGTTGGTGAGTTTACAGGTTTTAAAATCAAATAAATGTTTGAAATGCTCGTAAGATAAAGTAAACAAAGTCATATCAATAGGTAGCTAGCCTATGTTCATGTTACACAGTGGTAAAGTCTCATCTTGTGTGTTGGGCGAAGTTAAATAGTGACATGAAACCCCCGAATATGTTTGACTATCTTGAAATAATCTTCAAGTTTTGGGGAGAATTTGCAAAACTCCATTTCTATCAAGAATTGAATGCCTCTCATCAAAGAGATTGTAATAGTTATCAATTTTATCAAACTAGAAACTCTTAATCTCGTATATAATACTCGAAATCACTATATTGATTTTAGATCGAGTAGCATTAGTGTTTGGAACCTTTGAAACATTATAGCTGCCTAATCAACTACTTATCATAATAAACATTCCATAAGAAAAAAAGCCTTTTCTCGGATTTGAAGCAATGACTTAAGCCTCTTTCTTAGCTTAGGGCCTTAAAGTGAAAGAGTGTGACTCTTTAAAATAACCTAAAAAGTTCTACTAAAATCATCGAGTTGTTCCAAAGAATCAAAACCGTCTGTGATTAATGAAATCCCTTGTCGGTTCTATGTGAAAACTCGTTTGGTCGAGGGCTTCCAAATACATCGTAAGCTAAACCAGTGCTGACAATAACCAACTCGTCGATTCAATAAAAAAATTAATAAACAAATAAAAATATCTCATAATCAACGATTTCAAAAGAAGGAAATCCCCTCTTTTTACTTGTTGTAATTGAGACTTTAGATTCAGATAGATCATATGTTATAATTTTTTCAACGCTTCTTTTTGTGCTCCTTTAAACTAATGTGAACCCCACTGAAGGTGAGATAAGATGCGAAAAGGTTTAAGCGATGTTGACGAAACGAGTGTGGGTGGCAACAAATTTGGACTTGATCATTGAGAGATAGAAGATGACTAGGGGTTTGTGACAATGCTTGTGGTCGGAGAGTAATAACAAGAGGGTAGAGATGAATAATTATGCGGTGGCAGTTTTGTGTTTGGTGTGCAAAAAGGCACGTAAAGAAAGAACAAGATTGTTGGGTTATGTGTGTTGGCATGTAAAGAAAGAACAAGATTGTCGGGTTATGTGTGTCAGCTGCCAAGGAACAAAGACGAGTCATGGCTTGCAGTGACATGTTGTTTTGATTTAGTTTGCTAATGTAAGAATGGACTAGTGGCAAAGTGAGAGTGAAGGATTTAGGTTTTCACTTTTTTTTTACTTTATTCAAACATTTATATTTTTTATTTTTTAATAACAAACGTATATTTAGTAATTCTAAACTTAACATATTTTCCGGTATCTCTTATCACGAAACCACCGTATTAAAAGCCAGCAATTAATAAGCCCTAATATCTAATAGAATTTTTTCCAACATTTATTATTAATAACCCTAATAGATATAACATAATACCACCCTCTAATATGTTTCACATATTTAACAAATTAAAGATAAAAAGTAACTCTTCAAAAAGAAAAATGAAACCAAGCCATAGCCGAGCCAAATCTTCAAGCCGGCTTAGCTTCAAAAGCACTATAAATACAACCACTGAAAAGAAAACACAAATAAATAAACCTAAAAAAGCCCACTGTGTTTCATCTTCATCTTCTTCAACCCTCTGAAATTAGAATACCAGACGCCATTAATGTCCACCCACCGCCTCTGAAACTTATTGTCAAAATCCCCTTTGTTCTTCATTCAAATCACACCGTTTTGGCTCTTGATTTCTCACTTCAATCTAATCAAACAAACCCTTGAAAAGTTGAAATCCCATTTCAATTTCTTGATTTTCACAGCAAATTCATGATTTTTCTTCCGTTTTAGATCTGTAAAACCTGCAATCTCATTTCCCCTGTTTCGTTTTCGTCTTCTTTCTTTGTGGGTTTTGGTTGTTTTAGCTGGAAAATATGAGTAAAGAAGAGTTCGTCAAGATTCAGGTACGTTAATCACCATTTTTAACTTCTGAAATGTGTGAAAAAAAGGTTTAAAAGTGTGTTTTGATCTTTACATTTGCGTCTTCCGATGCTTTTGCGTGTTGTAAACACAAAAATCTTCAATTTTGCTTCACAAATTTTCAACTCTCTGTTTCTCTCTCCTGTTACTAAACAGTATCCGCTATATTAATTCTAATTAAAGTGCATATGAACAAAATTAACCATACCCCTTTCTGTTTCTGTACATTATTTCTTCAATTTATGGAGTTTTATTCTTGAAATTCTTGAAATTGATTTTTGTACATGCAGACTTGCTCTCTGAAAGTGAACATCCACTGTGATGGCTGTAAGCGAAAAGTGAAGAAGATTCTTCAGAAAATCGATGGTATTGCGGCTAAATTCTGCAGATTTTATGCTGTTTTTGATGATTTCGTTGTGTTAATTTGGTAATTTGATGTTCTGTTTGGTTTAATTTTGTGTATGTGAACAGGGGTTTACACCATTAATATAGATCCAGAACAGAGCAAGGTTACAGTATCAGGAGTTGTTGATCCAGATACACTGATTAAGAAGCTCGGAAAAAGTGGAAAACTTGCGACGATTTGGGGGGCTTCTAACAAGAATCAACAGACTAATGTTAATAATCAGTTTAAAAACATGCAAAGTGGTGGTGGTGGGAATAATAATAATAATAATAATAATAATAATAATAATAATAATAATAATAATAATAATAAGAATCAGGGGCAGAAAGGGGGTGGTGGGAATAATAATAATAATAATCAGCAGCAGCAGCAGGGTAAGGGGAATCACCACCAAGCGCCGCCGCAGGGCGGTGGCGGTGGTCCGACACCGCAGCAGCTGCAGCAGTTGCAGCAGCTTCAGCAGTTAAAAGGGTTTCAAGATCTGAAGAATCATCCCCAATTTAAAGATTTGAAGATGAATTCTTTGGGTGGTGGCGGTGGGAAGAAGGGGGTGAAGGTGGTGGAGGAAGATGATGGGAGTGAAGATGATTATGATGATGAGGATGATGATGATGAGTTTGATGATGATTATGATGATGATGATGAGATTGATGATGCTCCGGTGAAGAAACCGGTGGCGATGGGTGGCGGTGGTCAGATGGGTGGTATGTTGCCCATGAAGGGTGGGCAGATGCCACCGCAGTTCATGAAAGGTGGGCCGCTGCCACCGCAGAAGGGCGGTGGTCCGGTGGGGGGTAACGGCGGAAATGGTGGTAAGAAAGGCGGTGGCAGTGGTAATGTTCCTGTACAGATGAATGGTGGTGGTAAGAACGGCGGTGGTGGCGGTCCGGCGGATGGTCAACATAAGAACGGTGGTGGTGGTGGTGGTCAAAGGGGTGGTGGTGGTGGTGGTGGTGGTGGTAAAGGTGGGATGAATGATGGCATACATGGCATGCCAAACATGATGGGCATGAATGGTGGTGGGGGTAATGTGGGGGTCATGGGAAACATGCCCATGGGTGGTGGTCAAATGGGTCCTCGTATGGGTCAGATGAATGGGTCCATGGGTCACATGGGCAACATGCCAGCGGTTCAAGGTCTGCCCGCCGGGGCTGCGATGAGCAGTGGTGGCGCTGGCGGGGGTGGTGGATATCCGCAAGCGGGAGGGGCGGAGGCGATGGCGGGCAACCCGTATTACCAGCAGCAGTTAGCGGCGATGATGAACCAGCAACAAGTGAACCAACAAGCGAACGGTGGGGAAAGGTTCCACCCGATGATGTACGCCAGGCCGCCGCCAGCTGTTAACTATATGCAACCGCCACCGTATCAGCCGTACGCACCTTACCCGCCCTACCCCTACCCGCACCCGCCACATGGTGAACCCGACTCACAATACTTCAATGACGAGAACACCTCGAGCTGCAGCGTGATGTGAGAAACCCTAACTGAAGGAGGTTTCCCGTGGCGGTTTGCGGTGGTTAGTGGTGGTGGTGACCACTATGGTTCATGACACATGAGCAGAAGATGATGAGGTCTTCTTTGGGTTTAGTTGTTTCACCTTTTTTTTTCTTTTTTTTAATTTCGTTTCACTTGATCCTAAAAGATGGATTAGTTTTTTTTTTTAATTTAATTATGATGATAGTGGAGTAATATATAAGATGATGATATAATATCAAAAGCTTAGGGGTAGAATGAAATGTTGGTGGTGAGTGGGGGTGTGATGATGGTTTATGATAATTATGTTGATATATGTTCATATGTTGAAAGAAGAGAAATAATAAGAAAAAGCATGATGACCCATGTCTAGCCTATGTAAGAATATAAACTTTGAAAGTTACAATTATTAACTTTAAACATATTTCACTCGTTTTAATTTTTATACTTTTTCTTAAATCATTTAACTTAATTCTGTTTATACAATATGCAACTCTAGTGCATTGGTATGTAATGGCATTTCTATTGTGTTAGGTATAAACTAGTTAAGTAGGATGGTAAAAAGCCATAAAAGAATATTGAGGAATAACTTAAAACATTTACGATTAGTATTCGGGTATGGGATCGTCGATCCGCCCCGATATGATACGAATAAAAGGTTTAATAATATATATCCTGATTATTTGAAACTATACGCCGGTTTACCAAAATCATATACATGAGCAAAACACCTAGAAAAAGTAAATGCCAATTTTTATTTTACCTTGAACATTGTCTACTAATGTTTTGTTTTAGTATGTTAATTATTTGAGCAAGCATGCATTTTTAGACATGTATTTAATTAGTCTATACTAATACCAATTTTTATTTTACTTCTCTTTTAAGTCATGTATTTAATATTAGTGTTTATAGTATGAATTTATATTTTTAGATCTATACCATCAAGAAAAAGAAATTAGAATCGTAAGAAAAAGAAATGTAAATGGAGATTCCAACAAGTATATATTGATAAATAAACGAGTATATCCAATACCTGGCGAGTATTAGACCGGGTATGGAACGCAATTTTACAATCGAGTATGAGATTATAATTGCCTATACACGTTCCGCTATGATTCAATAGTTATCTCTATAGTCAAGCATGAACTAGTCTTGAAGTCGACTTCTTTATCTTAATATGCTTAAGTTTGAGCTCAGCTTGTTTCAAACTCCGTTGTTAAAATTTGAGCTCGGCTCATGGGTTGTTTTTAAGTTTAAAGTTTGGTTTTCGGCTAGTATATGATTTACATACATATATCTATTTACTAATATATTATTTGTATACTTTTATTATATATGTATATAGTATCTATGATTATAATTTTTATATATGGTTGATATGTTCTTTACATTTTTCTTAAATTTTTTATATAATTATAATTGTATTATGTGAATTATAGAAATAAAAACTACATAAGTGCGAGTCTTGATATATGAATGTTTAATATCATAGCTGTGATCATGGGATTGATTTTAAGTTGTCGGGTATTTGTTTAAAAATTTATTGTTGTTTGGAAAGTATGGTTGCACAAAACAACGCCGCACAAAACAACAGCGTACAGGTCGAATCATCATTAACGCATCTGCTTAAAATAAGATACTCATAACATGTAAATATTAAAAGTTATGAGTTCAAGTTTTACTTTAAATAAAATAAACCTCAAAGTTAAGCCAGGGGTTACTCAGCAATAGGTTTCCTCCTGAGGGGGTTCGGGGTGCAGTCCCGGCTGGAAAATGGATAGATGTACCCGATTAAAATAACACCTATAATTCGAAGTAGGGTTGCACGTTTACCGTTAAAAAATTTTTTAGGTTTCATTTAAAGAGTTTTATTTTTTTATCATTTTCACTTGTCTATAACCTTTTTGTTTGTTTTTTTCTCTGAATAATTATGCCGAATCATTTTGATATTTATTTTGAGATGTCTAGGAAATTTGTATGCCTTTTTAGTTGATAAAATATTTTTTTGGGTAAGAAAGTTCACATTTGAACATATTTTTCAAATATGCTAAACCGGAAATTATAATACTTAAACGTTTTTCAGTATTTATTAGTTTTCTAGAGAAAAATAATCTACCGAGTTTTTTTTTAAATCCAAACATGAGAAATTGAAAAAAAATACAAGTAATGACACCTTAAAAGGCCGATTAGTTGTGTAGAATTCGTTCACCTTTTTTAAGAACTTCAAAAAACGCTTAAAACATGTTTAAATTGATGAATTACTAGAAAATTACCTAGAAAGAAAAATTTGGTCATAAAACCGAATGTTAGGCCAACAGCATTAGTATGGCTTCACATAAGAAAGTGTATATCTACCCTTTCCCTCTCGATCTATAATCCCGATAGACTGTGTCGATACTAACGTCTGAAAGGAACACTAAGACCCGTTTCTCTCTTTCTACTAAAAGATGGCAGGGTTTTAAAGAAGATGCTCACTTTCGATCGATCTTTTGACAAGTATTCCATTATTTCTCTATGAGAATTTCCTTTGTGAAGGAAGCAAGAGAAAAAAGGAATAAGTTATTCTTCTCTTAATGACGCGAAGAAAGAAAGAAATGATGGAAGAAACATGATTATTGTTAGAAAATAATCATGTTTTCCATTTGTTAATTAGAAAAAAAGAAAATAATATCACAAAATTCTATACACTTTTCTTTTATAGCATAACCACACGTTTCTATGTAGAACATGTTTCACTTTTGTATTGTTTTTATATGTAACCTACTTTTTATACTAACACATTTAATTTGTTGATTCTTATTTATTCTTACTAGTCTTAAATCAATTAATAATTATCACGACAACTGGTTTTCTCTTTTATACTTTTCTCTGTTCTTACTTATTTATGTTTTTTTTTATTTAATTTTGTGTTTCAACCTAGTAAAATAAGTGGATCAAGTCAACTAACATGTTAGAACAGGTCTCGATATAAATGGACCCAAGTTTAAACAAAACATTTTAGATGATAGAGGCGAAGATGGTGGTGGGGTAATTGTGGAGACGACAATGGAGGGGCAGAAGGAGGCAACGGTGGTGATGATGGTGGTGACGATGGAGGAGAATGTTGTAGCAGAGCTAATGGAGATGGCATAGGCGACAACGTTTGGTGACATTGGTGGCTCTAACAGGTGAAAATTGTCCTAATAGGCGGGGTTTGGGTGGAAACGACAACGGTGAGGCGGTGACGAAGGTGATTGTGTTGTTGATGATTGGTATGTGATGGCGGAATGACGATAAGATAGCAACAATGGTTGGAGTTTGTCCATATAGACACCTTTTAGGTTAGCAAATTTAATAAGAGTGACGTTTAATCCATAGTATAATTCAAGTGACCCAATTTACAATTTAGCAAACAAATATTATCTAAATTAAATCGACTTATTTCCTTAAGAATAACTAACGTGAGCTATGTTCATGATTATACACATTAATAATTACGTAACTTATAAAAAATAATTACTCAAGTTATGTTATTACATGAAATAAAATATACTCAACTCATAAAATTATTAATCAAGCTATGAGATAATTACGCAAGTTATACTTATAGTATACTCAACTCATAAAAATAATTAATCAAACTGTACTTAAAATGACACTCACATTCATAGAAGTAAACATCATGCTAATAATATCAACCTAACTAGCATAAGACCTAACATTATTGCCGTATGAAAGATGTAATATGAGTTCTATCAAAGAAACTAAGATTGAAACGTATCATTATTCAAGAAAAGAAGCCAAATTCTAACAAACTAATATGTAACTTTATGCGGTTCTTGCTTCTTTTGTTTCTATTTTAATCTAAACTTAACACACGATTCAAATATATGATCTTTTGTTACACAGAAAAGATGTTATTAATTTGTAGAATCTGAATATATGAAACCTAATAATCATCAAGTTATGCTCATTACAAGACATAACCAATTAACCATGTGTATGTTTGTATTATTTTCTTAAAATAATATTATATGCTTTTAAATTTATTTTGTAAATGAAGCAAAATCTTATTAAATATTTATTAAATATGATTTTTTAAAAGAAAAATAAAAATAAGTTAAAATTATTATTTTTTTAAATATAAAATAAATCTCTATGCTATAACGTTTATTAAATGACTGAGGACAATATGTGAGGTCTTTTACACAATTGGGATGGGAGCTAGTAGGACCAATAAGAGTGACAAAATGGGCCCCACTCCATTTATTATTATATAAATGTGTACCTACATGTATGTATATGAGTATAACTCTATATGTACTATTTGAGTTTAGTAGTTTGCAAGAGGTTGTGATTATTGGGTTTGGTGCACTTGCCAAATATAATAGGGCATGGTACTAGTTTGTGGCAAGTCACAAGTACCATATTTTATGTGAAAATATGATGTTTGTATTTATTATTTAGATAATTTGAAAATAAATAACTTTTTGTAATTGATTGAGTAATTGAATTTTTGACATGACTTTATAGTTCAATATATATTTTCTATCTCATGGGTTGAAACACACCATTTGATGAGGGATAACTCTTAAACACCATTAAAATGTCCTTTGCAAAACGTTCAATTTCTATTTATGTAATAAAAATTAGGAGGTGTATTTAGTTTTTAATGAACTATTCTTTTATTTTTCTTAAATGTATTATTATATTTCAAGTATATTTATATCTACTTTGGTGTACAATTAATATTTTGGTTGATGCCCATCCCACCACGTTTTAGCAAGCGCCCACTCTTAAGGATAGTTGTATCCTCAACTATTTATAGACATTTAAATATTTTTTTTTTTGTTACTTCTACATTTTCCTTTTAAATGCAACCAAGTTGAGGTATGCCATAACATAAAAAGTTTTTTTTAATAATCCAAACTTCAAAAATAGTAACACTAATTTTCAAGTTGAATTTGAACCCAATTAGGCCAAAAATTAGGTAGTTGAGTAAAATATGATCCCTTCTTTTTCTTGATTATTTATGCATCGAGTAAAAATGTTCCTTTGTCAACATGGTTGAACCTCATTAGCATTTCTGCGTATTGTTTTCAAGTTACTTACATAATCAAAGGTTAATGACCGTCAAACACAAAAACAAGTAAAGTATCCCAAATGAGAAAGATGAGAAAGTATATTAAGCATCCATGTAATATCATCGAGAAGCATATGATCTCGAATCACATGATCCGAAAACATGTGACTTGTAAATATAGTGAATAGCTAGAGAGACAACTATTATGACTTCAGAAGTAATCCGTTTTCAAGTTATAATACTCATGTAAAAAGGCTTGTGCCTGCACATGAGAATAAGGTTTAATTTAGTACATAAAGTTTACAAAATTTATAAGTTCAATTAAACCAAAGATTGAAATGTACTAGTTAATAATAAAACATGGTTTTGGGTGGCTCCTCAACTGAAATCACACATCATACACCCTTATCTATTGCTAATCGGATGCAATTATGGTTAAATACCCCCAAATCGATACTATAATAACTTAAGAATAAATTAGAAAACATTTTAAACCTTTTGTAAAAAAAGTCAACTTATTGTCACCCTAAGATGATCCGTAAAGCCAAATTTCAAGCATAAAACAAACATTTGTGACCAAGTTGTGTCCATGTTAATGCCATTGGGGGTTGGTCAAAGTTTAGATTGAGGAAAGTTGGTTTTGAGGTCACATGGTTTTGAGGTCATCAACTCTCAAACATCTAGAAAATAACTCCTCAATGCCAGTTTTATATATAAACATCAAGATACAAATACAAGCAACGAGTTTTGGATTTGAGTGGGTATCGACAACACTCGTTCTGATTCTTATGATTGATATCCAAAATTATTAAGGTTCTCTTACCATTGTGTTTCACTTCTATCAACACCCCAATTCCGAATACCCTCATGATCGCAACCGAGATTATGGTTAAGTTGATCATGTTTTTTAACTTTGATTGATTGGTTGTATCGACACTTGCATTTATATTGAATTGTGACACATTTATTTATGTTTATGGTTGTGTTTTTATGTTACGTTTATGTAACAAGGTGAATAACCGTATCACCATCGATTAAACAAGTGGTTAGGGGTGTTTATCGGATCGGATAACAAATTATTCGAATTGGAGCATTTGGATTTGAAAATTTCATGACCCTGTCTGAAATCCGATCCGATCCGAATAAGGATATCGCCATCTGATCCAAATCTATCCGAATTCAATTTGGATCGGAATCGGATAAATCCGAATAGTGCTAATCTATCCTAATAATCCGAATATATCAACTGACAATTTGTTCTATTTTCTATTCTTATTTTTTGGCTAATTTTTTATTTTTAACATTTTACTAGTTTAAAATTATAATAAAACATATAAAATCAGAAAATACAAATTTGCCTTAAACACAAATTTATAATTAAAACATAATAGGAATTATATAGAAACAGAATATTAGAATCTCTAATTTAAAACAACAATTGATTATTTAATAATTGTTTAGGATTAAAAGGCTGAAATGTGTCAGTACTTTTGATTTTGAGTTAAAAACATAATAGATAGTTGGGTAATAAGTATTGGATTGAAAATATAGTTGAATTCTTATTCGGATTGATTGGATATCTAAATAAAAAAGTTATGATATCCAAAATCCAAATAAGGAATTCGGATTCGGATCGGTTTCTCTGGATTCAGATCGTATTAAGTTTTTTTTTGGATTTTGGTTTTTTTAAGCACCCCTACAAGTGAACATATCTTTAGTTGTGGTTCCTAAATCGGTTTCACCACAACGTTGAGTTACAATCTTTTATTATTATTTTCATTACAATTCACCTAAACATGCTAAGTTCCCATTACATTAACACCAAGCCAAAAACATATGATATGGGTTTCTTAGAGATCCGACCCCGCCCGAACGTAACAATCATGATGTTAGCTTTTAAAAGTTCGAGCACCGAAAATTAATAACCCTACGAAAATAAAATCCTGACTCCGTCATTGAAACCAATACGTGTCCAAAATTTTCAAATACTTATACTGAAATATATGCATAAATATATATATAATATGCATACATACATAAATATATATAATTATGATGTAATCTGGTTCCTAAATCTGATCCTACCAATACAACCATTCGACCAATAAGGTGAACGGTTTGTCGTCCAATTCGGTTCTGAAAATATTAGACTTACTTTGAAAAGATATGATGAATTGTAATGTTGTTGTTGGTAGATACAAATTAAAAAATAAACTATGTTGTCCACGCTCGTGAGCACTCTCACAGAGGTGCACCAGACCCTCTCTCACGCCCCTCTAGGGCGTGCTTAGGGTGTGTGATACTAGCGTGAGAATGGGGCATGGGTGTCATCTCAATACTTATCGGCTTGAAACGCATACAATTATAGTAATTCGTGTTTGTTTAAACAATATCTATATAACATCTAATTTTACCTAACTAGAGTTGTCTCTCAGTGCGCGTTGCGCGCGTGACGGACGGAATAAACTGAGGCTTAGATAAACGCATATTATTTTATTATCGTGTTCTTACCATCATAGATATTTTTTTAATGAAACGAACATAAATTTATAAATAGTATAATATCATATGTATCATATTTAAAGGCTTAGAAACGACAATTCATTAGGGCTACAAACATTGCTTTTACGGAGCCACAACAACGAACAAATCCTTTTTTTGGCATCGTCATTGCCAATCAAATGGAGCCAACCAAAGTTTCAGGAAATGGGTTCCGTAATCGCCGATCAGATAGCATAACCGTAACTGACTCGTGATATCTCAGACGGACTAAAGCCTATCATCATTGACATAACACCACTACCAGTATGGAGTATATACAAAGGCAATTACAATATTAGGTTATGTTCCTGCGAAACAACATACAGTGCAACCACATCTAAGATAAGCACTGGGCTATTATCATTGACACTGTTGTTTGGATCTCAGACCTAAATCAGAACCTGAATACGTAAGCAAGAACACAGATCTTTTGAAATAATTCAACCAAAACCAACGTAGAGAATAAGTTTGTGAGGTGGAAGGGTGACCGAATGCGGCAGTCGAGGTCGGATTTGTCGTAAATGGAAGGCCATGAGGCAACCGACTCCACCCAGCCACCTACCTCACAAACCCACCGTCTCTCTAGAACAATGAACAAACATAGTTGCTTTACCAATTCAAACCCCAAAGCAAGATTAAAAACGTAAAAAGAAAAAAAAAAGACTTGTCATAGCCAAAGTTTAAATAACCCAAATTGTACTATTCATTTCATTTGTTTTTAAATATATAGGTTAACTTTACACTTAAAGAAAGTTTAAATTCACTTTTATTTCCCTGTAAACAAATATCTAAGCATTCACAATCCATCTCTCATCATCTTTTTTATAATTACACTAAAAATCATTATTTTTCTCTCTTCTTTCTAATTAAATAATATTTTTTTATACCTTTATCATTACATTTTCTCTCTCATCCACTCACAATCACTTTAAAAAATATTAAAAAATTTATAGGGATTGTATTGTGTTTACCTAAATATGAGGAAACAAAATACAACCCCCATAATTTCTCAATCTCCTTCACTCACAACCACTTACAATCATTCCTATAATATAAAACACCAACTCATATAAAAATAAAAAACAAACTATGAATGCTCTATCATTCTTACTTTTAAAAAAATATACAAGCAATTCATACATAACAGTAGAAGTCAGATCCATATCAAAAATATAAACATTGGGAAATTCCATCCAAAATCCGCAAACAACAAGCTAGTACCATGTTATTTTATAGCTAATTCTTTTTTTCAAAATAGGAACACCTATAGATTTAAACAATAGATTAGGACACATCTTTTGAATTTACCAAATAAAGAAGGTTGAACCATTTAGCTATTTCACATCATTTGTAATCTAAAAAAATAACATGTTTATAACAAGCTTACATATTTATCTCGGTTATCCCCAACATCACTAACTAAACAACGTGTCGATGTCTACTATGTACAACTGAAAATAACAGAAAAGACACGGTAGAAAAAACAAATAGCAAATATCAAAAGCGAAATATATAATAAACTTAAGACATTTTAGACAAAAACAAATAGCAAATATAAAAAAATATAATAAACATAAGAGCAAACAATGATGATACCAAAAAAGATCATAAATCTGAAATAGAAAAGCAAATCTTGGATGCTTAGACGAACGTTGAGACTTGCAATGGTGATTCAAAAGTTCGAATAAGATAGGCGATGGATGGAGATGCGGTGAGTTTGAAGGTGGTCGGAATGGTTGTTGGAAATTTTCTGAAAACAAAAAATGTTCACCACGCATATAGTTATGTGACAATCACAATAGGTAGGGCTGCAAACGAACCGAACGAACTTTGTTCGTGTTCGTTCGTTAAGAAATATACTTGTTCATGAACTGTTCACGAACACTTGCCGAACGGGATTCTTTGTTCGTGTTCGTTCATTAAGAAAATAAACATATTCATGAACTGTTCACGAACACTTGCCGAACGGGATTCTTTGTTCGTGTTCGTTCATTAAGAAAATAAACATGTTCATGAACTGTTCACGAACACTTACCGAACGCAAATGAACACAATCATAAGCAAACGAACACAAAAAAGCTCATGAACACAAACGAATACAAATGGTTATAGATTTATTTTAGAATAAAATTTACATTTATATTATAAATATTACACAAAATCAATCAAAAATAAACAAGTATTTAACATAAATATAAAAATATACTTGATATAATAGTCATAAAAATAACTGACACAAAAATTAAGCATATAAACAAAAACATTAACGAACATAAACGAAAACATTGTCGAACGTTCACGAACGGACTTAAACGAACATAAACGAACACATTATCGAAAGTTCACAAACATAAATGAACGAACACAGCTCGTGTTCATGTTCGTTCGTTTAGTTAAACGAACGAAATTTATTTGTTCGTGTTCGTTCATTTACTAAATGAACGAACATAAACGAACTTCCCGTCGAATAATTCACGAACTGTTCGTCAAACATTCAGTTAGTTTGCCTCACAATAAGATAAGGGTCATATGCAAGGTATCCTAAATTTTACAAACTTGCAAACTAATCTAGTAGATCACATTTTACCACGTATTTAGTCTTTTCTTTAATTGAAATGAAAAGGGCAAGGAGGTCTTTAACATTTTTTGTTATTTAATAATATACTTTAAACAATTTTCCTCTTCCCTTTTAACCATCATAATATTTTAATATGAGCTTCTTTTTTTAATAAAATTATATCATAAAATGAGTTTTCTTATCTTTAATTAAATTATAGTATTGCATATATATTAAAATAATGATTTTTAAAAAATAATTACAGTTGTTTTCTACACATGTAGAAATTTGTTAAAGTTATTTATCCACATGTTTAAATCGATTTATTTTTATACGTTTTTTATTTCATCATAATTAAATACTTTTACTCAACTATCAATATGCACAAAATACATATACATTTAAAACATTATTTACATTCAGTTAACAAAAGTTATATATATTATCAAATGTTATGTAGGTATAGATATAAATAAAAACAACTCGAAATGTATCACAAAAACAAAATGGCTATATTAAAAATGAAAATATATCACTAAGTTTCTTACAATAATCTTTGATGTAGGTGTAAAATATTGTTACCTGAAATCCAATAAAAATTATATCATAAAAAGCAGAAAAAATATCAAAATATATCAATATGTGTGAGAACAAAACATTTTAAAAACTAATTATTTGGCACACACGTATGTAAACCTTACTAGTTTTAAATACAAATAATATTTACAACTTGCCTTTTTGGTTACATAACGCATGTGTAATTCACTTTACTCATGTGTAAATTCTCTTAGAAGTGTAAACTTATTTTTATATATGTGTAAGTTCTCTTTTTGACTCATTTAATTTTTTTTTTTTGAATTTAGAAGATTGGAAAGAAAATTTCAATTGGAAGATCACAATTACTTGCTCATTAATACATAACTAATATGCAGTTATATAAATACTTTAAAAACAAACTAAATGAACAGTTGAATTTTTGTTATTTGTATTTTGATCACATATTTTATGGGTTTTTCATTTTGGTCCTCCATACCTACCTTCTATATACATGCATAAAAGGGGAAATTTTTTGGATAGAAGAATAATGTAACTGATGGTGCTGGTGGTGGTGGCTAGCCGTCGTATCCTCGCCTCCCATGTGTCATCTTCCCTTGACGGCAACCCTCCAAGTGGACCTACGATCAGCGGTTTAGAGTTGTTTTGGATAGACAAGGGTGTGACCGATGGTGCCAGTGGCGGTGGAGGTGGTGGCCGACCGTCGTTTCCTCGCCACCCGAGGGACCTACAATCAACGGATTGGAGTTATTATGGACATTACGTTGTCTCTTTCAAGAAACATAAAAAACATTCACCATGGCGTCCATTTTGGTACAAATGCGTGACATACTAGCCGGGCAACGCCCACGAGTAAAATACTACTGGTTGAAACTAAAACTAGAATTAATGATTAGATCAAATACGCACACAAGTGTGTGTGGAAATCAATCTTCAATATACTTGTTTCATCATATTTAAGAGTTGTTTATTGTTTATGAACTTGAGAACTCAAAACAATCGAACAATTTCGAATACAATTGAAAACTTGAAATCATAATTGAACAGAACTTGTTGATTTTGCCTTTTATTTCTTTGATTAGCATGTCTAACTGTGTAGTGCCAACATATTGAGTCACATAGTATGATTATATAAACAGGTTACGAGTATCATAAGAAAGGTACACTGATTGAACCCGTTTACACATATTCATAAATTTTTCATCAATGTGTTAACTTTTTTATGGCACGAACAGAACTCAAACCCGATCGAAAGAAACCATAAAGAAGAAATAGATGAGTGGCAAGGAGGGTGACATGACGTGACGGTAGGATCGGAAACATCAGTCCTTTTACTAGCAAAGATCAGTAACGGAATGAGCGGCACGACATCCTCAATCCAATAAATATAGTCGCAAAACAATACTACTAAAATGATAATCTAAATCTACATTTTCTCATAAAACAATTTGAAAAAGTAAATCCGGCTGGTATATTTATAAAGAATAAATCAATTTTCTATTCTTTCACATACTAAAAATCAAAATCAATACCCTCAAAATAATTCTAAAAAAATTCACAAGTATCTTTTCACTCCTGAATATTCTGTTAAAAGAATAGTTAAAATGTCTAAATCTCAGCATTCCTGAATATTCTCTAAAAATAATATATTAAGAGATTTGTACAAGATATAAACTAGTCTACATATATTATATAAATTAAACCTACATTTTTTATATATACAAAAGCACACAGTAGGTCTCATTCCTTTATTGGGAAACCCAATAATGAGGACGATCGACCCCAGTGGCCAGTAAATAAGTGTTTATTTGTCTATGGGAAAAGACTTTTTACTAATAATTTATTTGTTTTTTATTTATATATTTTATAATTATAAAACCGTAACATTTGACTCGTTGCCTCATGCATGTGATTTTTATCGAGGTTGATGTTATTCTACCTAAAGTTTTATTAATATAATACCCTGTCATTAAAAATTAATTTTATGTTATCTACATGTATATAGATATCTATATTTATACAATATTCATAGATCAGCACTGGTAGACCCCATTGTATTGATCGTGTAAGCCTATAATATATACAATGAATCGGTATCAATATCTATATATCACATATAGAAGCAATTATCAAATGTTACAAAAGAAAAAATATAAAAAAGGTTTACGGTCCCCTTGACCAGATCTTCGTATCTAAGTCCGCCCTTGTTTATTAATATTTATTATGATAGTTTTTACGAAGTTAATTTTGATAAAGTTTGCACTTTGTTTTCTTAATATTATTTTTGATACGTGGTACTAATATAATCCTTCTTTATAACAACCCACGAGGTTAAATTTTTTGAGATGAGAGAGAATTGTAGTACAAAATAAGATAAATAAAATCAATTTTATTCTTTCCACACTAGTTAATTAATATTATATTGAGGTACAAACCCTTTTTATAAATAAGCTGGTATTTATGAGTAAAATGATTTTTTGAAATAAACTATCATATAAGCGTCAAACTCTTTAACTAGATTGTCTAAATAAATATTTTGTAAGAATAAAAAATGAAGATTATTTGTGAAACGGTTACTAATTGATTTAATCTTAACTTAAAATTTAAAGTATTTGATTAAATTTTAAAACTAGTTATGTACATGGTATGATTATGTGAAACTTGTTATTTTTTAGATATGACGCCCTCTACGGCCGTATCATTAACTAAATATGTTTATTGCACCCGACAATATGGTCGCGTATCAATTTTAGCTTGCATGTTCGTTTTATGTCTTAAGAGAATTACATTGAGAGAGCTCATACCCTCTCTCGTACGTGAAACCATATTCGCATATTTACTTTGCGCACGTAATATAACATTTTGGTGAGAAAATGATGAAATCTCTATATGTTCGTGTTAGAATACATTGCAATAACAAAATCAACAATAAGTATGTGTACCAGTTGTATTTTTATTTGATATATTAGTAAATTAATTTACGTTAAATGAAGAGATTACATTTTTCTAGGTATGAGAACTACATGTATTTTCGTTGACATTATATAATACATACAAGCATAGTAGGCTTCGAATGTGATATTATATTGTTAAATTGATCGCTAAATAACAAGATAAGAATTATATATAAACGTTATTAGCCTAAATAGCACAATGGCGACGTGGCATGAACTTCGTTCATAGTTAAAAATCTGATAATGCACATATATATTGTGGTGAATGTGGATGCATTGAGTTGTTAGGAAAATTAAGATAACGTTTTACTCCCACTCACCAACTTATGTGTTATCTCCGTAGAATACAAAAATAGTACGTAAAGGTATTAAGAAGCTTGTAAATCTTGGAGTTGCACCTTTAAATTTATTAAACAAGCGTTTGGACTCAACCTTGTGTAAAAGAGAAACAAACTAGACATATGTCACATTGTTTTATGAGGGGTCACAAAAACACGAGGCTATATATGAATTGAAGCAACACCGGTCGTGCATAGCATTGCATACACCACTCAGGTGATTAAAGATGCAGCCAGATTCATTTTATGATTTAAAAAGTTTCCATTGATAATAATTATGGAGTGGAGTATATGATACAGTTAGACATCATACGTAATAGTAATGGTGGGTTGTATGTCAGGTGATATGAAGTATAAGCTCATTCAAAAATATTTTAATTTCTAAGATTAAAAGACCTTGGTAGTTTAAGGGGTGAAGCCCCGAGGCCACCGGGTCCAAAGAGCAAACCCCCTTTGTTGTGTAAGGGCAACGCCCCTTGTAGGGATCGAGTTGTCTAGTCAAAATGAATTATAGTAAAATTAATGATAAGAAATAACTGATAAAACACTGGTAATTGTGATCATAAGTAGTGACTGAGATCATCAGAGTGAACTAAATTATTTGCTAGTAAATGATGTGTCACTAGTAAATTATACATCAATAGTAACTAACGGATCACTTACTAGTAACTGGCAAATTGTAATAGTTGATCGATTTGTAGATTTTGGCGATCAACACTGATTGTTAGTAAATTATTCGATAGTACGTATGCACGATCAACAACAATTAAGTTCCTGCCGATGAGCAAGTCTTTAAGAATAACCATATTACTATCCATGGAATTTCTGCTCATGTAGTTGTCGCATGACAGTGAAAGTAATAATTGTTGATTGTCGTGTCCTTTTTATGAAATGTTGTAATAGTTCAACCTTATATAAACGATTCATTTGGTCTGATTTCTACACATCATATACATGAATTTTTACAGAAAATTTATGCTCGTTATTTGGAAATTTAGTTGTTTATTATCCAATTATTGATTTCGTATACAAAGGAAATGCTTTTAACTGAAAATGAATTCTATACATGATTTCGAAAGGTATCCAGAACAAAATAAAATCTAATATACAGCATATTTTAAAGTTTAAACTTATTTTTTTCAAAAGCTAGCTTCAAAAACTTCTGATAAAAATATTTGAAAAGCTTGTAAAAAGAGTTATGGTTTTCATAGACCAAATTATCTACTATCCTTCAATTTGTTTTATCTTAATTTGGGATTTATTTGTATGTGAATTATTTTCTAGATATTGGCAAACATACCGTACGCCTCATTCAACTCTCCAAACAAGTATCCTACAAATGATGCCAGGATAATGTCAAACGATATGAGTTTAAAAGGAAAAGATTACATAGAAATATATGACTACTTCTTAATAAATATGGGTAGGGTTATAATAAAATGGATGTTTAATCTAAAAAATCTAAGAAGTATTGTGATTTTGACACGTGTCATTCTATTGTTTTAAAGAGAATGACATTTTGGTTATTGTGTTAAATACGTCAGCTCATGGTGTCTTATACGTTCATTGTGTCAAATATTAGTATATTGTGTCATATATTTTACATCATTTGTTATGTGTATTAATCATTGTGTTTTACGTTTTATATCATTTTATGTTATTTTTGTCATTGTTTTTGTAGATTATAAACTTGTTATCTATCATTGTGTTTTACAGTTAGAAGACACAATAATATACTTTCACCAATCTAGTTTTCAAAACTCATAATGTTAAAGATAACACAATGTGTTATTTTTATTATGGGTTTTTAATAGGTTATATAAACTTGTTATTATTCATTGTGTTTTACCATTAGAAATACACAATGATTTTATTTTAACAAATTATTTTTCAAAACTCATATTATTCAAGATAACATAATTACGATCAAAAGAAACAATGGGACATTGTGTTATTTTGTCATTGTTTTTAATATATTAGATTCATTAGTTGTTAATTTATTATTGTATTTTACATATTAGAGATACATAACAATATCATTTCATCATTATATTTTTTAAAATTCATCATTTTACAAAAAACACAATAGTATTCAAATATAACATAATAACCAATAAAAGCACACAATGAACTGCACTAAAGACACAATAACGAGACATGATCTTAAAAACATCAATTTTTTAATTTTTTTTATATAACAATACAGTACTCGTTTTAAAGATAAAAAAACACTTGTTTTTATGATGTAATTTTTATAAAAAAAATAATATCGTATATAAAAGTTATGAACATTTAAAAAAATGAGAGAACTTGCAAAAGTCAACAAAAGTGGTTATTTCTAAAATACATGTCTAACAAACTTTTTCCTACAATTTGGTCTTAACCATTGATTAAGAAAATTGATGGTTGAGATTACTTTTTAGACTTTTTAGTTTTAAAATACTCTTTATTTGAACCTTTATTAATAAATATATATTTGATTTACAATGAACATCATTTTATAATAGAGTAAATAACAAAAATCGTCAATGATAGTGCATAGTTTGTAATGTACTTGATTGATCATTAAGCATAGAAAATTACAAAATCATCTCTATTTCTAAAACATGTCACATGTATCATCGTTACATTGGTTGATCATTTAAAGCACTCGTTTTATAAACATGAGTTGACATTTTTACAAATTACAAATTACACTCTGGAATATGTTATTCATAATCGGATTGGGTTGCTCGAATAGGGTTGTAACACCACCCCCACCCCGGATTGTGAATACAGGTGCTTGGTTCGGGTACTTTTACCGATCTACCAGCTCACAATTGAGAAGTTGAACGGCTCTTTTGGTCGTTATTTTAACTGTTTGTTAAAAGTATGCTTCTCATTTTGAAAAGGTAGCTAGTGATTTTTATCAGGATAAGACCTTAAATGTAAATAGAATAAAACTATACATATAAGTATATAACCAATAACATCAACGAGAGCCTGATATTATTCTATATTCTATACGCAGACGACTAAATTTGCTTAGTAGAAAAGCTTTACATTAGAAGTGATCAACTTTTACAGTCTTAATCATTTTTCATCAAGTGTTATATGCTAACTAACAAAAACTAATGCATAAAAACCAATTCTAGATATACTTTCCTTAAATATTTTCAATATAAAATATTTACATAAGTCCTACAATATCCAATATCCCATTATCTTTGCTACATATTTCCCTTGGCAGAATCAAAGCAAGAAATAAGTATCCAATGAAAAGAGGGAAACTAAACCACTGATCACAGAAGTGGACTAATAAACACAAAAAGGATTAACAAAATTTGGAATCACTCAAGTAAAAATAACAATGAAAGACAGTCTGGGTAGTAGTAATGCGTTTTGGTTTATTCCATACATTTGTTTAGTTAGTAGGTCTAGCATTGAGTTAGTTTTCTTTGAGTTATTACTGACATATTGGGTCGATAGTTAGTTTTTGGTTATTTTCTTGTACTGCAATATATAAATAGTCAAGTTGGTTTTTCAACTCAAAAGGGCATGAATATGAAATTATGAAATGAATTCTTATAATTCTCTTTGTTCTCTTCATGTCTTTTTTTTTTTCTCTATTGTCGATTCTGTAGATATAAGTCTTGTCTATCGTTTTTAGAAATTTAAAAATATCAAATGACAAAAAGCACACTATGTGCCTTATGCTTGTCATGTGACAATTCTTATAGCGCCAGTTTTACCACTGGCCTTAAAAAGGAGAAAAAGATAAGAATTACCAACGGTCGTTATTCATAAATGACAAAAAAAACACATTTACGAAAAACTAATGCAAGTCTTCTAGTCTAACATAACAAGGATAAAACGATGCCATACAAGCACCCTTATTAACATTGTCGCACTATACAAGTGCCCTTATCAACAAGCATGTTCCACAATGCGGCAAGGCAGGGGAAAACACAGTACTAGCACACCTTGAGATAACACGAAGAAGAGCATGAAATTATTCAAATCATATCACCTATAAACACTCCTCTTCAACTCAAATGTGATTCATTAACTATCTCTTAATGTCTCTATCAAATACTCTAGAACCCTTATATACTCGTCTTTACGCTAAACTTTGGTTGGGGAAAACCCCAACCTCACGATGATTTGTTCCCTTGTCACTCAAGGCACCTTTAAAATTGCATCGTGGTGGATAACTTTTACAACAATAATACAATTTGAAAACCATATATAACAGAATTTTTATCACAATATACTTTCCTTTTTAAATTAAGGTATACTTTTCTTTTTAAATTAAGGTATCATAAAAAACCAAAGAAATGATTGTATGGAGAGTCTTTAAGCACACTCAAAATCAGAGTGTTTCTTGATTTATGATATTAATTTGTAAAAAGCAAAAATGATGATAACATTTCATAAGTGAGTATGATGGGTAAATGTAATTAGCGCGATTGCCATTTATGTTGAAAGGTGTCACATGTGCATCACATGGTGTGGGGATGGTGATTGCTATTTGGCTATTTGTTAATACATTTATTTGAAAGCCTCAAAACATTATCCTTCAAATGTCTGTCACACTTTGGAACTCTCATAACCATCATATGCAACTTTTAGCCTCTCACCAACACAAATTCAGAAAATAATTTATTATATGTAACACATACAGTTTTGTGTCATAGCAATATAAAAAGTGACATATCCTCATTAACTTCTTAGGAATCCTATAATGAACACTTACAAAAAATTCACACATTTAAAAACAATATCATATGTTATTTTACCAAGTGTTGAAGAGAAGAATTTGTAGTAAGAGTTTAAAAGGATTTATCAATGTTAGCTCTAAAGACCGAGTTCCTATTAAGGATCGTCTACCTTTATAACATCCCAATCATAAGATAGAATCAGGTCGAAAGATCCTAATAAAATGTTAGTATTTCGTATGTGTTGTATCTCAGAGTAAAGGCCAAGTTAAAAGATTTAAAGTTTAAATACACAATAACAATAGCAGAATATGGTGCGATGATTCAAATGACGAAATTAGGTTATTTAAATACAAAATTAAGTTATTAAGTAAATCCATTGATGTTAATAATCTCATAAAATTTACTAGACCGCTTTAGACAGTTAGTCTTTTGTTTTTAGCGTTTGTAGTTTTTATTAACTAATCAAGTGAACCAATTACAGTCAAAACATCTTACACGTTGCATACAAGTCACATAAGATGATCCCTCGAGTTTTTTGGGAAAGAAACATAACCCTCTTCATCCTCGGGTAATGGAACATGTACGACACAACTCGCACCACACCTTTTTACACGTCGTTATGCGTAACTACATTGAATTTGTTTGTTTTCGGGAAAAAATAATTGAAGTTATGAAAAGAGAACTTTTTATGTGAAGTAAGAAGTGTTAACCTAGAAATGTATGAGGCAAGAATGAGACAGGTGCACAATAAGTGACATGGTCCCCTATCTATAGAATAATAATAATAAGTATAAGATTTAACAAAGCTCAGAAAGATACAAGAAAGTCAATATTATTACTGCACCAATTTTGTATTTTATGGTGTCCTCACACTTCTGTAAAAAGCTCTGCAGATGCTCTCATCCTTTGTCTCTCTACCAGTGCTAACTTCCATGTCAAATATTCTCCCTTCATACTCTTTTTTATAGTTTTGTTTATAAAATAATGTCATATCTTATCCTAATCTCACATTTTATAGGGTTCATGCTAGTTTGAGGCTAACAACTTCTAGGTTTTCTGTTAGATGTGATTTTCAGGTGAATGGGTTGATTAGGTTATGGTTTATCACTAACGGGTCAAAACAAGAAAAATGAATGATTAAAGGAAAAGACGGGTCAAACTGGTTGAGCAAATGAATGGGTTAATCCGTTAATTAGGCTATGGATTATCATAACAGGTCAAAACAAGAAAAATATATAATTAAAGGAAAAGGGGTCAAACTAGTCGAACAAGTGAATGATTAGACCATGGTTTATCGCTAACAGGTTAAAACCAAAAAACTATATAGAAGGGTCAAACTGGTTTAACAAATGAATGGGCGGATTAGGCTATGACTTATCACTCACAGGTCAAGACAAGAGATATACATAACTAAAAGAAAAAATGGGTCAACAGATTAGTCTATGGTTTATCAATAATGGGTCAAAACAAGAAAATTATATAACTAAAGAAAAACAGTTCAAATTGGTTGAACAAGTCGAGAGTTGGTTTTTACACAATCCTAAATCGTTTTATTGTGAAAAAATCAGATCTTTATTGTAATAACTTAGCTTTTGTAATCGTATTTTAACACATAAATTACAAACCAATCAGATAAATAATGATTAACAGTCAACCTGACCCAACCTAAATCGTATAAAAACTAAGACCTAATACCACATCTGACATAAAGCCTCATAGCCCAGGTTCTAGCCATTGGTTAGTCGCTTATGAAAAAACACTTATAGGACCATGTGTGAATGAAGAGTGAGATCCACATTAGTCATGAGGACCAAAGGGATTCACTAGCAGCCCCTTGTGGTTCTCTAAATATTCTCTTTAACCCCTTTTGAAATGTGAACTAGGGGGTCAAAATATTAACAACAAGACTGGGGGTGTAAAGTTTAAAAGCGGAAAGCGAAAGCCACCATTAGTACACCTGTTTCCTTCATGAACTTAACCAAACTTGAGACAAGGATGAACACATAACCAAAAGGTAGGCAAAGTGAAAAAGACAAAAAGGGTAAATAAGGGATAAAGCAATTCTTACATTCCAAGTTTGCAGATGGAAAGGGTGGTGGGGTTAAAGTGGTAAATCTCACATAACAAACACAACATACCAGACCAGCATTTCACTGTCAGAAAAGACTCGAGCCATGCGCTCCAAGGCTCAACAGCTTCACAACGGTTGAGTTCACTTGACTTTACGGCTCATGGTGTTCATCATCAAAGAAAAGAAACCATGGCTAATTAACCCAAAGAAAAAGTTAGCACCTTGCTACATACATGCATGCATACATACATACATACATACATATTTGATAGTATTTTAACTACATCACAAGATTGGATAAGAAGAAAAGAATATACTTCTGTATCATGCTTGTTCAGATTTAGTAAGAAGAAAAGGATATAATATCACCGGTCGTTCGTATTGATTTTTATCTCCATTAGCTCTTCAATCGGTTGACGACACATTGGGCACTTGTTTGATTGAAGTCTCAATGCTTTTGCACACTCACTGCATAGACACTGAATCATGAAAAAGAATATGTTAAAATAGAATAAAGATCATAAAAAGAATCAATCAGAGAACAGATAATAAATTATTCAAGTAATTCATGTATGTGACATGAATAATGCATGTATAATGTTTAAACTATTAATATCCACATTTTATCAATAATCATCATCCCTCTTCACTTTTCTGGATATACTTTATGTCGCAAAATTGATGGTTATGAAATTCTGGACAGCGGCGTTCTTTGGATGTGTATACTGTATCGCGAATAAGCTGTATGGGTTCTAGTTGGGTATTTTGGGACAAATAAGCATATTTTATATGTATCATGCATCACATGTCATGTTATTTTATTAATCAGTCAATGTCATGCATTGTCCATGTGTTCTAGTCACAAATCAACATATGGGCATTTGTTTGAAACCATATGTCATTAAAATATGTATAATATACTCGTGTGCTTGAACCCGTATATGATTAAACGGATGATATCCATATCCACATTTTGTAATAAGCTATGTATACATTTTTGACCCATGTACTTATGAAAGGGTCAATTTAGGTTATGTCTATTTTTGAACTGGCCAGATAGGTAAAAAGAGGGCATTGGGTAACATGTCAATACAGGTAATTTCTAAGACGTCAGGGGGGCTATTACTAGGGTGTCAAACATGATTAGAAAAATTATAACTTCAAACATAATCTAATTTTTGGATAAATGATCTAGATTTAGAAGGTTTTACGCATTCAAATTTCTCACTTTTGGCAACTTTCGACCCAATTAACCTCTTTAGCATACTTTTTTTTAACACGGCCTGGATCAACCTATTCGTAAGTAAATGGATAGAAATTGCCACCTCTAATTAGAACATCTAAAGGCTAACCTAACTCTCACTTTAAAGTAGTGTTGAGTTAATATTTTATATGCATGCAACAAGAACTTACCATATGCCTACATGGAAGTACAGCAGTATCTTTAGGGTCAGTCATGCAAATAACACATTCTTTACCAGAACCCGTATCATCAAAACTTTCCTCAGATTGTCCAATTCCATAAATCTCACGTAGTTCATAACGAACGCCATCAATCCATAATATCTGCCTCATAACTCTCACTTTGAAAGGGTACCCATTATTTTTCTCCAAAACAGCTTGTGTAATCTGCTTATGAGGGGTAGAAGCAGTATTTGGTAACGGGCCATAAAGATGTTGATCATTTGTAACTGAAGGCACTGTTGTTTCTGCACATATCACAAGTGGATACACATCTTCACCTGATGATGGTTTTGAAAGAGAGTCAAAGTCGAAGAATCCCAAGTCAATGCCAGTTCCTGATGGCTGCTGAAATCTTTGACCGGTTCCTTTTTGGAAGGGGAATTTGACTGGTACAAATACTTCAGGGTGTACTGGAACAAATTTGCAATCGGGTTCTTCTTTCGCAAAGTAATAGATGGTTATGCTGTCATTTGGAAATTTTGTTTATTCAAACATTAGAAATCAATTATAGCCATGTCAAGTCACAATAATCAGACAATTAATTCCAAAATGCAACTGCACAGACCCCTTATCCGTGATACCTTTTGTAAATGTTTAATTAAGCAGTTAGAAACTCGGATATCTACTTCTACATACCCAGTAAAAATGCCACACATAGCAAAGCTATTGGTAGGTCTGGGGAGGGTTGGATGAGGGAAAACCCTTCCTCTATCCCAAGGGGTAGAGAGGCTGCTCTCCCACGGAGACCCGCGGCTCAAAAAAAAAAAAAAAAAAAAAAAAAAAAAAAAAAAAAAAAATCTTTTTGACATGTACAATATTGTACTCCAAACAACAAAACACATGGCTAAGGGAGGATCAAAGCAATAACCATTACATAAGTAACAATAAAGATAGAATTGAATTACCGCTAACATAAAGTGGTGAATAAAACTATATCAGCAACAAATACAAATAGCAAAGAGTCAAGAAGAAGTTAGCATGAACACCAAAAGAATCTATATGCTTCCTTAAAAACTCTATACGCTAAGGCAAAGCTTAGGCTAAGGGCAACAAAATGTGGAACCTATATGCTTCCTTACAAAAATATATGCACTATAACATTAATCTAACGTCTACAAGAAGTCCTATCCCTGACATGTCCTCAAAGATGCGCAAGTCTAACAAATCTAGCCTAATCCACTCATCCAGTGTCCGTTTGGGTCTGCCTCTTCCACCCTAATCTTATTCCAGATACACGTCAATCCCAACTTCTCCTAGAAGACATTATTTCTTATCTTCTCCAAATATCTAATAATCTAAAATGCAAAATTAATATCAAGGTATTTTGAAAAATTAGATTATTTACAAGTCTTAAAATAGCATGGTTATGTTTGTGTGAGTTTTACACAAGAATCACAAAGTAGTCCTTACAGTGTGTTTGAAACTTTAAATTGACGGTTAGGGAATAAGGGAAAGGGAATAGGAATGGTGAAAGATGATTTGTTACAGGATTTGAGAGTATGGGTTTTGAAAATAAGATATAGTTGGGTATTAGTATTAGATGATATTGATTGTATTAGGATTCATGTGTTACTACTTACCATAACTATGACAGATATGCATTCATAAGTTGGGTTTATTTGGTTTCATCGTTACCTAGCTCTAAATGACACATTAATTCTTCCAATTAGGGTTATAACGAACCAAACGTTCAACGAACAGTTCGTGAGCCTTTCGGCGGGAAGTTCATTTACGTTCGTTTATTTAATAAATGAGCAAACACAAACAAGAAATTTTGTTTATTTAGTTAAACGACGAACATGAACAGAGGTCAGGTTCGTTCATTTGTGTTCCTGAACGTTCGGGATGTTCTTTTAGGTCCGTTTACATTCATTCTTGTATAATGTTTGTTTATGTTTGTCCGTTCATTAAATATTTATATATTTTATAACTTTTAATCTTTATATCTTTTGCAATTTTTAATCAGCCTAACATTTATATTTTGTAATTGTTTATGTTCATAAACACTTTGTAATATGTTCATTCATAATCATGTATATGATCATTATGTCAGGTGCTTAGCTTTAAATAGTATATGTTTGTTTGTGTTAGTAAATTGTTTGGTTATGTGTTCGTGACCCGTTCGTGAACAAGTTCAATTCCTTAATGAACGAACACAAACAAGAATTCTCGCTCGATTATGTGTCCGTTAACCGTTCGTGAACACGTTCAATTCTTAATGAACGAACATGAACAAGGCTTCAATCCGTTCGGTTTATTTGCAGGCCTACTTCCACCCTAACATATGGCATAATACTAGGTTTCATCTATACTAGTCAAGGTGACCAGGTCACATATGACAAACCCATTCCATTCTCATTCCACCCCCACGTCAAACTTAAACCCATAGTTACATGTTAATGCAAACCAAACACCACTTTAAATTCCTACACACTAATTTGAAGATACATGTGATTATGTTAGTGTAGGTGTGTGTCATGGGTACAATAAGTATAATTTACTAATTTAGTTTATAGAATCACTCACCGCTTCAGCGAGAGATGTCTATTAGACATTAGGTAGCATCTACTCCTCAAGCTAACACAACAAAATCATGTATAGCTTCATCTTCTTCTTTTTGTTGGCTAGTCATCCAGGATTGTTGATTTTGGTGCCACAAATCTTTTCATGAGTTTATTCGTGAGTTAAGGAAAACACACCCGAAGTCCATATGCCCTAAAGAGTCTAATCAAGTAAGTATTTTAATTTCCCTTAAAAAGTCAAACTAAGTTATTACTTCATTTTATTTAGTTCAAAGTAATGTTTGGCAACCTTGTCTAATTGCTTCGACAAATGATTTTAAATATTTCATTACGTTTGACTTTTGTTGATAATTATTCTCATGCCATTTGGGTTTTTTATTTAAATTACACTATGATATACTTTTTATTTTTCGTGATTTATTTGGGATGTAAAAAATCCTAACGTACGTATCAAGACAAAGTGATCTGATAGTGCAAAAAAGTAGTTCTATTTTAATTGAAACAATTTTTATCAAAGTGTAACATTATATGAGTCATGATGTGCATATACACCCTAACAAAATGGAATTGTTGAACATAGAAACTGTTATTTTTTAGATGTTGCTATGATGATTCACTGACGCATTGTAATGTGCCACAACCTTTTTGGGCTGACACGGTCCTTACAACAAATTATTTAATCAACGCCACGCCATCTGTTGTTCTTAAAGAAAAAAATAGCTTTTTAATTTCTAATTTTTAAAGGTATCCTTTTTTGTAATGGCTCCTAATATCTTTGGCACACAACACATGATACTAAACTAGGAGCACCAATAACACGCTATTAAGTGTCTTTTTAGGGAAGGCCATCGTTGTTATAGTTCACCCCTTCGTCAATATTTTACTAGTGTCTTTCTTTGACAACCCTACTAGTACTTCATAGTCGATAGATCATGTTCCTCACCCCATCATAACCTATGGTAAATACCTTCATCGTATAGACTCCAAGGAGCCCGGCTCCGACTATGCCAACACATTCTCAACTCACAAATGGTATGTCAGATAACGCCATACACAAGCAACATTAAACCAAGAGTAATCGCATTTGTAAAATGACACTAGAAACTCTACCATTCCACAATATGAACTTTAAACTGATTCTGACACCAAATTGCAATCTGCACCTAAAACTCACTCTAATCTTGAAACACAATCTACACAATCAATACGACCCACATGGTGCTCCTCTTCTAAGAATTTCTATTGCCTATCAAAAAAGCACAATGAACTGTACACATGTTTTTTTCCAAACACATTCTTATGCTTCCTTTTCTAAACAATTTAGTACCATGACTCTATGAACTGTTTAGTCTTTTAGGTCAAAACTTCTGGGTCAAAACGGGAAACTTTTAAGTACATGTCGCATTGGATTCACCTGAAAATATTTTTGTTTACTCTTTATTTTGTAAATAACTGAAAGTAGGATACAATAACTATATTCCTAATACTAATCTAACTTTTTATATAAAACAATATAGGAAATTAAAAGCATTTGAACATAGCGCTAGGAGACTTTCAACCCTTGTCCTTAATCCCATGATTTCTGTTTAACCCATTTGACCTTCTATTGATATAATACAACTCAAAATGACTCATTTACATATGAATGGGAGGAAAGTGCCGCCTCTACTAACGTGTTATGTCGCTAACATGGAGGATTGCAATCATACAAAATATATTGTTAAGATATATAATGGGTTCCATGAATGTTTATAAAGCGAGCTAAATTTCACACTTGAAAAGAAAGACTATTATATATTAAAAAGCACAATAGAGAGGCCATTAGTTATCACTATTAAAGATTGATCCCAAGCTAGAGCTAGTAACTTTCCAAGATCTACACTCTTACACATTAGTCATTATCACAAGCTTTTTTATGGCAGCTAACACACAGTCTCTAAATATACTCCTAAAGCTACATTTATATCCGCAATGAGACTAGAACCCCTAACTACTTGGAACACATTAACTACACACCAGGATACCGCTAAACTACCAACCCTTTGATCATTATCACAATTGTTCTCCTAATTCTCAAGTTTTATGACTTTTTCACATAAAGTTTTGGATTTGCGTTTTGAAACCGGCTATTTGAACTCACAATAATTAGTCTTAATGATTTTATAACCGATTATACCTCAGATTATTGTATTATTTAGGGATCAAATAACAATGTTTAAATGATCATACCAGTTGCAACAGAACTACAATTGCAAACTCTAACACCAAACTGTATGCAAAAAAATCAAAATGACAATCTTATAACACAAAAAAACTATAATACATGAAGAGAAATTGCTAACCTCCCATCAAAAGAAGCATCAAACACAAATGAAACCAAATGACAATCACAATTCCCCTCATCAACTTCAACCTTCAACGTATCCTTATGCAAATTAACATGATTCTTAACCTTCTTAGCCTGCTGATGCTCCACATACGCCGGTGGCACCAACCCATAACTGTAATTAGCTTGCAATTGATCATAAGGGCCAAAATTAGGTCTAAAAATCAACGGATTGTTGGAGTAATTGCTGCCACCAGTGTATGGGTGGTGCATTGGTGGCGTAGGTGGGTGGGAGTAGATGTTCGCCGGAGAAGAAGGGATGAGTTGAGAAGGTGTGTTTTGATGGTGATAATAACTGTTGTTTCTTCTTCTGTTGCTGCTTGATGAAACACCCATTGATTTTGCTGCAAATTTTGGGAAAGATTTCGGGGTATTTCAAGATTTGAGTTGGGGGGAGATGGGTTCGAAGAGATGAATCGAAAGGTGTGAGTTGTGATTGATGATTCCAATTGGTGGTTTTAAAGATTTGATTTTGTCAATACACGGTTTGAAGAAATTTTCAAGAATTGGATATTTATAAAATTGATGTAGCCGTGGATATTCTTTAATGGGTTGTGATTTGATTTGATGGTATATGAGCGAAGCGTGTACAGACAGTGTACGTGACAATGACGAAGAATGTTATGATATACGTAGTCGGTAGCCACGTAGGTGAAATGGTGAAAAAATAAGTTTTTTCGGTCGCCGAACGTATGGGTTTTTATTAACTCTGAATACAAATAGTTATATGTAGTTAAGATTAATGAATTTATATTATTCATTGTGTTCTATAAAAGTTTCATAATAAATCATAATATGTGTTAATTATAGCTAAGATGAATAAAATATTAAAGTTTAAATCTGGATGTTTGAAACATTGAAAGTAGAGCAAATTAGAACAAAATGGGAGCTTGTCTGACATAGAAGGGAGAAACTTTGAAGTTGTATATAAGAAAGAGCGCTTCCTAGATATTTCCTTACAATGAGACATGGGTGGAGGCTCTTACACTTGTGCATGTAGAGTTGGCGATGAATGCAATGTAACACTGATAGGTCAACAACAGTTAGGACCAAGTAGTTTTCGCTAGTCATTTTTATTGTTACGTTGACAATGTTGTACTATCAAGTTTCCGAAAAATAAATAAAGCGTCTTTATTTATTTTAATTGGAAATCCTAATGTCTTCCTACATACGTTCGTATAGGACGCTAAATACCTAAGGGTACTTATAGTATGTTCATGGGACATGTGATGATAGAAGGGAGTTCGTGAGTGTTCATATAACACAACCCTTTTAAAAAACACCGCTCATGCAAAGCTAACGTGCGAGGTGATCGAGACAGTAAAATCACAATAAGAGGTGAAGTGATGTGTTTTTAGAATGCAACCATAAGACGTTGAGTTATTAATACAGAAAAAATATACAACAATGATTATATTTCAACAAAGAAGATTAGTTCTTACACCAGAAAAGTTGATCTCCTAACTGAAGAAGCATAGGCTACATATGAAATCATTACAGTTGCTGTTACGTGCATTATGTGAATATCAAACATCTCTTAGTTTTATCTTCTCAAGGAACACATACATATGCATCAAATTTGAGTATAGTATTTTTTAGGCACATCACAATTAGTGTCATCCATTCTAAGCTTTTTATACTTTGGTCACTTACTAGTAGTACTTTTCTCAAGACATTGGTTGAGATATTCTGTGAATAAAGTTGAAACTTAAGATACATAGATAGATCCATATGGTACAATCTACTTATGCATACATGTAGTAATCCATTTATTTAATTAAACAATATATCATACATCAAAATTCTTTAATAAAAAGGTCCATGATTATTAATAATGAAAAAATGATGTTGGCTAAAAATCTGCATCCAAATTGAAGACAAAATTCTGGGCAGCATCTTGAAGGTTTGACATTACAGAGGCCTTTTGATAATCACCCACTCTTCTTTCAAAGAAGTTTGCTTTTCCTCTATTCAATCATTATACCAACAAATACACAAAAGAAGATCAAAATTTTAATTTTTAGCAGTGAAAGATGATTGATTCAGCAGAGATTGATGATACTTACTGAAGTGAAATGAATTCCATCCAATCGAACGGATTTTCTACATTGTATTTCTTTTGATAACCCAATGCAACCTGATTTGATCAACAGTAAAATCAACCCCATCAGGTTATGAAAAAAGCATTGAAGTATGAACAAATAAGAAAACGGGTCATCGAAAGTTCAAATGCCTTTTTATTGCATTCAACCTTCAAAATAACTTTATTGAAAGTAATAGATTAGTGAAAAATATATAGATCATACCAAGAGGCGATCAGCAACAAACTTGACGTATTGGCTCATGAGTGTTGCATTCATGCCAATTAAGGCACACGGAAGGGACTCACAAACAAATTCGGTCTCTATATCAACAGCTTCATGCACTATTTCATTGACCTTCTCCCAAGGAAGCTGCTTTTGTAATAAACTGTAAATCAAGATCAGATTTCTTCAATCATCTTAACAAAATTATGTTTTTTGTACTAAACGGGCTAACAGGATTACCTGTAAAGAAGACAGGCAAAGTCACAATGTAGACCCTCATCTCTGGATATGAGTTCATTTGAGAAGGTCAACCCTGGCATCAATCCCCTCTTCTTTAGCCAAAAAATAGAGCAAAAGCTGAAAGATGAATTTACACAGATAAATCATATGATGTATATGAGGGTTCAATACGGAACCACAAATACTGTGAGAACTTATATGGGTTATTCAAGAACTTAATCAACGGCTCAAAAGAATACTGCCATTTATGTAATTAGATAGATTTTTAAGGAGATTAGTTGCATATAAATATATGCGTGTGTGAGTAAACTATGAGTTGTCACTCTACACTACATAAATTTTAGTATAAGGATGCCCAACCGGTGTTCTAAGGGTGTGTTTGCGTGTACATTTTAAAAGTAAACAAGTGAACTTGAATAACTAGAACAGGATGGATGCATAGAACAGTCTAAAGAATAACATGTTCGGATGTGACCACAACGTTACAACAATCAGAAAATTAGTTTCAAAACGCAAATCCAAACACCCAAAAGACTTGTACTCGTGTGTTTGCTGCATAAATTTTGTGCAGAATGGCTGTTTATATGTTTTATTTAAATCTTAGTAAGATAAAATATTGTACCTTCCTGAGAAAAATATTCCCTCGACACATGCAAAGGCAACAAGTCTTTCGGCAAATGAATTGGAGCTACACAGAAATACAAGCACAACGGTGATGAAACAATTTGATGGTAAACCAATATATCATAGAAATTTAAGGTACAGTTGTTGTGTCTAGTAAAAAAACTACCTTTTAATCCAGTTTAAAGCCCACTGAGCCTTTCTTGCAACACAAGGAATGCTTTCAATTGCATTAAACAATCTGTATTTCTCCTTGGAATCCTTAATAAATGTTTCTAAAAGCAAGCTATACATTTCTACCAAAAAAATGGGTGCAAATTTAGTTAAAGAAATTGAATAAACAAAAAAAAAAGTGAATTGATAAGGATAAAAGGCTCCACCAGAGTGTACATTCTCCATTGCAATTTGAAACCCATAAAATGCCCGAGCCTATCAATACAACACAACACCTCAAAATTAGTCCCGATTTCAAACAATCCCACAACTTATATCCTTCACTGATACAACAAATTTAGGGAAAACAAATGAAACCTCAGGTATTTGAATGTCGTTAAGAAATCTTGCAGCCAGATTTTCCAAAACAATTCCATCTGATGCAGCAAAAAAGGCTAAAATATGGCTTATAAACTGCTTCTCAGATTCAGTCAACTTTTGCCATTGTTGTACATCCAAAGAGAGATCAACCTCCTCAGCTGAAACAAGAAAAAATAAAATATAAATGGATAACCAACTAAAACAAGAAAAAAAATATGCAACTATGAAAACTGTAATCTTTTTAAGCAATTAAAAACACCCAAATGTTGGAACTTTACAATCAAGAAAGAAACAAAAACACTTGCTTTATGTGAAATATAAAGAACTAATTGAACAACACATCAGAATTCAACCATCAAGTTATGAACTTGCAAAGACAAGAAGAAATTCACTCATCTATATGTAGACTATCAGCAAGAACTCAGATTATCACATAAAACAAAAAAGAATTCATAAACATAACCAAAACCACAATAATTCAAAGAATTCAAGAACATAACCAAAACCATAACAAACCACTATAATTTAAAGCAAGAACAGACACCCAAATTAACTCTTGAATTACAGAAAAATGTAAGATTTTGATTTAGTTCAAACATTACCAGTCCAGAAACTAGCTTGTGCTTTCTTGTACATCTCCCACAGCTGATTGTATCTAACTGGAAACATACAAAACCTCTGATTTTGCTCTGCTAAAATCGGTTCTTCTTCTTCATTTAGATGCTCTGTTTCGTTCTTCAAAGAACCCATTTCTTGCACCTGTAATGGATAATAGTGTGTGATATCTGGTAAATTGGGCGTAAAACCCTGCAAAAACCCTAAAGATTTCAGATAAGTGGCACAATTCGACGGTTTATTATCCTTTTTTCTTGCGGGTAAGTTGTGATGTATCGACAAACGGTATTACGTGAGATTTTATCATCTTGTGTGCTTTGAGTTGCATAAACTAACCCCTCATGTTTCATTGAATTTGAATTTTTTATCACTAAAACGTAGAAAATATAACTTGTTCATTAACACCCTTCTATAGGGGTTTTGATTGATTCAAACAAAAATACATACATTGGTAGAGCTTGAATCATACCGTAGGCGAAGGCGGGGACGAAATTAAATTATTATACGAGGGGGCGAATTATATAAATATTAAAAAATTTACACTATCAGACCTAAAATTTACAATATTAGACCCGAAATTAACACTACAGATGAAAAAAAAAAAAAAAGGAGGGCTCTCCGACCCTCACTAAGCTTCGCCCCTGAATCCATAGACATAAGAAATTCTATGTATATCGATATATACGAATGGTAAACAAACATAAATCCATCATTAAACGATAGTAAGCAAAAACTCTTAGTTTTAGATAATATTGGTTCTTTTTTGTCTTTAAATCCTTTGAAGGCAAAATAACTAAAAGAAAGTCTAGTTTACGTGATCTCATTGTTTAATAGAGTATCGCTAGGCTTATTTAAGTATTCCAGTAACCATGGCCGTCAACCGACTCTGTAGTTTTCTTTTTCTATACACAACGCATATTATAGTTATTTCGAAGAATCCGCAAGATTTTTAACGCCCAAATTTGATATTTGAAAAAAGAAAAAAGAGTATTAAGTTCGATTAAGTAATTTAGTTATTCTTTCTAGATGGTTATCGAGTGGGGTATTAAATTTTCATAATCATAGTTTCCTAAAAGCTAGTATAACTCTTAGTTTCACCTGTTGTATTGACAAGTTATTACTATTTATGTGATTAGACACGAACTAAATATTCAAAAGCCGGGTTAAAAGACATCACAGGTAAAAAATTGTTAGATCTTCACTACTAATAACGGGTTATTCTCACGCTAAAACAATCTTATCAGCTAACATGGTATTAACAAAGTTCCACAAGAATTCTACTCATGATTAATATGAAATTCTCAACAACTTGTATGTATGATTTCAAACAGAAACCTCTAGAAACCCTAAGGTACCATTAGAGCTGCAAACGAACCGAACAAACACGAACAAAGTCTTGTTCGTGTTCGTTCGTTTAGAAATAAACTTGTTCATGAACACTTACCGAACAAGATTCTTTATTCGTGTTAGTTCATTAAAAAATGAACATGTTCATGAACTGTTCACGAACACTTACCGAATGCAAATGAACACAAACAAAAGCAAACGAACACAAACAATTGTTCATGAACATGTCGAACACAAAGAAGCTTATTAATACAAACGAATACAAATGATTATAGATTTATTTTTGAATAAAATTTATATTTTTATTACAAACATACACAAAATCAATCAAAAATAAATAAGTATTTAATATAAATATAAAAAAATACTTGATATAGTAGTCATAAAAATAACTGACACAAAAATTAAAAATATAAATGAACACATTAACGAACATAAACGAACACATTATCAAATGTTCACGAACGGACATTAACGAACATAAACGAACACATTATCGAACGTTCACGAACATAAAATGAACAAACGCGGCTTGTATTCATGTTCGTTTAGTTTAACTAAATGAACGACATTTTCTTGTTCGTGTTCGTTCATTTACTAAACGAACGAATATAAACGAACTTTCCATCGAACGGTTCACGAACCGTTAGCTTAAGGTTCAATTCTTTTGAAAACCCTAGGTACCATGGTGCCCTAAATCACAAACCCAAATCCATAATAAATTCTCTATTATATACGTGGAACACTTGCTCCCCAAGCTACCACCAATGTCCGGACCGGAGTGCGGCAATAACCCTCCGGCGGTCTCCTCCGGCGACGATTCCGGCGAAATCAAACAGATCGCATCCCTCAATTCATATGTCTCCGGAAACCCTAATTCAAAAGCTGCTGTTGTTCTAATTTCTGATGTTTATGGTATTCGTTATTCAACTCTACTCCCCTTGAAAGTTTTTGATTCAAATCAATATGATTGTCATCAGTTTGATACAATCTTTTGGCAGGGTATGGAGCTCCGAAACTGAGGTATGTGCTGTGACAAGAACAAGTTATTACGATTATTATTTAAAGTCGGTTTGTTGAAGATGTGATTATGGTTTTTGATCTGATGTTGCAGGATGATTGCAGATAAAGTTGCATCTGCTGGATATTATGTGGTTGTTCCTGATTTCTTCTTTGGTGATCCTTTTATTCCCAAAACTCAGCTACAAGATTGGATAAAGAATCATCCTGCGGTGAGTCATCTGTTATCTTCTTAATTTGCATGTTGTTATCAGTTGAATCTTGTTGTTCCATTAGTATTTGAATGAAGAGGTAGATAGATTATGACTTCTGTGGTCACATGTTGTCAACTTGAAAAGAAATATATATTTGTTGAATTTTCAAGAAGGAAGTGATATCTACTATAAGATCAAAGAAAATAACATGAATATTGTTGCTACAATGAAATCGTTGTTATTGGGCTGCGATGTTTCTTGCATTCCAAAGTCAGTACTTGTATAGAAAGTGCATGGTTCTTTACGTAGTCACAACTATTGCGCGAACCGCTAAAACCAATCAAAATCATTCATTTATTTGTGTCTACATCCAAGATTTATTAAAATAAGTCATATTAGGTGGATATACTTGAATTGGTATGTGTGTAATGTTTGTGATGTTATGTGTACTTATATATTATGAACATTTGTAGATTTGTAGATTGACTATAATTCTCTGATACGTGAGTAGATTGATTATAATTATTTGATACATGTGTAGAAACTTTTTACATGGAAGAGAAAGAGGATAAAAGGTAGAAAATTTAATTCATCAAAAAGAGAAATCATTTAATCTCTTACAATTATGCATTTTTCATTTAATTCTTAATAATAAAGGGTCTCACAGGTCACAATATTTGAAGTTCTTTAAAGAACCATCATCTATATATAAAAGAGAAATAGAGTGTAATAGGTAGAATTGCTACAGATAGAAAGCAGGGGGTGAAGTGAAGGACTGAAGGAGCCAGGAGGAATCCCTTATCAAGTGGTTACCCGGGCTGGATCAGCCCAATGGGCCAGTCTTTGAGCCCAATTTTTGGGTCTATAACTGCTTTAATTTGGTATTCATGTAGAAAATTGAATACCATTTATACTTTTCTTTCTTTCCATAGAAGCCAGCAGTGGAGTTTGCTAAACCAGTTGTCCATGCTCTCAAAGAAAAGGGTATGTCGAAAATCGGGGCTGCAGGATTTTGTTGGGGTGGTAAGACTAGCTTCTGAACAGGTTCATTTAAATTTAGATTTCTTGGTCTATAGTAATATTACTTTAACCATTGCTGATTGATTTAATCACATCGATTATCTTTTATAGCCAAGGTTGTTGTAGAGCTGGCAAAGGATGCAGATATACAAGCTGCGGCCCTGATGCATCCTACATTTGTCACTTTAGATGATATCAAGGGTACGCTTCGTTCAAGAATGTTAATCATAATCCTTATGGTCTTGAAAAAAATTCATGTTTGACTTTTTCAATAGTAAAAGTGAAAAGGTCAAACTTTTTGGATCATAAATTTCTTAGCAATTTTGTGTTTTTTGTCTGATTGATATGATATTGATATGATGCTTTTAGAGGTTAAGGTTCCTGTGGCAATACTAGGGGCTGAATTCGACAAAATATCTCCTCCAGAAGTCGTTAAACAGTTTGAGGCTGCATTGCAAGCAAAACCTGAGGTATATCATATGCGTTTGCAAGTCAACCCAACCCAACCAAACCAAACCCAAGTGGCCCAGCCGGACCCGGCTCAATTATCACCCATTTTGACCCTCTCCTAAAAACTTTTCAAATTTTCATGGGCTGTTTTATGGGTATGCAGGTTGATCACTTTGTGAAGATATATCCTGGTGTATCGCATGGTTGGACCGTTCGATATAAAGATGAAAACACAACAGCTATGAAAAGTGCTGAAGAGGCCCATCAGGATCTTTTGGATTGGTTGGGAAAGTGCTTTAAGACGGTCCATTCGGCCCTGTAAAACCCGAATCATAAAACATAAGAAAGAATTCAAATAAAGTGTGTGTGAAGATATTAAACACATCTTTAATTTTTTGTACAAGTGATTAGTTTAATACTAAATTAGACTTTAAGTTCTTAATCTTGAGCTTGTTATATGATAATTTGAGTCTTGTATCAAGTGGAGTCGAGAAGTTAAATGATATAGTTAATGGGGCACCTTGTTATAGTAAAGTTGTTAATTTGAACACAAAGACAAACCCCCCCCCCCCCCCCCCCCCCACCCACACACACACACACCCAACCCCCAACACCCACCCCATAAAAAAAAAACCAATGAGTTTAAATTCTTACAAGTAGTATTTAGAGGTAAAAAATTTGATGTTAAAAAAAGATCTAAAGACATTGAATTCCAACTATAACCATTTGTCATTTATGAATCCCTTAATTGACCATTATATCCACATTTTAGCCAAGCGAGAATACACGTTAGAGATTAAGGATGGTTCGTATACATTTAATTGATCTTATGAAAAAGATAGAAAATAAGAATCATACACCTTGTTAGAGTATACATGCCAAATACTAATTGTATGTTTGATAATAATAGAAAATATAACCACAAGTCAAATACCTCGCAGAGGTGGCATAAAAATAAAAATGGAGCATCAAAATCAACATAGAAATGTCATGTTTAATATAGTGATCGACCGTGGATTGTCCATAACCATTATGTTTAAAAACATGCAAAGGAAACGAAGGAAAGATCACAGTCAAACTGTGCATCCATTGTTTGATCATGACTTCTATACTAATAAATGTAATCATGTGATGACACATGTAATCATCAAATTTCACCTCATAAAAACTTTCTCGTCTAAACTGTCTTTAACAAAATTTCCACAAATCATGTTATATTTCTTACTTGAAGTTTTTATTTTATTTTAAATTTTTTTTAACGACAAGTGTGAAGTTTTTATTTTTTTAACTACCTCAATCACCACTAATCATTCTAGGGATTTTTAATCTATGATATCAATCATCTCAAACCTTATTTAACCCTTTAATCCTTATGATCACAAATTCTTATTTTTATATAATCGATTTAAAATAAAAACGATAGAGTTTGAATATTTTTGTTTACATATTTGAATTATATATTTATAACTTTTAACCCGTGTAATAATACGGGCTAATAACCTAGTTTACAATATAAAGCTTGAGTTTGAAATGACAAACGAGTCCTATAGTCGATGCCACCGTGGGTTGATTGTTCCAAGAACTTTCAAGTTACAGAATGAAACCAAGTGCACTCTACGATAGATGTCAAGACCTGATTGCGGATCATAGGTGTAAAAGTAATTACTACCGACGTAACTTATATTTATCTTAAGCTTTTATGAATCACACGAACTTTTATAAAGAAATTCATTCTTCAGTCAAAGAAGTTTGGGAGGAATCTTTTTTTCATATAAAAACAAGTTAAACAAAAAATGTTCATATGAAATTTCACATAATTATTTAAGATACGTTGTTTCTCTTATATTTTATAATATATTGAAAGCACCGTTTCTACATACTTATTTATTTATATTTTAATATAGATTGTATTTGAACTCAAGCCATATCAAGTATAATATATTTTAAATTTTTTATTATCTTTAAATACAATTCTTATAATTTTTCATATGAAAATCTACGTATCTTTACATGTTTATTCTCATATACATATACATATATATATATATATATATATATATATATATATATATATATATATATATATATATATATATATATATATATATATATGATATAAATTTTATTTAAAATTAAAGATGATCAAACTCACCAAATTATTTTATGTTGTGTAGCGTTACAACTCGCATGGAACTTCACTGGGCTGAGCACTGAACCGGTCGAACGAGGGTCGGACCTGGAACCGGAGTGATCGAATCGAAAACCAGACCATTCGAACCAGTTTTTTATATATATTTAAAATAATCATAAATTTATCTGGTGTTATATCCAGTCCGACCAGCGAACCGATAAGATGTCCGGTTTACTATCCAGTCCGGTTTTTAAACCTTATTAAATTGTATTGGGTGATGTTATATATACCACCCTCTAAACCTTTTTTACTTGATACATCCCTCCTCTTAACTTGTAAGAATAGTTAATTTTTTTCTTTTATGTTTTTTTATTTACTATATTACCCCTTAATATGTTAAACTAATTCTTTTTTAAGTTTTATCTATTTATTATTACTTTTAGTCTTTATATTTTTATGTCTTTATTATATTTATTTGTAGTGGTAACGAGCGTAAAAAAAAGTCAAAAACAAAAAATAACCGAAAACCGAATCGTATCTGTAACCGTAAAAATAGAATCAAATCGTAAATTCAGTTTTCATTTCGGTTAACGGTTACATAAAATATTAATTATTCGGTTCGGCTATCCGTATAAACCAAATAATAAATGGTTTAACAGGTTTAATCAGATAACCGAACCAAATAAATCGATTTAAATGGTTTAATTGGTTGAATAAGATTCGTTTAGGTCTATTTCAATTATAAAAGATATTTTTAAAAGTTTTATTTTTAACTTCAGAAATTATTATATTAATTTTTTATAAAAATTTTATATTTTTAAATATGTTTTTATATCATTCTATTAAAAGAGTCGAAACTTATATTTAAAAATAAAAAGGAAAAACTTTTTTTGAAAATTAAATATTTTTTCGGTGTAAAATATGACAAATTTTAAATATGTTTTTTTTATGAATAAGTATGACAAGTACCATATATTATATTATATTGTATTCCATAGTTAATACTTGAATGTATACTAACGGATAAGACCGTAGCTAATTGTATCCTAGGGTTTCAAGTCTCCACTCGATCCCAAATCATTCCTCTTGAAATCCGACTTCAAATCCAAATCAACAATCAACAATCAACAGCACTTCGATCTTCCTCTGATCTTCGTGTTCATCTGCACCCATGCCTCAGAGACACTCGAAGAACAACAACGATCTAGCCTTCTTCACGTACGACGAGAAGAAGAAGTTAGGTTACGGCACCCAAAAGGAGAGGCTCGGGAAAGACTCCATCAAACCCTTTGACGCTTGCTCTCTCTGCTTGAAACCCTTCATCGATCCGTTGTGCTGCCAAAAAGGTCACATCTTTTGTAAAGAATGCATCCTTGAGTGCTTATTGTCCCAAAAGAAAGATATCCAAAGGTAATATACTTGATATATATCATGTTTCTTGATTGATTGGTTGGATTATCTTAGGGTAGTGTAATTGGAATGAGAATTAACTTATTAAGAGTGGAGTTGGTTTAGATTTGAACTGATTCAACTCGTGTTTAGACTGCAATCTTTGAATTTGGGATTTCTGAACGTACTATGGATTACCATTGATCTGTGGTTGAAATTGATCTGTGATTGTTTATTTATTGATAAGTTGATTTTATTCGTGGATAATACGCGGTTTGAGTCAAATTCTATGGCTGTTGGATATTTTGTAGAAATGCATTAGAAGTGTGTAGGTGGTTAGGTAGATCTTTTGAATCATTGAACGGGCTGCATTCTTAAGTATTAAAAAGCGCATTTTAGAGGTGATTTGAAAAGTACTTTAGGGACTTGGGGCAATGGTTTGTGAACATGTGGGTTAAAATTGGTTGGATATAGGTTTGGAGGAGGCTGATATGTAAAAGTGATCAAAAGGATGAATGAGATTATGAATGGTTTATACGATTGAAAGTCTGACATGTAAAAGAGGTGAGAGTGATGCAAACGCGAAGCTCTATTCTCACGCCTTAGTTTTCAGGACCTAGATGCCTTTGAGTGCCGTTTGGTTTTTGACAACCAAGGCTGCACTCATGGGCAGTGCCTCAATATACCGTCAGCATAATTGTATTCATCATGTTGAAGTTGACTTCTAGTTGTTTACCTACACACATTGTTTTAGAACAGAACTTAATAATTTACAATGATAGTCTTAATGAGGTTGTTGATTGTTGTGTTTGTGGCTAACTAGCGTTAGGCTGCTAGCGTTTTGATAGAGAAAATATGTCTGATTTTCTTTCTTTCTAGCTGTTTCTTGATAGTTATCTTAAGAGCGTATGTGATATCTTTGTTATAGGAAACTAGCTGCTCACACTTCTCAACTAAAGCAAGAACAAGACGAAGAAGCCGAGAAGTTAATGCTACAAAAAGCTAGAGAACTAGATGCATTTGATCAACAAAACCATGGCGCACTCCCACAATACAGCGACAAAAACTTCAACAGAGACAAAAACGGTTTCCATGGAGCAAACAGCGTTAAAACCACATCTTATGAAGAAGAAGCACTAAGAACCATGAAAGCATTTTGGCTACCCTCTGCTACACCCGAAGCTCCGGTCAAAGTCAGTGCCCCATCTACCTCCACAACTTGCCCGGAAGGTAAAGAAAACCTCAAAATGAAATCCCTTTTCCCTATTCACTTCACTGAAGACACAAACGAGAAAAAGAAAGCTTCAGCTTTAGATAAAACCTATATCTGCCCTAGTTGCAAGGTGACATTGACTAATACATTATCACTCGTCGGTTTAAGTTCTTGTGGGCATGTGTACTGTAAGAAGTGTGCAGATAAGTTTGTGGTGGTTGATAAGGTTTGTTTAGTGTGTAATAAGGGCTGCAAGGAGAGGAATTTGATTAATTTGGAGAAAGGTGGAACTGGGTTCGCGGGTCATGGGGATAAACTTGAAGCTAAAGATTTTAAGCATTTAGGGAGTGGTTCGGGGCTAGGATTGGTGAGGCCTGCGATGAAAACATGATCTTTGGTGTGTTCAGTGTATGATCAGCCTCTTGTAATTTGATTTTTATCTTTTTTCCTGCATAAGAATCTTATGGTATGTTTACGCTGTGAAATTGTACCTGTTATCTTTACAACTTACTGAGCCTGTTGATTTTGGTTTACAGAATGGTGTTTTCAGTTGGGAAAAGAAAAATATAATGCTGTTTTCTTCTTCCCTATTTAACTTGTATGAATGTTTTATCAAATTAACATAAATATGTTACTTGTGAACTGTGATCAAGGCGCAATGTTGTTTCTTAAGAGGCAAGCTCATGCAACACTATGCAATACGTCTCCATGCGTATCAGATATCTCCATGCGTATCAGATATCAGTTACTTCATTGTTTTATAACTAAAGTAAGGCCTAGTGGTGGTTTCATTTTGAAACAAAGTACTCTTTTGGTTAAATAAATTAAAAAATATATAACTTCTTCTGATCGTCGGCACCACCACCAAGGTTGCGACTCTTCACCTGTGTCTCGTGTTTGTTGCACCCCTCTATGATGCTAGGGACTCATCACTGACCCTTCGCCTTAAATCTGACATCACCATTTGGTGCTTTCAATCAATTCCTTCACGACAAACAATATTCTTCCACATGTGGTTCTTGGAGGTGGGTGACGTTGTGGTGGTGGTAGGTTTGACTAGGAAAAAGGGCTTAAACTTCCCCGATAGTAACAAAATTGGCGAAACAACCAAACATCAATTCTGGCGATAACAGTTGTTCGAAAGTCTTGTAAAATTTGTCGTGGATTCTTGATGATTTTTGCTTCTTATCGCTGGAGTTTCTTGAGTGTTGTTAGAGTTCCTTGAGGGTCTCCTTGTGCAATGGTCAGTGACAACAGTGTAGAACCTAAGGCTGTTTGATGGGGACAACAAAAAAAGAGTTGTGGCAAGGTGGTTTTTGTTTGTTGTTTAAATTATAACTGTGTTATAGTCGTTTAACATTAACGTAACAAAAATGTTAATAAAAGTTAGTAGTTAATACAAGAAATAATTGTTACAAAATAGGTTCCACAACTTGAACAAGCAACCTTTTAAACTTAAACCATAAAAGTATGAATAGGACTAAACTTACACTATTTGAACGATTATACAACTTGATTTTCAATGAAATCTATTTTAAAAAACCCAACGAAAGTATGTATATTATTTTTTCTATAAAATACTACACATGAAATTGAAAAAAAAAAAACTAAATTATATGTTAAGTAAATGTTTTATATATACATTAATTTCTAATGAAGTTTCCAAACCAAATCTATCAAAAGAAAAAAAATACACCTTAAATGGACACCTGACACCTAAAAGGCATAAGCACTTTAATGTAAAAGTTCATCTACACTGGCATATATAAAAAATCACAATCATGGATTTGAACCTTATATACAACAAATTACACCAATCTCCCATATTTCTATCACATGCCCAATTCCAATTTCAGTATCAAATCAATGAATCACCACACCACCTCTAAAACCAAAACCAAAAAAGATATTATATTCATCAAATATAAAACACTTCCTATAACCAACAAATCTTGAAATCATCATCTACTCTTAAAAAAGTTAAAATCCCATCTTTTTAACAATCCATCCATTATGTTACTTGATGGGCTTTTCTCAACCATTACCGTGGCTTTGGTCCGGTCTGCCAAGTCAGCATCAGATGAACCAACGACAGATGGAGTCGTATTTGACGATGGTTCAGCTGATGACGTGCTATTACATGGAGAAACAAATTTAGAAGGTGGATCACAGCTGCTTGCTGTTGAAGCGCACGCAGGATCCATTTTTACTGGTGGGCTGTGATTGGTCGCTGAAGACTTGCAATCACCATCTGTTGGCTGTTTCGGTTCTAAATCTTGTAAAGACAGGAGCACAGCTTCCATGAGCATCTGAAACATTTTACAAATAGGAAAGTATATAATAATCAGATAATGACCCAAATGGGTTGTTTACTTGTTTGGTTAGAAATGGAACGGGTCAACTCAAAGTGAACTGTATTTAATAATATAGTTTTGTAATCACATTTTTAATGTTTACGGGTCAAACAAACATGACCTGACCCACCCATTTAGCGAAAAGCTTACCCTTTCTTCTTCCTCGGCACTGCATGGCAAACCTTCAATGTGTTGAAGTGGGTACTCAATGTATTCATGATCGTCTGGTGATGATGGTTTGTAAGGATGGCCATTGGAAAACTCAAAATCGATCATTTTAGAAGATGATGAAACAGGTTCGGTTGTAGTTCCTTCATCCTGAAGCAACAATAATATTAATGAAGCCATAGTTGTATGTCTAACAAATTCTTGAAAGAACAATATGTTTTGATCACAAAGAATATAAAGACTAAGCAAATTAAGCAATTGTACAACTTCAGAGTCTCAAAAGAGTTCATTTTCTTGTTCCAAAAGTTAATACGAATATTTCTGATTCAAATTACAACTACAAAGAATGATACCTCAGAATTACATTGTTTTTCTGTTGATGGGATATCAGATGGGACCTGAAAGTCGATAGAAAATAACATAGTTCCATCATCATCAATGTAGAAAAATTAACAAAAAGACAATTTTTAAATGGTGCTAAAGGTGCTTCTCCACATATATGTGAAAATTCATAAACCAACTACTAACCTCAGTCCTACTCATTGGCCTTTTAGACCGGAGTTGATTAATTGCATCTTCAGTGCTGCTTGATGCTGAATAATTCATTAGACAAAAAGTATCAATAAATGTTCAAAATATATGACTTCAAACCAACTCATGATGCACGTATTATAAATAGCATACCTTGAGGTGTGACTAAAAAATCATCTTCATATCCAACTCCATGGATCTCCTAAAATAATAATCATTAATTAAATAGATAATATTATTGCAAATTCAATTGTGAAAATACTATCAATGCCTATTTTGATCATGAAATTACCATCATCGTTTACTTTCCCAAGTAACCCTACATAATGCAAGTCTAAAATTCACTATAAAATCTGGATATTATACGTAATATGAGTGTGTGTGTAAGTAAAATATACCTTGCTAAGATAATCAAGTGACGAATCAAAGAAGTTCCCCTTAACTTCATCTTCCGGAGGATGCAAGACATTGTGGAAAAAGATATTTATAGAATCAAAATAAAACTGAGGGCGTGGAGAGTTATGATCTCCCTCGAATTTGATGATATTTTTGTCACCCTGCAAAGATATTATAAAACTTTAAACGTGATGAAATCAATCGTATGCTGAAAGTTTTACAACAATAGTGTGTCAAATTGTTGTCTTAACTAAGTAATTAGTGTTGGTATATTACCATGTAAGCTTCATAAATACGATCTGAGTGATGCGGTTGTATAAAATCATCATCATCAGCATGGCCAAACAGAACTGGAACAAAAGAAGATTTTGCAACCTATAGTATAAGCCGCATTAGTTTTTATTAACATAAAGTATCACAGGCATAGACAATGATATTGGAGCACACAAAAACACATAAATTGATGCAAACAACAAAAATGCTTCACTAAACATGCAGAATCTGTTCCAAATGATGCACAATATAGTTTTGTTTTGAGATACTAAAAGGGGAAATTTTAGGAGGTTGTTTGGACTTGAGGTTTGAAACTGATTATCTAATTATTGCAACTTATAGTCATAATAATTAATTTTTAATGTTTGGATAACCTTATTCTGTTTAAGTATATAAGGGTCAAACAACTAGTCTTGGATGATCAGATTATTAGTTTTATACCAGCTGCTGCAACAATGTGATTGACAAATGGGTAAAATATATTACCAAATCAACCCTACTTTAGTATATACAGGCTCACAATGTAAAATGCTAAAAAGCTTGTAACAAGGATGTGTTTTGTAACCTTTATGGTATTCAACTCCACAATATCAAACTTTGCCTTTTTAAGAATAGCTCTTCGCATGTACTGGATGGCAAACTTAACCTGAAAGCATTCCACATGGTCTTACTTTATGAGATAGACACCATGATTTGTAAAAGTTATATTAATAATCAGCTTGAGCTTACAGTAAACTTGGGCAGACGAATCTTGTATGTGTCCACGAGTTCCATCATTAAATCAACCAAATCAGAGAACGGACTGTCGAGGACCATTCCTGCAATTGAAGGATCCTCAGCTCCATACATCAAGCTGGCATCATCAACATTTCAGGTTAAAGAACTGAAAACTGAAGTTAAATCACTTAAATATTGATTGTTTTGACTTGACATATAGAAATCCACATCAATGGTTCCATTACATTTTAAATGTTTGTTCTTTTAACAGTTAATGCAGCAAATTGAAATTCAGGGTTTTTATTCCCACTTTAATAGCCTGTAATAAATAAAGAATGAAAGAAAAACAAGATGATTAACACACTCATATTACCTTGTTACAGCACCCATTGATCGTCCCCAAAGGCCAATTAGTGAAACATTTCCATCAGCTCGCAAATAATCTACCACGGATTTCAAATCATCTTTCTGGAAATAGAAGAATCCTTATAAACTTAACGAGTGCAATTAATCTCACAAGCATTAACAGTTTGATGCTTTGGCATGTCACTAATTTTGCTTCAACAATATAAACAAGATTTGTAAACTAATAGTATTTTTAGTGGCCTTGAATAAAACATGCAATGATGCAATTTTATAGTATACGTGAAACAAAAATGTATATTATCATTACATACTTTATATAGTGGTTTTTTAAAAGTGAAATTTCTTGTTTCAAAAGGTAAAAAGCCATTGTTGAAATTTAATAATAAAACAGACAAGAAAATAATTAACAGAGTAGATTCAGAAAGCCATCTTCATCCGATCATCCCTATTCCTGTAACTTTTGTCACTAGACTATACCATCATTTGATTTAAGCAAGTTTGCCCAAAGATTGAACATTCGGATTTTACTAATTAAAAACATTTGTCAAATAGGGAGCCTACTAATAATATGTTTGCCATTTTGTAAGTGGTAATTAATGAGAGAAGCCCCTTAGTTATAAGAATACTACAACTTGACAAATGATAAATTTGTCATAATAATGTTGACGTAGATGGCATTAGCAAACAAGAAAACAATATACAGATGTGTAAATCAAGAAATTTAGAAGAAAAAATGCTCAGCAAAATATTTCCACTCATACAGATGTTTCTTTATACTCAAACAGCAATCAACTGATGGATTCAGTTTTCAACTACAAAGTTGGAACTCAAAATGAATATAATACTAGATTTAAATACATGAGACGGAATGGAAGTAGCCATGCATATAACCATGAATATTACAATTCTATTAGAAAAATAAAATTGCTGATTTACTTACTTCATACCACCCTAGACTGACATGCTCTCCACCAGATAGTCCAGACCCAGAGAAGTCAAGAGTGAATACGGTTATATTTGATGGCAATAATATTATTGCTGCTTCACTAGCATCTGCTCGGCACCCACTGCCACATCATCAGATTAAATATTTAGGGATTTAATTACTGAATCTGAATTCAAACAGCTGGCTTAAATCTGGGGCATGAGATCAAGAAAAGATGCATGTCCATACTCCATATTTGGTTGTGTACTTGTGTGTCACTGACATGGCTTAATAATTTCACAATAATATATTCATATCTCCTAGTTGGTGGTACTTTTCTTGACTGGCAGCATGATTCACAATCATATATATGTCATTTTTTGTGACACCTATCACTTATTTTATATTATATTTATCCTATGTTTTTCGTTGATTCTTTCCCATTTTAAGTACCTTCTTTCTATGCTCTAGGTTTAAAAGGTTAAATTTACATTTTCAGTTCAGATTTAGACATGGCCCACTTTGTTACCTCATTATTAGTCTTAAACAGTCCTTTACTGTTACATTACCCCACGATCTGTTTATTGGACATTTTTAAAAACAATCATTTGAAGTCAATTAGATGGAAGCTACTTAAATCCATAATGCAAACAAATATATCAAAAAATTTAGAGTTCACGAGTTGATGTTTAAGCGTAACATGTATGTCACTAACCTGTTTCCATGGCAGTATATTACACAAGGCAGAGGCTTTCCTTCAGGACTCACAATAGGCAAGTAATGACTACACTTAAGAATATCTCCTCGGCTATTTACAATCTGAAAACACAATTAACCCTTAAAAACACAACCAGAATCACATAAATTCTTGAAAGACATAGATCAACAATGTATGTATTATCTTTTTTAGGGCGCGAATAGATGAGTTAACAGCCATTGGAACAATATTTTCTTGCCATATCAATTAAAAAATGTTTTACATTTCAAAGAAAAAACTTCCCACCAAAAAACCTTCAATACAACAGTAGAAACAAATCTTACCTCTATATCTTTCCTTTGAAACCACTTTCCTTTGAGCATGAATTCTTTTTCTAGTAAATCATTGTCCGGTTCATACTCAGCTCTGCCATCAACGTAGATATTTGTCATGATGTGCGTTATTTAACGTCCAGCAATATATAAATACACATTGACAAAATGAATCGATAGCCAACGGATGGTGTTGAAAACAATATCTAGAAAGCATAAAAGTCAAAAACACACAGCATAGAATGCCTTCATTTTAGGAAACATCCTACTCAATTAGCATGTCAAACATCAATCGGGGCCAACATGAATTAAATATCAAGTTATCAACATTATCTTGACAAAACCCTCTATTGAAAATCCACAACAAATCCCTCTGGTGCTATTCATTCAATCAATCATCCACTTAATTAGCAGAAACCCTAAAAGACCTGTTTTTACAAACCAAAATCAATACCTGAAGCAAACAACATCATAATTGTGATTACTACAACTGTTAATACCAAAAGTTAAAGCAACAGATTAAAGTAGAAAGAACAAAACTTTATCACACAAGATTCACTTGTGCAGAATTGCAACTCCACTTTCAACATATTGAACAAAAAACTACAGAAAACCAACGTCTAAATCACAAATTGACGATTATTGCACACAACCCGTAACACCCAGATCAAAAATTGAACTAAAATCAACCACACATCATGTGTTTAACATAACATAACACACAGATCACAGATTTGAAGTAAAGAATGTTAATCACCTTGGGGGACGAATGATGAAGTTGATAAGCTGTTCCATAAAGATTCAAAATCAGTCGATCTTGGTTTGATTTCAAGATCCTATGATGATTTTATATGGGTTGTTCTTCTTCTTCAAGTCATAAATAAGTGTAATCTTGTTTGAAAATTGGCGAAATTCAAGACAAAATTGAAGTCATTTAATGGGGAAAAAGGAAAAAGGGGGGATTTTTGGTAAAGGGGAATTTTGGTTTGGATGAATATTATTGAATTGGAAATGTTGTTAAGGTTGTGGTCGGTGTCTTTGTGTTGTGTTTGTGATTTGTTCAAGAAGGTTTCCCCAAATCGAAGACCCTATGTGTTCTCCAATGATGTTTTGCTGTGGGCTTGTCACGTGCATACAACACCCCAAATACTTTTTATCCTTTGCCTAAGCATAGAATGTGTTTGTTTTTTCTATACTGATTATTTAGTATGTGTTGTGTAATCGATTATTATTGTTAATGGTGTTTACTTTATCATTTGTGTATGAATGTTTGTGAGCGTTATAGTTGAGGGTTTTGCTGAAAACAGGCTCTATATGTTTTATGATAGAGGTAAGATTCATACACATCTTATGCTTCTTATATTATGTCAATAGTTTTGTTATGGATTAGATGTAATAGGTATGGTTAAGGTTATGTTTATGGTTTGTTTGTGTATAGAACAATATAAGGCTTTGTATACGCCTATATAGATTTCTTACCACTCATTTGGAACTTTCTATTGTTCATATACTTTCAAATGCTCGTTTTACTTTTTAACATGCACATATTAATCTTTTTAGATATCGTTTGACTATTGAGAGGACAGTATGTTAGAGTAAAAATATAGGTAATGTAACATTTGATCTATTTTCAAACTAAAAACCCAAAACTGAACCCGTTTGAGTCAATCTTGTAAATCAAATTCATTATTTAGTCATTTTATTTATTTTTGCGTTCTAAAAACAATAAATGCGCCACTTAATCAATTTAACTTAAATTCTATAATTTATAAAATAAGTTCTAAAAGGTTATTAATATTTATAAGATTTTAAATATTTAATTAAAATAAATAATCAAATTGCAAAGTTTTTGGGAGTTTATAAAGTCTATAAAGATTTTATAAAAAAAATAAGTTGATTAAATTAAAATTAGGGTTTTAATATTTTTAGAGTTTAAATTATAATTATTTTTTTATTTATTTATTCAATTTAAGTTTATATTTATTTCAAATTCCAATCATAACCCCCTTTTGAAAAACTTGTAACTCACCATTAACATCATTCATAACCTCATTCTAACCTCAACTATAAAAGCAAGCTTTATGACTCACTTTCATTTGCTCATTCTTTAAAAATCCCACTCACAAATCTTTCTTTCATCTATTGGTTTTGATCAATTTCAAGAATTTTCGTTTACAAGTAATTTCAAGAATTTTCTAATACTAAGGTAATCTTATATCGATTTGGTAATCTTATGTTGCTTTTATATTATGTATTTCTATATTGTTTTAATCATCCTAATATCAAATTGTTATCATGACTTTATGTTCTTATTTTTATTCGTTCTTCTACTAATTCTCTTTTTATTTTTAATCATTATCATTTGATTATTAACCTTCTAACATTCACTAACCTTCTAACAATCACTGACATTCCTAAATCAAGCTAACAACATGCTAAAGTAAACAAAGAATTCCGTTTGCACATTGACGGTTATGCCTCCGCATTCGGTTATTCCATAAGATTGTTTCTCTAAATGATGGCTATGCTGAAGTCTTTGAACATTCTTTATAACTCAAATGGAGTCTAATATACTATATATCAACATATTAAGATTTTTTCTAAACCGTTTCATGCTTTAACAATTTTAAAAGTGCACATAAATACCTTACTAAAATTTTGGCAGAATATAGTTTGACTTCAACTAACCATAACTTGGTCATAACAAACTAAATTTAAGTAAAATCAGACTCCAATATTAAGCTCATCGAATTACCTTTTTAACAATAGTTTATACATCTTCAAACTCAATCGGATGACTCAACAATAGTCTTCACAAGATAAGTGCGCATTTCAGAACCTTCTGTCTTGTGCTGCTGTTTTGACCTATTTTCGGGTCCTTTCATAAAAACTTTCCTAAACAAAAGTTATCCGGAAGAATCTAAACTAATTAATTGTAATATTTTATAATTTTATGAAACCGTTTGATATTTTTAAAACCTTTTCAAACATGTACCAAACATTTTGTCCAGAATCTAAAGTTTATGCAATAATCCTTTTTCAATCTAGCTTTCGCCTTTTGGCATTCTCTAAATG
>CM046430.1:5407916-5605222 GCA_025506505.1 Flaveria sonorensis | reverse complement strand
CAGTGATCGGTGTCGAAGACCCGATCAAATAAGAAAAGAATTTGCTTGTTTTATGATTCCTAAATACCTTAACTAGTTAGGGTAAATAGGGTGTCGATCCCACGAGGAGTCCGTGGATGGTGTCGCGTAACTGATTTAAAATTTACTTACTTACTATTGTCACTAAACTGTAAATTAGAACTAAATGAAATTACCAATAAAAATAATCACTTTATGACGCAAGACGAAACTTGGACTTGGTTGAAAACTATTGCGATGAAAAGGGATCACACCCGGGTTTCAGGAATGTAAATGAATATATAACTAATGTTTTACCCCAATCTTGAAGTTACATAGACATAACTTGCTTATCACGTATGTTGAAAAGTAATTGCGAACTTGATATCCGATTATGTAAATTAACTAGTAACTACTAATGCCACAATCTAGAAACTTTTTTGCAATCACCAATTAATGAAGATAACCTAATTACTACTCAATGGTTAACAATGTAAACTGATAACTTGATAAGTAATAATCAAATCAACTAACACGAATCTTTAATCAACACATCGTTCAAAACACATAAACGAATAAAAGTTGTTAAACAATCAAAGTTTATGTCTTGACTAGGTAACACATACGCATGCATAATCCAATCACAAACCGTCCACCCAGGGATGATCACGGGTGGTTTAGCCTTGCATCTTCATCATAATCGCTTCAATCTTCAACTTGGGATATGAATCCTTGATCAATTGATGATTAAGATAGTTCCAAGGCTCCAAATAGTCTCAAAATTCGTTCTTGGGGTTGGAGGGCAGTATATTTTCGAAACCCTAATGTTTGAGTTTAATAGGTTTTGAAATTTGAAACAACCCCCAAATATCGCCTTAGACCGTAACTTACGGCCTATAGGCCGTAGGTTACGGCCTACCTTCAACCAGACGGCCAAACCTTCTGTCTTACGGGTTCACAGACGGTGTTGATACAGGGCCGTAAGTTACGGCCTTAGGCCGTAGCTTACGGCCTCCCTGCGTTTGCACATTTTTTTTATTTTCAGCACCTTCCAACCCGTAGTCTTGGTATCCTTGGTATCCTTCTCAAATAATGTCCGTTAAGCTTCATTTATCCTACATTTCAAACACGCAACAAAGTAATATTGTTCGACATATAAAATATATTAAAAATGCAATATTAACTATACTAAGTGCATGCATATTAACCAATCATCACATCCCCACACTTACCCTTTTGTTTGCCCTCAAACAAACTCACTTGTACACTTTAACACTAATTACTCAAATGCATCAATAATCTCTTAACCTTGTGTGAGTTAAGATCCCAAGGCATACCTGGCTCTAATGTTTATATATTCAAGATTGACAACCCAACAAGTAGCCGCTTGTTTGAAATCTTAGGATTACCTAACCAAGCATAACTTACCTTCGGTTTCCAACACACATGCATTCACCCTCTCACAATGATCACTCCTCTCAGTTGATTTCTGGACTAGTGATTATATACTAGTATATCTGGAACACTCAAACCAGTAATGCACATTATCATCATAAGCTAGTATAACAATCACATCTCCATCAACTAACGCACTACAATACACAAATCAAGAGGTCTTTTACGGTTGTACTATTAGGCTAGGGTTAAGGGTATGCAAAAGATCTAACGTGGTAGATGGTGAATGAAATCCAATTCAAACTGCTAAATTTAAGAACTATTATAACTTGGATCACATTGACCCGAACACACTACAAGAATTCACGCTATTTTTATTTTTTTATTTTTTTGTGTTGCTTCATACTTTGGTCATTTTAACCTCATACATCGCCATTTTTTTCTTTTTTTTTTTTTCAATTTTTTTTTTTTTTTTTTTTTTTTTTTTTTTTTTTTTTAACAACTTAGACATGTAACAAATTGGATTTCACACGCGGCTTAATTAAAAAGGCTAAAGGTTTAATAGGGTTAATGATTGGCTCATTCAAATGACACGTTGGGGCTCAAAGGGGCGTCTAAGGGGAAAATGTTAGGTAGGGGAGTCAAATGAAATGGTCAAACAAAATGGCTATCCTAATGCCTCTATCACGTTTGTGCAAAGTAATGGTTCATGATCTCGACATGTATTAGTTACACGAGTTCTAAAATAGATGCACATTATGGTAAACACTAAATATAATAAGAAAAGAGCAACTAGATATATCATGGAAATGCTCAATTAGGCTCAAGTTCTCACGGAAACGAAGAAATGGTTAAGGATATGACACATGCATGTTGTTAACTGTCTAGTTCGTTATACTTAACAAGGCAATCCTACTTAATTTTATAGAACTACCATTGGGCATACCTTCCTGTCACTTATAGCTAACTATGCCAAGGGATCTCTACCTATACACAAGCAGTGATATTTAGCGATTTACATTGAGAAATTAGGTTTGATGCACAATTATTTTTTATTTTTTTATTTTTTTTTTTGTTTTTTTTTTTTTCAAAATATTTTCAACTTTTCTAAATTTTAAGATTTTAGACACCTCATCCCCACACTTGAACTACATTGTCCCCAATGTAGAATGAGTTTATTAGGACCTTAGTTCCCCCAGTGCAAAGTTAAATCCCTTATAATTGTGTTATGCATACTGAGGCTCGCATTAACTAAAATGCAAATTAACACATTCCCAAAACAACAAGTTTGTTACGCCACCAAGTACATAGAAGAAACGACCAGTCCACATAACACAACTAAAACAAGAAGTGACAACTTAAACATCATAATAGCATAAGTTCAGAGAAAAGCACGTGGACCTGATCTCATGTGATCAGAGAATGCAAGATCATCCATCATATGATGGTCGGGGGTATGGCTGACCAAACATGCTCTCATACAAACTCCGCTGGATGCTCCTCATGTCATATGGGTCGGCTTGAGTAGAACTACCATGTGCTTGACCCATGTTAGTGTCATATGGCACCCATTCTGATGGAGTTGATTGAGGATAATGGGGCATCTGATGGCTTTGCGCATATGGAACAAGATCAGGAGATCGCCAGTCAGTCGGTGAGGCCTCTCGGTGTATGGCAGACCCTGCTGGAAGTCGTGATAATGTCGAATCTGTTCATGATATCTGAAGTCTTCATTCCGGTAGAGCTCTTGAGTATACATCATTGTTCGCCTGTTCCTCCGATTTTCTTCAATTTCCTGCGTTTGCCTGTCAAACATAATTTGCTCACAGTCAGTCCATCGATTAAAATTAGTGGGACGCGCTTGTGCTATTGCGTTCCCATCACTACGTTGATGAGGTCTCCAGTCCTCGCAAGGCACATCCTCCGTTGCCGCGGCTGTCGGCTCCACTCGTTCTTCTTCCTCGGCATCTTCTTTCAATACCTCCATGCATCGCCCACTTTTTCTGTCGGTCAACCGGTAAACACGTGCAGTCTCTTGATACAACCATTCTGTAGCTGCTAATGTATCTAGGCGGAATGGTACGTGCTTAAATTTCTGAGGTTTCACTCTGCGGGGCAACACATTAGCCCTTTTTAGCAATTTGGAGAGCAGTCGACAATGTGGAACAGACTTCCTATCAGCTTTTTCTCTGGTTTCCATACATTCCACAAGATAAGATGACGGCTGATAGGACAGGTGTTCCCGTCACAAGAGCATGCAAAATCATCACTTCATACAATCTGACTGACCCTTTATCACCTAGTCGGGGCATTACATTCTGGTTTAAAATATCATGAGTAACTTGGTAATGGTTTGAGATGTTGCCGACGTAGAGGCCATCTTGCTACATCTGTGCCTTGAGGCACAACAAACAGTTCTCTGATCATATCTCTCCACGTGTCTTCATTGGCTTTCTTACAAGCTAGTAATGCATCGGAGGGATACTCATATGGTTCATCATCTTCGGCCCCCGTGTCGAAGTTGGCTATTCTACTCAAGATCTCAAATGATAATGTTACGGTTTGCCATTGACCTTTCCTACTAACTCTATTGTCTCCGGTGGGTTGTTGCCTAGCTTCTTTTGAAGTGTTGACATCCACTCTATAATTGCATCCATGTAAATGTCATCGCTCCCATCATTGTTAAAAGTCATGTGTTCTTCTTCCATCCCAATCTTGTAAAGCAATCAGGAATCTCGAATTTGTCAAAATGATCTTGATTAATTTGCCTCTCACAGATCATGAGGGATTGAAGCGACCCTTTAATGTCCCTCATCTTCTATGATACAGTAAAGGTTGAATTTCTTCTGCAAATGAGGATAAACGTCTACTTTTTCTCCACTTGGGTAATCCATCCTCATCATATTCTTCCTCATTTCCAGACTCTTCTTCTTCCTCCATATCAATGTCTTCTTCCTCAGTCCTAGGTGGATCTGATTCGGGAAACTTTCTCTCCTTTTAGTGCCTGATGTCGAAGCAACCGCTTTCCCTTTACCTTTTTGGTTATTACCTGCCATCGATCCTGCAATCAAACAATGATTAAGTTACTTATGTAATTAACGTGTATGATAGTTTATGATGTCGTTAGTGATAATCTTTTACATGCTTCTTTTACTTGTTGAAAAAGAAGTTAAACCTTAAACAAAGATACCCATTCCATCAAAGAAAAGTGGCATATATCTTATTACTACTCATTGTGTTTGTAATCATCATAATTCTCAACATACACATTCTTAGCAGCATGAACTAAGTGACCAACCTAGATACCATTTCACCCTTTGACTATCGCCATTAACCATTCAAGGTTCTCCCATTATACACATAGAACATGCCAATTCGAAAGAGCTAACATAATAACACCTACAAGTAACCTTTAACCCAAAATCTTCCCCACACTTGAATCTTACTACCACATTGATATCAACCATTCGTTAATTTCTACAAATTAATGTAAAACCTGTGATATGTCCCAAGCAACCTAGTTGTACTAACATCATGTAATTCATGGTTTCAACAATGCAAAACATGCCATGTTCCCGATAAATTTACTCAATAATCATCATAAGTAAGTGAGTACCTTCAATGATAAGCGAAAATCAGTAAATACATACCTTGTTGTTGTTAAAGTGATGTCTACACAAAAAATGCAACCTTGACAACAATGTCACCAAACCCCCAAAACTCTCGAGTCCTCTTGTAACTAGATCTACAAACGATCATGAATTGGAGAAAACTACACCATGGGTTGTGTTTGTCTCGAGAAATTAGCCCAGATGCATATGAATTTCATATGTTTTGATGAAGAATTGAAGAAGTTATGTGAGGGGAAGAACTAGGGTTCTTGAGTGTTTTTTTTAGAAGGAAGGTGAAGATGGATGAGTAAAACTGAGATTTTGGTGGTGGATTGGAGTTAAAAACAAAAGGGGTTTGTGGAAATTGGGATTGGTCGGGTTTTATGTAATAATGCGGTCAAGATGTGCCCAGCCTCGACAGGCCGTAAGTTACGGCCTAAGGCCGTAGCTTACGGTCTCTTGTGTTATGCTGAGACCGTTTGTGGTGACCGTAAGGCAGAAGCTTGGACCGTCCGCATTGGCATAGGTCGTAAGTTACCCTATGGCCGTAAGTTACGGCCCCCCCTTTTTTTTTTTTTTTTTTTTTTTTTTTTTTTTATTGTTTATTTTTTTTTTTTTTATTAGTTTTTTTTTTTTTGAAAAACTCATGAAAATTTGAAAAACTAATTATCGTTCTTTTGTTATTTTATCGGCGAAAAACATTGCCACTCCCCCCACTAATTGTGCATTGCCCTCAATCGCACCTATATTCACCTGAAAATCTAAAGGCTTCCACTTGCTGATTAGTATGCATCCAAAGACTGAAACGCAAAACATACCAACTACACAAATACAAAGACACAATAATTGACGAATCTAAAATAAAATTCTAACACACTCACTTTCGTAGGAATCACGGTTGCATTTAGCATATGCAACAAGCCTTTTAAACCTCTCGGTAGGCCCGAGCGGACGAGTTAAGTCTCGTGAGGGTTTCTAGTGAACATACCCACAAAGTTCTCCGAGTTGCCTCTCGGAAAGCGCTAAGTTTTAAGTCTTCAGCCAGACCGTACCTGATATACTAGTTTGTCGCATATGTTGGTGAATCCACAAGGAATTTCACCGAATCCATTTGTACCTTGTTGATGTCAGTCGCCTCCAAATATGGTTTCAATCTATGACCATTCACCACACGCCTTGTATGATCTTTCAGATCTTCAATTTCAATATCTCCAAAGTGGCCAACTCGTGTAACAATAAACGGGCCTGTCCATTTGCTTTTAAGTTTGCCTGGAAAGAATTTAAGTTTGGAATTGTACAGCCACACCTTCTGGTCTACTTCAAACAATTTCCTTCGGATTTTGGCATCGTGAACAGCTTTCATTCTGTCTTTATACGCCGATGCACAATCAAATGCTTCGTTCCTTAATTCTTCCAATTCACACAGCTGCAACTTTCTCTCCTTACCTGCAGTTTCATAATCCATGTTGACAGCTTTCACTGCCCACAATGCACGGTGAGCTAACTCGACAGGTAAATGACAACCTTTCCCATAAACCAAGCGATATGGTGTGGTTCCAATAGGTGTTTTGAAAGCGGTTCGGTATGCCCATAAAGCATCATTTAAACGTAAAGACCAATCCTTTCGGTCGGTTCTTACCGTCTTTTGCAAAATTCTTTAATTTGCCTATTCGAAACCTCAACCTGACCACTTGTTTGTGGGTGGTATGGTGTTGCGACTCGATGATTTACACCATACCGTTTGAGCAACTTTCCAAAGTTAAAGTTTTTAAAATGAGACCCCCCATCACTTATGATCACACGAGGGATGCCAAATCTTGAGAAAATATTGGTTTGTACAAATTTGCAAACAACAGTATGGTCGTTTGTTTTAGTAGCAATGGCCTCAATCCACTTAGACACGTAATCCACTGCTACTAAAATATAATAATTGCCATGTGAATTCGGGAGTGGTCCCATGAAATCAATCCCCCAAACGTCAAAAATGTCAACTACAAGAATTGGTTTCATGGGCATCTCATCCCGTTTGGAGATACTACCAAGTTGCTGGCATCTTAAACATTGTTTAGCATAAATTGAAGCATCTTTAAAAATTGTGGGCCAGAATAACCCGCAAGATAGAATCTTATGCCCGGTCTTGTGACCACTAAAATGTCCTCCACATGCAGACGAATGGGTTAGTGTCAACACTTTTGCACTTCCTCTTCTGGCACACATCTTCTGATAAGCTGATCAGCACCAACTTTAAAAAGGTCCGGTTCATCCCAAATGTAATGCTTTGCTTGAGCTAGAAATTGTTGTCTTTTCCTTTTTGACCAATGATCTGGAACTATACCTGCAGCTAAATAATTAACTATGTTAGCAAACCAAGGTAAAGTGGAGATTGTTAATAGTTGCTCATCAGGAAATGTTTCGTTTATCGCTTTGGTATCATCCGCTTCCATAACAATTCTGGATAGATGATCAGCCACAACATTCTCACACCCCTTCTTATCGCGTATCTCCAAATCAAACTCTTGTAATAGCAAGACCCATCGAATCAACCTTGGTTGGCATCCTTCTTCTCCATCAAATACTTCACTGCACTATGGTCTGAATATATAATGACTTTGCTTCCCCAAATATACGACCTGAACTTATCAAGAGCATATACCACTGCAAGCAATTCTTTTTCAGTAGTCGTGTAATTCAATTGAGCACCATCTAATGTCTTACTAGCATAATAAATTGCCACGGGTTTCTTGTCTACCCGTTGCCCCAATACAGCCCCGATTGCGAAATCACTAGCATCACACATAATTTCAAATGGTAATGACCAATTTGGTGCTTGCAGAATCGGGGCTTCAACCAATTTTTCTTTAAGTGTTGTAAAAGCTTTTAAACATTCTTCATCAAAAACAAAGGGCACATCTTTTATTAACAAATTACATAACGGTTTGGTGATTGTGCTAAATCCCTTTATAAATCTCCTATAAAATCCCGCATGACCCAAGAATGAACGTATGCCTTTGACATTCGTGGGAGGAGGTAAAGTTGAAATTACTTTGATTTTTGCATGATCAACCTCTATCCCACGTTTAGAAATGACATGTCCTAGAACAATACCCTCTTGAACCATAAAATGACTTTTTTCCCAACTTAAAACCAAATTTGTTTCGACACATCGCTTCAATACTTTGGTTAATTGTATGAGACAACTGTCAAACGATGGACCAAATATTGAAAAGTCATCCATGAAAATCTCCAAAGACTCCCCAACCATATCTGAAAAGATACTCATCATACACCTTTGAAAGGTGGCTGGGGCGTTACAAAGTCCAAATGGCATTCGCCTAAACGCGAAAGTACCATATGGACACGTAAACGTTGTCTTTTGTTGATCATCAGGATGAATGGCAATTTGATTATACCCTGAGTAACCATCTAAAAAGCAATAAAACTTCTGACCTGCTAGCTTCTCCACTATTTGATCTATGAAAGGGAGTGGGAAGTGATCTTTAGAGGTAGCCGCGTTTAACTTTCTATAATCAATGCATACCCGCCACCCGGTAACGGGTCGGTAGCAACATGCTCACCTTGTGCATCTTTTACAATTTGGATGCCCGATTTCTTGGGCACCGTCTGTGTCGGACTTACCCATGTGCTATCGGAAATAGGGTAAATGATTCCGGCATCTAACCATTTTAATACCTCTTTCTTGACAACTTCCCTCATGTTGGGATTGAGCCTTCTTTGTGTGTCACGTGCGGGTTTTGCATCTGCATCAGTAATAATTTTATGCATAACAATTGATGGACTAATACCTTTTAAATCCGCTATGGTCCATCCAATTGCCGCCTTGTGCTCTTCTAATACCTTCAACAATGCTTCCTCTTGATCATTCTCTAAATCTGATGCGATTATCACCGGTAATGTTTGGTCTTTTCCGAGGAATGCATACTTTAGATGCTTTGGCAACTCCTTGAGTTCCATAATTGGGAAACTTTCTAACGATGGCTTCAGCTTTGAGTCAATTTTCTCGGGTAGAGGCTCCACTTGATGAGTCCATGGTGGTCTACCTTCTTGAATTGCCAATACCTCTAGTTGCTTTTCTTCTTCCTCCAACTGTTGCACAAATTCAGCGTCTTCCCTGTCACATAAAACACATGTCTCCTTGGTGCTATCCTCATTTTATGAGGATCACACCCGTCAATAATGTCCGCCATAAAGCATTCATTACCAACCGGAGAATTAGATGCATTTTCATAAACATTGACTCTTAACTTACGGTTTCCAAATGTCATGTCGACTGTTCCATTTCTACAATTAATTTGAGCATTTGCGGTTGCTAAGAACGGTCGGCCAAGAATGACGTTAGATTGTTTGTTATTATCAATAGCCGCATAATCAAGAACCAAGAAATCCACAGGATAGTAAAAATCTTCCACCTTTACAATTACATCGGTTACTATTCCACGGGGGAGTTTAAGAGTAAGATCAGCCAAAACCACGGTGGTTTCGGCTTTTTGAAGTGGACCAAAGTCATATTGGTCATATAAACTCCCTGGTAGGATACTAACACTGGCTCCGAGATCCAACAATGCCCTAGCCATTTTAAAGTCACCCACTTGAATGGGAATAACCGGCGCTCCTGGATCCCGAAGCTTTGGTGGAAGGGCACCTGATAGAATGGCACTCACATTTGCGGGCACATCAAGTTTCTTAGGAAACTTATGGTTTCTTTTCTGAGTGCACATATCTTTCAAGTACTTTGCATAAGCAGGAACCTGTTTAATTGCATCTAAAAGAGGTAGATTGATTTTAACTTGTTTAAAACTTCCCATATTTCTTCTTGTTGTGGGCCTCTTTTATTGATAGATGAAGCTTTCACCGGATCAATTAAAGCTGCTGGATAAGGAATGGTATTCGCCTCCACACCTTTATCCTTGTTTTCCTTTAGTTCATCATTTAAAACCAATTTAGTGTTTTCTGAAAAAGTTGCTTTCTTTAATGGTTTAGACACAAAGTTTCATACTCATCATCACTATTTACACTTTCATCAACATCCTCCACCACTCCTTCTACAAAAGGTGGTGGAGGGATGACTTTGTTGTCATATACCTTACCATTACGTAGAGTACTTACCTGATTGACATGATGTTTCCCATTAGAGCTTTGATGCTGTGGGTTCACTGTTGTATCACTTGGTAATTTGCCCGGGTTCTTTCTAATTTGAGCAATATCTTGTGCAAGTTGTCCCACTTGTTTATTCAATGCTTCATATGCTTTATCTCTTATTTCATTCTCCTTCTTATTTTCCTTCATCATGTTCATAAGTGCATCCAACTTTGAGTTTATAGAATCATCATTACTTAATGTTCCCGTTTGATTACCTTGGCAATTCTTAGATGAGCTGCTTTGTTGACCACCTTGATTGTAGCCACTTTGATTGTAGGAATTTCTTTGAGAGCTACCCTGATAATTCCCTTGTTGGCGGTTTGGATACGGCTGATTACCTTGATTGTAACCTTGAAAGTTTGGGTTCATTTGGTTAGTAGCATTTCCATACCTGAAATTAGGATGATTCCTCAATCCGGGGTGATAAGTATTGGAGTTCATATCAAACTGCTTTCTCTCTCCATATACTTGATTCACTTCTTCATGTTGTCCCAGCAACAACGGACAATCTGCATTTAAATGCCCCAATTCCCCACATTCATTACACACATCAAATCCAACTGAAGCTACATCTTTGGCTCCCCCACGTCCCAGCTTGGCCAATTGCCTTTCCAAAGAAGCAATTCTTTCTTTAGTCTCATGGTCAATGGTAGTTGATCTTGCTGGAGCAGGTTTTGACCTTCTGCTAGCCGAAGCTTGAGCCTTAGAGTTCTTGCACATTCTTTCTAAAAATTCCCAATCCATGTCTTCATGATTAGATAAGAACGTACCGTTACTTGTGGAGTACAAATATTTTCTTTCCTCCGGTGTTAATCCATCTGAAAATGCCTTAATCAATTCCCACCTTTCAATGCCATGATGAGGGCACATGCGGATCAACTCTTTGAATCTTGTAAACGCCTCATGAAATTGTTCACCCACTTGTTGTTGAAAGGATCGAATTGCATCTCTTGCATCACTAGTCTTCCCCATAGAGTAGTATTCTTCAAGAAAACCCTTTGCATCTCTTGCCAGGTATGAATGCTGTTATCAGGTAGTGTGAGAAACCATTGCTTAGCTCTATCTTTCAAGGTGAATTGAAACAGTCTCAGTCTCACTTCATCTTGTGTAAAGTGATTTCCACCGATAGTGCTACATATTGCATCAAATTCAGCAAGATGTACATATGGTTCTTCTGTTGCAGTACCTCTAAACGCGGGAAGAATAGTGAGATAGTGAGGGCGTACGTCAAAAGATCTTCCTCTACGATTTGGAGGTGCAATAGGATTCGGGTTTTCAGAAATAGCTGGTCTGAAATGACTATCCACGCCTTGTACAGGTGCTCTCTGAGGTCTTCTTTGTTGGTTGACATTATGATTATTAACCCCACCCCGTTGTTGATTGATAGGTGGTGCATTCCACCCGTATTGGTCATTTCTCCAATTGTGGTTTCTATTATATCCATCACCTCCACCAAATGTCCCTCCCAAGCATCATAATTTGCATCATTATATGGTTCTTCATTGTTATTCCACTCATCTTCATAATCTTCATCACCAGTGTGGACACTATGCATGCTCACATGATCAAAGTCATCTCCTTGATTACGGTTATTTTGATTCATGTTATTGTTGGGTGGTGGTTGATTCAAGGTGTTGCGGTTGTTATTCGGTGGTGGGGGTGGATTCGGGTTATTAGGGTTCACGGGTGGGTTTTGGTTCGGAGCTACATTTCCTCCTTGTGGGATATCTACCGGTTCCATCTCTACTGACTGAGATGAACTAGAAGCTGCTTGTTCAATGGCACGAGAAATTGGTGGTACTGGAATTCCCGATCTATGCAAAACACGATTTTCTCTTGCTGATCTCTCAATCTCTGGATCAAAAACAAGTGGTGATTTCCGACCCGAATAACGAGTATGCATGCAACCTGTCACCTGCACACTGAAACACACCAAGCGTAACAAAGAACAGAAAGAAAAACAAAACAAAACAAAACACACGCAATTAAAAAAATAAAAACTAAAGCAATCAATTAAACTAAACACCAAGCGCACAGTCTCCCGGCAACGGCGCCAAAATTTGATCGGTGTCGAAGACCCGATCAAATAAGAAAAGAAGTTTGCTTGTTTTATGATTCCTAAATACCTTAACTAGTTAGGGTAAATAGGGTGTCGATCCCACGAGGAGTCCGTGGATGGTGTCACGCGTAACTGATTTAAATTTACTTACTTACTATTGTCACTAAACTGTAAATTAGAACTAAATGAAATTAACAATAAAAATAATCACTTTATGACGCAAGACGAAACTTGGACTTGGTTGAAAACTATTGCGATGAAAAGGGATCACACCCGGGTTTCAGGAATGTAAATGAATATATAACTAATGTTTTACCCAATCTTGAAGTTACATAGACATAACTTGCTTATCACGTATGTTGAAAAGTAATTGCGAACTTGATATCCGATTATGTAAATTAACTAGTAAACTAACTAATGCCACAATCTAGAAACTTTATTTGCAATCACCAATTAATGAAGATAACCTAATTACTACTCAATGGTTAACAATGTAAAACTGATAACTTGATAAGTAATAATCAAATCAACTAACACGAATCTTTAATCAACACATCGTTCAAAACACATAAACGAATATATAACTAATGTTTTACCCAATCTTGAAGTTACATAGACATAACTTGCTTATCACGTATGTTGAAAAGTAATTGCGAACTTGATATCCGATTATGTAAATTAACTAGTAAACTAACTAATGCCACAATCTAGAAACTTTATTTGCAATCACCAATTAATGAAGATAACCTAATTACTACTCAATGGTTAACAATGTAAAACTGATAACTTGATAAGTAATAATCAAATCAACTAACACGAATCTTTAATCAACACATCGTTCAAAACACATAAACGAATAAAAGTTGTTAAACAATCAAAGTTTATGTCTTGACTAGGTAAACACATACGCATGCATAATCCAATCACAACCGTCCACCCAGGGATGATCACGGGTGGTTTAGCCTTGCATCTTCATCATAATCGCTTCAATCTTCAACTTGGGGATATGAATCCTTGATCAATTGATGATTAAAGATAGTTCCAAAGGCTCCAAATAGTCTAAAAATTCGTTCTTGGGGTTGGAGGGCAGTATATTTTCGAAACCCTAATGTTTGAGTTTAAATAGGTTTTGAAATTTGAAACAACCCCCAAAATATCGCCTTAGACCGTAACTTACGGCCTATAGGCCGTAGGTTACGGCCTACCTTCAACCAGACGGCCAAACCTTCTGTCTTACGGGGTTCACAGACGGTGTTGATACAGGGCCGTAAGTTACGGCCTTAGGCCGTAGCTTACGGCCTCCCTGCAGTTTGCACAGTTTTTTTTATTTTCAGCACCTTCCAACCCGTAGTCTTGGTATCCTTGGTATCCTTCTCAAATAATGTCCGTTAAGCTTCATTTATCCTACATTTCAAACACGCAACAAAGTAATATTGTTCGACATATAAAATATATAAAAATGCAATATTAACTATACTAAGTGCATGCATATTAACCAATCATCAAACATTCCAACTGTCTATGAAGGTGTAACCTATAACCAAAAGAATAAAGATTCTGAGTTTGGTAAAACCCATAATTGGGTAAAGAAAAGCATTTTTTGGGAACTTGAATATTGGCCCATGTTGTTAATTCGACACAACCTTGATGTAATGCACATTGAGAAAAATGTTTTTGAGAATCTATTTCATACAATCATGGATACTCCAAAAACAAAAGATAATATCAAGGCAAGACTGGATGTGGAGCAACTTTGCAATCGACCATTGTTGCATACTTGGGTGGAAAAAATAATAAACATATGAAACTAAAAGCATCATACACTTTAAGCAAAATGCAAGTAAATGATGCATATAATTGGTTGAAAACTGTAAAATTCCCTGACGGGTATGCTTTGAATATAGGTGGGCATGTAAACGTCACAGATGGTACCTTTTACAACTTTAAAAGTCATGAATGTCATGTGTTTATGCAACGATTGTTGCCTATTGTATTAAGAGGCATGCTACCAAAACAAATATCGGAACCAATAATAGAGTTGTGCACATTTTTCCGTATAATATGTTCAAAGGTTTTACACATCGAGGATTTACAAAAACTGGAAGAAAGTGTAGTTGTGGCCATTTGTAAGTTAGAAAAGATTTTTCCACCTGGTCTTTTTGACTCAATAGAACACCTTGTTATACACTTGACAAATAAAGCTATTCTTGGGGGACCGGTGCAATTTAGATGGATGTATCCATATGAGAGGTACTCTTTTTACTAAACGAAATATTCATTTGCATGCTAAATGTTATATAATTGCTAACATTTTTTTTCTTCAACTTTAAAGGAAGTTAGGTCGATTGAAAAGAACGATTCGAAATAGAGCAAGGGTTGAAGGTTCTATTGTTGAATCATATCTCGTAGATGAACTTTTTAATTATTGCTCATTGTATTTTAAGACAACAGTTAAGACACGATTGAATGTCGAACCTCGCAATTTTGCCCCTAATATACCATGTTCTTTGAGTACTGATTCTCGGTTAAGTATATTCAAACACCCATCTCGAAGATTATTTAATAAAAGTGGAAAAAACAGAGTTCTTAGTGATGAAGACAAACACAAGGTTCATACTTATATATTGCTAAATTGTCAAGAGCTTCATGAAGCCATTATGTCCTTTGATGAATATTTGAGAGCTTCATTCCCGAATTATGACCAAGTAACACTTGATAAAAAGAAAGACAGTTCTTTTGCTAATTGGTTGCAACTTCATGTAAGCATAACACTTAAACAAACTTATATTATATATAATAAATTTATATTATTGTAAATATGTTAACATAAATATATTAATGTAGGTCATCAACGACCCTAAGAAAACACATTTGAGGGATATAGCACAAGGGCCTCTCACTTATGTTCAATCACACAAGGGCTATTTGGTTAATGGTTACAAGTTTCACACACAAACCGCTTACCAAGGTCGGGTCACCCAAAATAGTGGTGTGTGTGTGAAAGGGGCTTCCTATAACAAAAATAAAAGTGACTACTATGGATTGCTGGATGAAATCCTAGAGGTGGAATATCATAGTAACTTAGGAAGTTGTGTTGTTGTTGTGTTCAAATGCACTTGGTTTGATCCTGTGAACGATGTAAGGGTGGACCAAAAGACTAATATGGTTGATGTTAAACCCAAGGCTATAGGATGTGTTGATGACCCATTTATCCTAGCATCTCAAGCGCAACAAGTGTATTATACACCATATCCTTCAAAAGAAAAAGGATTGAAAGACTGGTGGGCCGTTTGTTAAACAACACTGATGGGGGTTTATGAACTAGCTGAAGATGCTAATGAAGTAGGTGATGAAGATAATGAAGATTATGAGCATGTCTTTCAAGATAATGAAAGGTTAGTATGTACATCAAGTGCACTTGATGATGATTTGCTCCCTGTTACTCATGTACAAGAAGAGATAATCGAAGAAGTCAACGATATAATGATGATGATGATGATGATGATGGTGGTGGTAGTGGTGGTGGTGGTGTAGAAGTTGAGTTTGAAGACACTGATTTAGATGATGACGATGTAGAAGAATATGAAGATTCGGATTCATATTAGTTGGTTAGTTGTTAGTAATATTTATAAGCTAAAATATAATGATTAAAGCTTTTTATCATTTTTTTATATAATGGTTCTTGTTTATATAATGTTCTTTTACTAATTTCTATATATTAGAGTTGTTATGAATATTAATAACTTTATTTTTTATAGAAATTATGGCACGTGGTTCAACAGGAAGCGGCAGAGGTCGAGGTGCGGTCGAGGTACTGGTCAATGTAGTATAGGAAACAATGGAATAACTATGGAGGCATATGAGTCTCTCCATGAGCGTAGTGATGACGATGAGGAGCCGGTCACTACTACTAGGCGACGGGGACCGGTAGTCCCTGACCTAGTACCTGCACGAGAAAATCGTGTTCAAATTTGAGTTGAACATGGCGAGTAAGTATTTATTTGTTGATTTTATTTTTTACATGTAAATAAAAAAATTGTTCTTGACAGTGCTTTAATTGTTTTCATCTTGTAGATTTAATATCCATGATAAGGTTTCCGAACCATTGGTTCCATATTGCAGTCTATGTGGTCAGGTCCTTGGCTAGGATGGAAAGATGTTCCTTCCTATCATCGAGAATGTTTGTTTGAGCGTTTTGAGGTGTTTACTTATATTTAAATACAACAATGCTGATAACTTGATAAAGAATACATACATAATTAATAAATATTTTTTTCTTACAGAAATACTATCACTTGGAGGATGAGTGGAAGCCTTTAGTCCGATCTTGCTGGGAAAAATGCATAAAGGGAAATTTTCTGATTTGTTGAAAAGGGCTCGTAATAAAGCCAAGGACCTTGCGATCAAAGAGGGTATAGAAATTAGGAACGATTTGAGTGTCATTCTTCCATTTAAGCCAATCTGGATTAGTCAAGAGGCTTGGGCAACACTAGTGGTATGGAATAGCGATTCATGGAAATCCAAACCTTCTACAAACAGTGTAAACAGAAAGAAAGCAATAGGCGGTAGACATACGCTTGGGTCGAAAAGCTTTGTCACGGTCAGAAAAAATTTGGTAAGAATATCAAGTTGTCATATTTTGATACATAATATTTCACTTCTCACGCTCTTGAATGATACAAAATACACACTAAAAATGACTCCTTTTTCGGTCAAAGTGTAAAAAATAAGCCTAAAACTTAATAATTATATAAGACGCTTTTGTCTTTTTATTTCTTATTAGTACTTAGTTTCCCCGTCATGGTGTTATATATGTTATTACTTTCCTGTTTATCTTGATAAATTCATATACTATATATTGTTCAATCATTTTTTTTATATGGTTAAGGTTTTTTATATGTTTCTTTAATGATAATATTTTTCATCTAATTTGAATATGAATTATTTAGGATAAGACATTGAAGCGACGTGCTACGCTTGATGAATTCTGGATGCAAACCCATGCAAAGAAAGGGTCGAGACCCCTAGACTGATTAACGGGTAGTGGGTCTATAGGAGATGATTTGGGAGTAGCCGGTGATGTGGAAGAGAACATTCACGAGCATAAGGTGAATTGGGTTGATTCGAGGGCGGGTGAAACTATAGTAAGTCTCCTTTACTTTGTAATTATATTTTTTACTAAAGTATAAAATTTTAGAAAACGTGTCATTTTTAGTTGAAAAAAATACATTTTTAAAATAAAAAAGATATATTTTTATTTGAGAAAATGAATTTTAATAAAATATTAAATATTCTTTCTTGAAAACTAGGTTATGTTAAGAATAATATATCATGTTTTTTTAAATCCACCATATAAAAGGATAAGTAGTGCATGTTTTTATATACAAACATGGTATTGTTGCTTTTACAAAGACAATATTGTAGAATCAAGTTATAGTACCCTTTTGAATCGGATTTCTAGCTTGTAATATAGTATGGTTAAAACTTTAGGTTATATTGCTTATTTAACCGTATTATGTTAACCCGCATGTACTATTGTATCTAAAACTTAGTGGATCTTTTGAAGCCAATGCATTGGCTTTAATTGTTTTGTTCTAGAGTGATGAACATATTATATGATTTTCAAGCATGTGTAAGTGTGTATTTTGTATTATTTCCTATACTTATTTATATATGCAAACTATAAAATGTTTATGCACTAATTTTTTTTTTTATTTCAGAATAAATATAAGGAGTGTGTTATTGAGAGGTATGGAGAGGATGATACCTTACACCCCGAAGTTGATGTGGAATTGTGGTCACAAACTAGCGGGGGAAATAAAAAAGGTAGATTGTACGGGACTGGCAACACTTGTGACCCGTATGTGGTGCTGACCGGTACACCATCAATGCCTATTAGTGATCCACCTGGGAGAAGTGATGAGGTTTCTATTTTCTTTTAGTGATAGAAATTTGTTATATTTTAATAATGAAAAAAGTATATTTATTGTGATATCAATAATTCATTGTGGTAGAAGGTTTGTATTTACACATATTAATTTGTTGTATGGAAAGATGATTGTTTGCATGAATTAGTAACAACTAGAGATGATAATTCTAACCTATTTGGTTTTAGTTGGGTTGATCTAGATATTATTTATATGGATATGGATAGACTTGGAAAAACAAAGTCACTCATTAAGTTTTGAGTCATATGGCTCTAATTCTAACAACTTAGGTTAGTTTGGGCAAAGTACTTTTTTATTAGGTATTAATTGGTCAAGATGGGTAATAGAAAATATAGAAATGGGTCAAGATGAATTATCATAGCACAAACACACAATTTACTTGAATGAAGTGCTTTATATTAAGCTTTATTTGTTTGTAATTTGTTAAAAACAATAGTTCTTAATGTATTTGGTATTAATGTGTTATGAGTATGATGTGCTAATTTATTTATTATAGGTGCAAAGGTTGAAAGAACAAGTAGCAGAGTTAGAACGTGATAAAGCAGAGAAGAATGCTATGATGGAAAAAATTGAAGAAAATGCAACGCTATATGCTGAAATAAGTGAGAAACTTCGAATGCTATCACAAAACCTACCACAAAACATTCTATCAAGTTAAGGAAGGAGTTTATGCTAGTAATCACTATGATTCTACATTAATATTTTTGGATGATTTGGATATTTTATACTATTTTGTTTGGATTAACTGTGATATTTTTGGATGTTTAACGTATTGCAATTGGATGTTTTATGCTTTTTGGTTTTGGTTAACCTTTAATTACAATTGTATATATTATAAAGTTGTGGTATATATCATTTACAGGAAAAAGTTCAATAACGTTATAAAAAGGAAATCTTTTGAAAAATTTAGACATAATTCGTAGCTAAATCCGTAGTAATAACTTTATAAAATCCATAGCAAAAAATTGCAAACCCATAGCAAGATTGGTAGCAAAATTATAACAAAACTCATAGCAAAATTCGTAGCCAATTTCATAGCCAAAATGTAGCAAATATATAGCTAAATTTCATAGCAAATATTTGTAGCAAAATCCTAGATAAATCATCCATAGCAAAACCGTGGCTAAAATCCATAGCAAAACCGTAGCAAAATTTTCATAGCTAAAATCAAACAAAACTCCAGAGCAAACTTCATAGCAAATATTCGTAGCTAAATGCGTAGCTAAATTAGCAACGCCAATTTTTATAGCTAAGCCCGTTGCAAATATTGGTCCGTAGCAAAAATCCGTACAAGACAAATTAACGACGAAAGTATCATCTATAAACTAAATCCGTAGCAAATTCGTAGCAAACACTCGTTTTGCTATGGATTCGTTACGGATTTGATCGTAGCAAATATCTTTTCCTGTAGTAGTGCATGTAATTAACCATCTAACCTAGTCTTCAGATCTTTCAATAATTATGATTGGATAGAGCTAAGCGAAAAGTTCAATCATAATACGATGCAAATTAATGATTAAGATGTAAACTAAGATTGACATCGTTTAGAACACACTTATGATCATAGTGATTTAAGCCTTAATTAACCTTAATTCATTTATGATCTTGATTATGACCTTGATGTTACATGTGAGGAAGCCCATTTGTACTTTATAAAGGAGGGAAAGAGATCAGCCATACTTTTCAACTTAAACCCAAGCTTACGCATCATTAATATTGCATTATTAAATAAAGCATATATACTTTATGTTAGTTTTCCGCCCAACATACTCGGTGGGTTAAGTTTTGATTGCTTAATTGTTTCTTTCATCACCATATTGCTTTATTCTTTTTTTCACCTTTATTCTTTAACTATGTGTATTTCTACTGTAGTGGTGGCCGGCATTTCACCCGCATCCTATTAATAACTCTACTAGCTATGAGTGCAACCATATTGAGTATGTTTGTTTATATTCTTGTTGTGGTATATAACACTTTTGGTCCAACTAATTTACTGGTATGAGTTTTACATATTTTGAATCTCATGCAAAAAAGTAGAAAACGAAACCAACCAACCTTGATAGAATAAGGAGTGTATCTTGAGAAAACTATTTCTTAGAGAGTAAACTTACGAAAACCAATCAAGATTAATCAAAATCATTGTTTTCCGTATTGGAATATCATTATTATACACATACAACATTTGTGGTATTTTATGTATATGTGTAAATTCACATGTATTACAAAAACTAACACATGCAATTTATAATTACACACAAGATATGTTTACATTGTGTAGTACTTAACACATGCGAATCTAAATTCTAAATATATACATAAAAGATTATAGTGTTCTTATGTGTAATAATATTGTTTTAACAGTAAAATTAAAGATTTTGATTCTGGTTTTCACAAGTTTACCTTCTAAAATTAGTTAACAAAGGATCCTTTCCACTATATACGATAAGATGGTGTATGAGTCAAACATATGTGTGTTTTGTATTATTGTGATCAACATGTTCACTAGTATCATAACTAGCATATTCATTAGTAAACAACATATTAATATGATTATTCTTCTTCAATGTCCTCTATTAAGTAGTTTATACCTTTAATACTATTCTTTGGTGTAATCTTGAAAGATATATTTTCAAAAGGAAAATAGATATTGATTCTTGAATTATGAAAATAATATTTTTGAATGGAGAGGAATAATACTACATATAAAGCTCGATCTATTGTGAAGGGCATGGATAGTAACTTTAATAAGTCTATATAAGTGACAAACCTCTAGTTTCTCACACATCAAATCATGCACAAAAAATGAGTGTTCAAGAGTGATAGTACATGAGTACCACCGTCCAAATATATTTATGCATGATTTATCTAATTCATAAAAGCTTTCTACAGAATAGGGTTTCTTTCTTTGGCAGCAAACAAGAAAAAGAACATTGTTTCATCCACTCTTCATGATCATGAAACATTAAAAGGTAAAGAATGGTGACAGAAGAGAGTGGGCACTCGTTGTATTTCTTGCAAGTTACTAGTTTTACATGCTTAATGCGATACATGCTCACCTTCTATTTGTCACCACATCTACTCTCTTAATTGATATTTACAATATAATACTTTACACTACTAGAAGAGTATCCAAATCAGCTTATTTATCTTTAACTTCATAATTATATTAAAAAATACTATTTTTTTAATTTAATAATACTCTTTATACATTTATAATAATATTTTTATTCTCATCCACTCCCAATCACTTTATAAAGATATTAAAAAAAATAAAAGAGTTGAACAGTGTTTTACCAAATATATAAATAAATGGTAAAAATTTTCTATTTCCTCCGCACACAACACCTCATAACCATTCCATATAATATAGAGTACACACTCACAATTATATAAGAAAGCTACCATGAATGCTCGAAAATTGTTCTTTGGCTCATCCATTAGTAATTGGCAACTGATAGCATAAAATCCAAAAAATTAAAAAGAAAAAGTACTTTACCATCGTAATTCATTGCTTACCTGTTTGACGTCTGTTGGATACTTTTGCTACAATATAAAGTAAGGATGTCGTTATACAAACGTCGACGGTCTGACACTACTAATTATACAAGCTGTATAACACTTTTTCGGTATATATACATGTTATACAAAAGAAAGTTATACGGGTCATATAGTTTTCTAATTAACATATAAACATCTGATGATATGTTGTCATACAATCATACACTACTGACTCGTTTATATGGGCCGTATAATGTTTTTCTCCATCTATACAACGCTAATGATGAGCTAACGTGATGTATTGCTAACCTCAAAGTCATGTCTCTATACTAAACTATTAGTTATGTTTCAATTTCTCAAAAGATAATTTTCAAGAAAAGCAGTTGCATATCAATTTCATAATATTATATTTCACATGTGTGCTATTTGCTGCGTGTTGACTCTTCACAACTACAACCTTCCCAACACGACTTCATCAGCCTCCTCTGTTTACTTTCACATTTCAAACCCACCTCAAAATCCCCAATTCTCTCTCCAATTCTCAAATCCACCACACCCATGAACGATTACACATCAAACCCACAAAAATTCACCCAAAAAAACCTGCAAATCGACCCCTACAACCCCAAATTCGACCCAAATCCATCCGATTTCGATCACCCGCCTCGTGATTTCAGATCTTATAGCGTTTCGTACGCTTCTTCGTACAAAATCCCACAAATTGATAATGATTTGAAGTTGAAAAAGGGGAAATCGGTTAACGGATCGGTGTCGAAATCATGGAGTTTTGGGGATCCGGAGTTTCAGAGGAAGAAGAGAGTTGCAGGGTATAAGGTTTACTCTGTTGAAGGGAAGCTTAAAGGGTCGTTTAGGAAGAGCTTCAGATGGATTAAAGATAAGTGTATGAATGTTGTTTATGGATAGTGCGATTGTGATGTGAATTGTGAAATAAATCTTGATGAATTGTTGTTGGCATGTTGATTTGATTGGTTTTCATGTGTGTGTTTGTGAAAGTCATGTTTATGAGTTTTGATTATAGAGATCGAGGGTGGTTATGATTCGATTTTGATGGTTTTTAGTTAAACAGTTGGTAATGGTTTTTATTATTAGAAGCAGAGAACCGACTTGTGAAGTTTAAAACCGAGCCAAACTGAACTATTATGTTACTAATGGTTTGGTTCCTGTTTGGTTTTACGGTTTTGACTTGTTGGTTTCTTATAAAAGTTGTACAATTTAAAGGAAGATGTGTATGTATAAAATAAAATAGGGTTTGATTACATGTCACTTCTAGTTTTTTTAACTGTTTAATTTCACTACTGATCCCTTGTTAACTAGTGTTATACATAGAGTTTTAAAAACCGGATCAAACCGGCTGGTCAGACCGAAACCGGACTCCAATCCGGTTCGGTTCAGTGCTTAAAACCCTCTTGGCATTGAACCGATTGTCGGACCTGAAATTGGACCGGTCGAACTGGTTTATATATATTTTTTCTAATTTTCGACTAATTTTTTACACATATTTATTAAAATAATTATAGTTTTATTTGGTTTTTATATCTGCTCCGATAAACGGACTAATAAGACGACTAGTTCATTGTGTTTCTACAACATTGGTAATACAATAATTCTAGTTTTTTATATTGATTATTATAATTGGAAGAGTAAATTTTATGATTGGTCCTTGTGGTTTTTTCTAAATCTTGGATTTGGTCTTTGATTTTTTAAACTTACAAATACCGTCCTCAATATTTAGTTTCTCTTTCCTTTTAGTCCAATACTTTAACTTTTGTTAAATTGAAATGTTAACAAAGGGATATTATTGACTTTTCACTTTTAAATCTCTTTAAATAATATAAGAAACAAAACTAAATTAAATATCGTTATATGTATAACAGTTTAAGAACTTAAAAAAATATAGCACATGAACCACCCTCTTTTGTCCCACTGATGGCACCCATGCTGAAACTTCAATGTCTTTCTTTTGGCTTCAGTTTTCCAGCCAAGATGAACAGGTTAAGCACAATTAATCGATTTCGATTTGGACTAGTAAATTTCACCCTTTGGTCGCAGTAGTTTGAGAAAAAATAAACCATCAAATTAACCACTTATACCATCATCATGCATTCATGCATAATCTAAATCAAACTAAGCAAGCTCTACCGTGATGATTTTACATCAGGATATGACTGAAGAAGGTGATGATTGTTTCGAACAGGTGATGGGTTTTGTAAGAGATGCCGGTGATATGGTCCGTGACCTTTTCTCGTGTTCCCTTCTTCATCAACATTCTTACTTGAAACCTTTTTTTATCTCGCTAATAAATGCTACAGAGACATGCCATTAACCGTAAACCATCACCACTTAAGACAAATCTGAAGCTTCAGTTGTAATCTTGTTCGAAATCCTAAAGAAGGTAAAGAATGCACAATTTACGGGCTAGATTTTTTTCCAAATGAGTAGTTCATAGCATTAAACCAAATGGAAAATTACCAATGGGAACTCACTGCTAAAGTCCAATTTGGGTTTTGAATGATTTTGGTTTTCGATTTTTAAAGCAGAGAATCAAGTTTAGCGCTTTGACAGAGATACATTCTTGAGCAATTGAAATTTGAAAATGTGAAATTGTAAACCCAAACTTACCAAATACTATCGCATCTTGTTCGTATGTACCGAAATCCCATTTGTGTATCATAATGATTATATTTTATTCGCTTTTGCTTATGATTCACAATTCATTCCCTGGGTTCCAACTACATGAAGAAGGACATTCGGACATTGGTATACACATGTAATTTTAGTAAGGCTTCTGGATTTTTAAGAGCAACTGAGTTAATTTTGTGCCTTTGGTGAGTGGAGAAGGTGAATCAGTGGAATTGATGAGTAATAAGGATGTAGAGAGGATTCATTAATCCTTTATATTAGTATCTCTGATTGTGAGTTCTATATATCACTACCACCTAAAAAGATCGTTTGATTTTATATACATTTAAAGTTTTTGATTTGGTTTATATTTTAAGATATTTAATTTAATTTAGTTTTGTTTCTTTTATATTTAGAGAAATTTTAGAAAAAAGACAATATTACCTATTTGTTAACATAAGAATTTAACAAAGTTCATGTCTTGGACCAAAAAAGAAAGAGAAATCAAAAGTTGGGGACCATATTTGCAACTTAAAAAGATTAGGGATCAAATCCAAGATTTAAATGAAATTATAGGGACCAACTGTGAAATTTACTCTAATTGGAATTAATATTATTAATTTAATTATAATTTTTTATTTACTTTTCATCTCAACTTTTGATATGTTTTAGAAGTAAAGACACTGGTTGGGTGGTTATTAAACACGTTGCATATGAAATAATATGTAATTATGTTTTTCGTGTGGTGTTATACATATTTTGCTATTTCATGATGCCTCTACGCCTTAAACCAAACACACTTCACATATTTGATAAACACATTTATCGATTAATCCTAAACTTTAAACCAAACAAACACCACATGTTTGATAAATATGTTCACCGTTCAGTGTAAACACTAAACCAATCATACACTAAATATTTGATATCAATAATCCTTAACTCAACTGATTGAGATGAGATATCCTAAAATTCATTAAAATAGGATGAGGTTTCGAATTCAAGTCTCACCTGGGATTGAAAAAATTATGTGGGGTTTTAGATTGGGTCAGGGGTTTTCTCATGCAATGTGAGTTTTCTTTTGAGGATGGTCTCACGTTCGGGATTGATTTCATTTTGAGGACGTGTCAGCCTAATGCCCCAAGGTTTTATACTAGAGCAATAAATATGATCAGATAGATTAGTAACTCGTCAGTAATCCAATTAACTATTAAAAGAATACATTGTCATTTTCATATAAATGGAGTTAGGTAAAGCCCCTGTGTGAACTCACAGTATTCTTTGTCGCCCATCTCATTTACTCTTTCATTCCATTTATTTGGCTTTTTATTTTCTCAAAGCAAACAGACCATGACGTATAATGTATTAAGTTTTTATTAGTGATGCTGTTAGATTTTTATTGTACATTTTTCTTTTTGTTATGGTATTGTTAATTGTTAATTATGTAACTATAATTCAGCCATGCCGGTGACTACATGAATTTTATATAGGCATAGAAATTGGCCTCACAAAGTTCAGTAATTTACACAAAAGCCCTTAACCCTTTTTCTTCCACCATATAAGTGAGAGGGAGAGCGGCAAAGGCAAAGGTTAATAGGGGCTAGGGGGCCATCGCTCCCCCTCTTTTTTTCATCAATAATGTAAATTTTTTGTCCGTTAGTGTAAATTTTATTATATATCGAGTTCGCCTACCCTAAAAAAAATTTAAATTTCGCCCCCGACCGGCACTCCTATGGGAGTGTTCAAGCTCTGGTACTGGAGATTGGATCCCTTTTTGCGGCTAAGTGTTATCGACGGCAAGTTCACTCGACACAACATTCCCCATCCTTCGTCTTCCATTTGTCAACAATCCTTTTTAATTCTTAAACGACCTTCAGGTTTTATGGATTTTAATAATTGATTTTACGGATTCTGGTGATATGTTCATGATTTATGGTCTTTGCTTCTGTTATATATGTTGGTAGGTCATGGTGATGATCTGGTGTGTCAAATATAGATAGTGGTATGATTGATCAAAACCAGGATTAAATTTGAAAACCAGGTATCTTTTAAATTCATCTTCTGTAAATCTTATTACTAAATAAGAAATTTTACTATGCTCTATTTTCATGATTTAGTTCATTTATAAAAAATAAAGATTTTTTTTAACATACTGTAACAGCGATCCAATTAATCAAGGGAATGAAGTGTGCAGTTATGGTCATCTTTAGTATTATAAGAAACAAACACACAATCCTACAAGTCCTATATGCCAAGAGCCAAGTCATGATCATTTTTTGTTTATAAATGCTTTCTTTATTTTTCTTTTTATATTATAGTTACAAATTATCATTTGCAAGAAGTTATAAGAAGACATCCATAACAACACGCGGGTTATAAGTTATATAAATTTCAAGACTATAATGCATTCTAGCCTTTTCTAAATTAACTAATTACAAACTATATAGCAAATGAAAATAATGTTATCTTTCTTTTAAGAGTAATAAATTAATTCTAAGTTTGAATCTAGTTGGTTTTTAAAAAGTAGACTTTTGCTTACTTAGGTTAAAACCTAAGTAATTCATACGGAGCTATGGTTTTTGGGTCATGGCCCTCGGTCCCCTCCAGAATTGCATCCCCATCCTCATTCCAAACATAACCCTTTGTCTTCATTTATTCACTACATTATATATTATATTATTTATAATACTTTAATTAACATTTAAATTTATTAATAAGTATTATCTTATTTGAATACTTAACTATATAATTACTTAATATTTTTATAATAATGATGGTAATAATAATCTATATCTATATTATCTATAAATACTTTTATAGTAATAATAATAATAATAATAATAATAATAATAATAATAATAATAATAATAATAAAAACATATAATAATAATAATAATAATAATAATAATAATAATAATAATAATAATAATAATAATAATAATTAATATTATTATTATTATTAAATTTATAGATAAGTATTATCTTATTTAAATACTTAGCTATATAATTACTAAATACTTTATAATAATAATGATAATAATAATCTATATCTATATTATTTATATGTATTTTATTATATAAAGCATTTGACGAATACACACTTGTAATTTTACTCAAAATTTAAGACATCTTATATAATTTTTTTAAACATAAGGTACAAGTGTTATATATAATAGTTCATAATTTGTCCATATTTAATAAAGTTATCTTAATTAATACATTATTTAATATATATTTATTTCAAGTATTATATTATTTATAATATTTTACATTATTATTAAAATATATACATTAATTATTTATATTTTATAACTTAATACTATTTAATTTAAGTATTATTTTATTTAAATATTTTAAGTATATAATTACTAAATATTTACAAAGTAAGACCCACTCGTCAAGCAGGGACGAAAGTTGGTCTTAGCGATCCGACGGTGCCGAGTGGAAGGGTCGTCGCTCAACGGATAACAGTTACTCTAGGGATTATAATAATAATACCCAAATATATCTACATGTTTAAGAAATGTCAGAAAATAGACTCAATAACATCCGTCACATCACTATATATAACATATAGGAAAAATATGAGTAAGAAAGTGTAGGTTTACTCAATATTACTACAATAATTTCTTTTTCCAAATTAATAATAACCTTTCTTTGTTTTCTTAAAATTTTACATTCAAATCTCTAAGGATTTTTTTGAAACTAACAATAACACTTTCTCTTTCTTTATTTTTTTTCTTCAAATCGATAGCTACTTACTTTGTCTTTTTTAAAATATTATATTTAAGCCTACAAGTTATGTCAAATTATATTTAATCATCTGAACTTTTTTTAAATTTTATACTTAATCCTTCGAGTTATATTAAATTTACATCTAATCACTTGAGGCTTTTTTTAAGTTTTATATTTAAGTATTCGAGTTATACCAAATTTACTTTTGATCAATTTACAATAGAGCTTGTTTCACACGTAATCTTTTTTCGGATGATTGTTACTAACGTATAAATAATCATAATTAAATTTTGTAACTTTTATAACCGTCGCTGTATAGTGCCTGTCACACCCACTATACTATATAATACATTTTAAGAGGATAAGATGGTCATTTTACACAAAATATAAGAAACCTAATACAACTTTTTAAGCATAAGGTACAAGCACTCTGTGCAATAGTTCCAATTTTATCCCTATTTAATAATTTTTTTTAATTAATACATTATTTAATACATGTTATTTAACACACATTATTAATACATTACTTAATAATATAAGATTATTTAATTTATTAAATTAAATATCACCTTATTTATAATACTTTAAATTGAAATTGAAATTTATATTAACTAATTATATATTTATAATAAATATTATTTAAAGTAAGTATTATATTTTATTTAAATTCTTAAGTGCTAACTATTAAATATTTCCAAACTTATAATAACAATAATAGTAGTTGCTTTTTGAGGTATTTTGGGTATTTTAGTAATTTTAGTAAACATTAAAAGGCAAATAATTTACTATACCCCACCTTAACGTTTTAATGTTAATCACTTATTATTATTAATATATATATATATATATATATATATATATATATATATATATCTCTTCATACTCTAATAAAATAGTAACTTTGGATAACACATGACAGCACCACAATCATTCTTATAAAAAATTTCTCGCATCTCTCTCCTATTAAATAATCACCTTAATTACTAATAATATTATTTAATATTTTTTAGATTTAATAAATTAAAAAAGAGATTTTTTATTAATGTTATTTCTAAATAAACAATTTTTTATAAAATAATAAATATTTCTAAAGCATCAAACTTTTTAAAGATGAAATATTTTAGAATCGGTACTTTTACAAAGTCAATATTTTAAAAACCAAAAATAATTAAATTTGGGAATTATAATAGAGAAACTTTTAGAAATGGCATTTCTATATGGTTCGTTTTAGAATAATCTTTTTTTGTTTTGGAAAAAAATTAAAAATAAATTGTTAAAAAGTTGATATCACTGTTTTATTAATTATAGTCTTTACTTATACATGATTTCAGTCATATCGTATTTTAGAATATCATTTTATAATTAATAAATTTATTATATTAATATTATATTTATTCAACCCATGTAATACACGGGTTTACTATATCTAGTGTATGTATATATATGTATATGTATATAGTATATTAATCTATATTTAGTATATCGATGCATAACTCGTAAATATAAGCATAAATTCGAAAAGTGCGAATTTAACAAAACCGTTAACTTTGTGACATTTTACAAAGACATGTGCATTTTTAAGTGTTTAATAATATATATGCATATATGCATGAGCGAGTGGAGATCTTATCCCGCTTCGAAGCACGGGTTACCCACTAGTATACATATAATCATAAGTATATTGTTTTATTAGCTTAATTTTATTTCACTTTGAAACATAAATATTGCGTTGCTATATGTCAATTGTATGTTTTTGCTTAATTTGACACATTTCTAAAATCTATTGAACCAAAATGTTAGAGTTTTGATGATGTCGTGTATTTGATAGGGATTCCTTAAATCAATTTCCACCCACTTGAAAAATATTTTCCTAAACTACAAAAGAACAAGTAGTTTGTTATACCGTTGGAGATAACCAACAAATTTACATTTACGAACTTACATGAATGAGTATGTTATAGCTGCTAGGTATCTCTGATGCGGTTTTTTAGTGTGTGGTTATTCATGGATATGACAATTGTACTTAAATATTACGATCAAACTTTAAGTGATACTTTACATGAATATGTAACAAAATAAAATTTTGTTCCACTGAGAATGTTTTTAATTGATAAAATTTTATACAATAGTAATCAAGGTTTAATATAATTTTAATTTAGAACGTTACCATATAATTTTTAACAATTAATTCATGCAAGTTTGAAAGATTGTTCTAGTCCTGGGCTTTTTATATTTATTTTACAGTTACCATACTTATGATATAAAATATATCACACAATTAACTAATATTTAACACAATAAGCTGACGTATTTGATACAATAACCAAAATGTCCTCCTATTAAGAACAACAGAAGTACACATGTCAAGCTCACAATTCTTTTTAGACTTTTTAGATTAAACATTCATTTTACTATAATTTTGCCTATTTTTTAAATGAATTACTTAACATATGAAGGTCGAATAATACATGGAAAGCTACCGTATCACTAAATTATAGGATTTATTATCATAAATTTTATTCAACACTCGTATATTTGAAAAGCAGTTCAAAAAATAATGGATAGGTTACAGATAATCTTAGTTTTACATTTAGATAATACTTAGATAAAGGTGTGAATCTATGTTTTCAAATGATATCAAAATAGCAGAAGTCGGTGAAGTAAATGTATAAATACGAACCAATTCTTGTTCTCAAATGCGACTCTCACTAGTTAATATTATTATTAAGTAGTACATCATCTTCACGCATAGACGTACAAATCGTTATGGCACCTGAATCTAAGAAAGTTCACTGGAATCCTCCGACATCGGGTTGGCTTAAACTCAACACGGACGGGAGTTCGTTAGGAAATCCAGGGGAGTCGAGTTACGGTGGGCTTATAAGAAATGATTGTGGCGATTGGCTATGTGGTTATACGGGGAACATCAGATTTGATACAAGTCTTTCCGCGGAGATCTATGGAATTATGATGGGATTACGACTCATTAGGGTTATGGAGTTGAATAATGTTATCATTGAAACAGATTGTCAGGCTGCTCTTCTGTTAATCACAGTGAATGATGTGGATGAGTATGATCCATTGAGTTGGATGACAAACTCCTGCAAGAAAGATATGCCGGAGCTCAGATGTTACATGGTTCATGTCAAAAGAGACGTGAACCGGTGTGCTGATCTTCTGGCTAGGCTTGGACGAACGCAAGATGAAGAGTTTGCTGTCTTGGATGATCCACCGGCACGGTTGATTCCACTGCTAGAGGAGGATGCAAATATAGAGGCGTAACCAAGGGATATCTTCGGTTTATTTTATATCATTGGCAGCTAGTTTTAAAATTCATACATTGTTGTTTACGGAGATTGTTTTAATGCAATATACGATATACATATTCTATTTTTCTTTACTGTTTAAATGTTGTTAAATTGTCTCAACAGAATATCTGTAGTATTAGATGAAGTTGAATTAAAACTCTATTAACTATCATAGGTATGCTTAAGTTGTATCTAATTTATGACCACTGTATATATTAATTATTCATTGAGTATGGTAAATTTAATTGGATGAATGTATGGCAAAATGGTTGAATTTTGTTGAGATACTAGCTGGATTCAGAAAAAAAGTGATCACCATCTTATTGGGTTATCTTTTATATAAGTATTTTACCAAAATATTAATTTTTGTTCTTTTCAAACAGGTGGTGAAACACAATTCTAGTTTTAGAAAAAACTCGATGGGTTTCATTATAAGCTTTTTAATTTCTTTTCTTTTGTTCATTGATATGATTAGAGTATGAGATTAAATATATTGTGACATGAGAAGTTCCTTAATGTTTATAATCTTTATTGGTTATCGTTAAAAATTACAATCATGTTTTGCCAATAAAAACTGAAATAAAATTCAAATTTGGTTGCATTTTGTAGGTTTTTCTTTTGTGTTTCTTAGAAGCAAGATTTTTTTCTCTTTTTTTCTTTTGAATTTATCTTTTTCTTCATAAATTTATCATTTTTCTTCACAGAAAAAGAAGGTTTAAATTTAAAATAACAAAAAGAATGTTTTATGGTTCGCATTGTTGCGAATTTTGAGAAATATAGAATTTTATTTTTCTAAGAAGTTAATAAAAAGGATGGTTTGTTACCTCGCTTTCATGTCATTATCTCTTCATATTACTACCAAAGTAAATACTTTATTTAATGGTTTGATACTTCACTTTTATGTCATTATCTCTTCATATTATTTACTAAACTAAATCCTAAATTGGATTGGTTGTTACATCTAACATACTATGTTTATATATAACTAAAATTTAATATATTGGCCCCACTTTACTTTTCTTTCTATTAATATTAAAATATATCTAACACAATGTTAAAATACTTCAAACGGATCAAATACATAAACTTAGCTAAAAAGAGAACGAGTTAAATGAGTGAAACTCCTTCTAAGTTTGTTGTTTGATGAACAAAACCTTCTAAACTGGATAGTGTGATTGTGATGTGAAATTAATCTTGATGAATTGTGATTGTCATGTTAATTTATCGGTTTTCATGTGTGTGTTTGTGAAATTCATTTTTTGTGGTTTTGATTATAGAAATCAAGGGTGTTTATGATTCGGTTTTGATGGTTATTAGTTTAAACTGTTAGTAATCGTTTTTATTATCAGAAGTCGAAACCGACTCGTTGAAATTTAAAACTGAATTGAACAGAACTGTTACTGACAATCTGGTTCTGGTTTGGTTTTACGGTTTAGATGCATTGGGCCTTTATATAAGTTGTCGACATCAAAACACGAAATTCATATAATAAAATACGGTTTGATTTCACGGTTTCAATCTAGTCATTTTTAGTACTTTTAACCATTCATTTTGACTATTGATCCCTCGTTAACTATTGTTATACAATTATCTCTATTTTTTACCAAATTATTATAATTGGAATTATAGTATTAATTTAATTATAATTTTTATTTACTTTTTCATCTTAACTTCCGATATGCTTTTAGAAGTGGGTTGGGTGGTTATTAAACACGTTTCTTATTAATTACTATGTAATTATGCTTTTCGGCTTTTAGTTTTTTTGCTAGTTGTGTTGTGTTATACATATCTTGCTAGTTCATGATGCATCTATGCACTAACCAACTATAACTAGTTTTATACCCGTCCGGTGGCCGGGTACTGTAACTTGAAATGTCACCATGTACAGACTTATTTTTAGAAAAAGTCAATCATGAGTAAACAATCAACAGAAAATAACGAAACAGCCACATCCCAAACAGTTACATGTAATTGTAAAACATATAAAACATACCAACATAATTACTTATGAATGAGTAAATTAAAGTTATGTTTTATTTGTGTAGTGTTGTTTACTCTAAACAAATGGGTATTAATTTGAATCTCTTTACTTATGAATGAGTCATCAGTCAATCAAGTTAGGTTTTATTTTGACATATCAAACGGGTAAATCCAAACATACTAAATGAGAAACAAATCAAATGAGTTTAATGGGTCAAAAGACACCCATATTGTATTTCATATTACAAAGCCTCCAAAATGATTGAATTTAAAGAATTAGTTGTTTGCCTTCAAATGATAGAATTTTTATAATCATATTCGAGCAAAATTAATTAATAATATTAGTATTTTTAACCAAAAATGTTTAATCAGTCCAATTAGAGTTGCTAATTGAATCTTACAATAATTGTAACAAAACTATTTAAAGAACTAATAAAGTGAACATCAATTTCAACCAAAGTATGCAATGTATCTGTTTCACATGCACTACACATTGTACTTATGCTTATTGATCACTCATGTAGATGAATCAATAGATTTAGAACTCTGCAACAACTTTAGAGTCTTTTCATTTTCTTGCGTTTCCCTATCTTGATGATCCATTCAAGTAAAGAATAAAGAGCCAAATCTCACCTACAAGAAAATACAAATACAGTATAGGAAGAACATTGCTTAAGTTCTTCACTAATTAGTTATATCCTTATTATTGAACTAATTGGAATCAATATTCACATAATTATAATCAAAAGGTGAACCAAATTTATCAATATGCATACCTCATCAAGTAAGCTTAGTCGGAAGAGTTACCAAAGAAACCGATTTGTAATTATGCATAAACAACATGATTAAGATATTAAAAAATGAACTGAACACATCATGTATCATAAAAAATATAAACATCAACAATAATAGCGAAATGTTGATCAAATAAATATATACATCAATAATAATAGCGAAATGCTAATCAAATAAATATTAACAGTAAGAACAATGATATAAACATAGAAAAGAGACACTACAAGAAAATAAATATAATGCAACCTCGCTTAAAAGTTACATTAGGTCCTGAAAATGTTACATTAGGCCTAATGCAACCTTTTATTTAGGGTTGCATTAGATGAAGTTGCATTAGACCTCATGCAACTTTTTTGTTAGATAATGCAACCTTTTCTACAAAAGTTGCATTTACTATACAAATGCAACTTTTTTAAAATGCAACTGTTTTTACAAGCTAATACAACTTTTTTTTAACTTTTGAATGCAACATGTCTAACTCACAAATGCAACCTTTGCCGCCTCAAATGCAACATTTGCTATGCTATAATGCAACCTTTGTTACATTCTAATGCAACTATTATTATATTTTTAGTATAAAAAAGGAACCTTTATTTACATCAAATGCAACATTTTTTAGGAATTTAGCTACAATAAATGTAACCTTATTTACAAACAAATACAACTTTACGGCTTGTTGTTTGAAATATGAAATTTTCTATTAATATGCAATGGTATATCAATTGCACCAACATGATAATAACATAAATATAATATATATTCATATATAGTAACTTAGATATGTCTAATCTCAAAATAACAACATAATCAAACCAAGTTTGTCAATTACAATTATAAGAAGTAACAAACACCTTCTACTCATCTCTAAGATCTTAAAGTGTTCCAGTAGGTAGTTTTTCCATAATATCCCGCATTGTAACTTCAAAGTTCGCTTGTTGGTTGTCAAAATCTTTTCGCATACCTTCTATCTCAGCTTTTTTCCTTTGATGGTCCTCTTCAATTTCTTTTCGCATTTCAAGCAACTGTGTTTTTTCAACTTCAAGGCTCGCTTTAAATGATTCCATAAACCTCCCCGGGATCATATATTGTTCCTCACCACCATCCATTTTTTTTAACATTTTCTTAGTAACACCTTTGCCATAAAGTCGAAGGTAGCCATCATGTTCCTTATTCATTACAATCGTAAAGGATCGACCAAAACACTTCCATTTTCTAGTGGTTTGTAGTTCTTCATTTGTTCCTTCAAAATACAAGAGAAAATATTATAATAATACAACAATCAATAAGCCAAGCAAATAATATAAAAAGAAGATGTAGTGAAACACATCATACATCTTGAATCTTATTTATTTGAATCTAATTAAGAAGCATTGCCAAATAAATTCTGAAATCTTGATAAATAAATTACTCTCACTAGCATACAAAATGATACCCACAATGACATACAGATGATATGTAGTTGAAAAAAATAATATGATAGCATTTATACATTACATTTCATTATCTATTTATATGTTTTTTTTTTGCTAGCATGAACAAATGAAGTCTAGTTCAGTTTGAAAGAAGTTTAACAAAACCACAAGTATTCCCCATTGAGCTTTAATTACTTCTCAATGAAATAAAGATCCAAACGTCATGAAAAAACCCCTTAAATAAAGTCAAACCCACTTAAATTGACTCCAAGATTGACAATACAAGATCACAAGTTTACTTCTCAAGAAACCTTTTTGCAAGAACCCACCTTAATGAAAATAATCACATCAAGAATCGCAATTTATAAGAACTTTACAGATTTGATTCAAAACAATATGAAACTAAAATAGGTTCTAAAACCGCAGCAAAACAACATGAAACCAACATTAAAATATAGCATGAAACTAGCACCAACAGCATGAAATTAGCAGCCTAATAACAGTCTCCAAACAACAACAAATTAGCATGAAAACATCAATAAAATGACATTAAAATAGTAACAAAACATGAAACTAGCAGCGAAACAACAGCAGAATAATAGTCTTCAAAACAACACCAAACAACATAAAAATAGCAGTGAAATAATAGCAATAAACTAGCATGAAAAAACCTTGAAACCAATATAAAATCAGCATATAACAGCAGCAAAAACAGCATGAAAACAACACAAAAATGTAGCAAAACAAAATAATTTAGGCATTTGGTGGATCAATTTAAGGTATTTTTCTCTATCCGTATTAGAACAACATATATGGTTCTATTTTGTGACTTCTTTTGAAACACTAGAAGGATGCTAGGATGAATACCTTCAGTCCAACTCATTTGATTTTATTAAACACATACAGGATATTTCATAGAAAATTCTCAAAAAGAAAAACTAAAAAGAACTTACAATTTTTTTTGCAGTGTCATCATATGTATCAAGATACGCACGTCCTTCGGTCCTTTTACGTGTACGTTCAAACATTTGTGTTAAAGTAGGCAATTCATTGTTTGGGTCATCATTTTTCTACATTCATTATAACATACATAAATAGATAAAATTAGCATTTTGAACCGTACAAAAACACAAATCATGAGCAAAAATAGAAATCTTACCATCTCTTCACGAATCCTAGCAAAGCTTTTTGGACCGGCTGTATGCATATTTTTTTGTGACATGCGTATTTCCTTAGCCCTCAAACAACGCTTCTAAATACACATTAAAATAAATGATTAAAATAATAAGAAACTTTAAATAGAAAATACTACAAATAAATACATAGTCAAGAAAAATACCGTCACATCTTTATTATTCCATAACCTCAACAACTGTGAAAAATCATCTTGTGGAATATTTTTTAGGTCGGTTCTTCCATCTTGTTTTGTTGTCCTTATGTTGATAGAAGTATTTTTTCTTAAACCGACATTTATGCACCTAATACAACTGTCCAATATAATAGTGAAAATTAATAGGAGATTAACACATATGATAGAAACAATATAACAGTGAAAATTATATATTAGACCAGTTAGATGAACTTGAAACAAATTTTAATGAATATGGAAGTTATACCACTAGGGCTCTATGTGTTCTTAAATCAGTTATCTAAGTTAGGAAGGCATATTTACTACATACATAAAACTTGAACTATTTTTATAAGTTTGAACTATTGACTTGAGCAATCCCATATATGTTGAGGAAATTAAATCTTAGTGGCTTTAATTCGGACTTAAACAACAGGGGAGAATCTAAAAGTAAATGAAAGCTAGATTGCATCATTGGTTAATTAGTTTATTCAATTTGGTCTTGTGAGACATTATCATTAACCTTTTCTATTTTGGTTCAAGTGAAATCCTATTGTTTCGTATGCCTTATACGAAACTTACATCTAGTTGTAGCTAATACAGTTTACAGCAACATATCCTTCAGAACTAATAACTAGCATACCAAAATTCAATATTTATTCTGAAATTTTTTAGCAACACCATCAAACTATTCAACAAAAAATAATAATCAAACTCAGATTATAAATGGGTTAATTGAACCTGCGAGCCACTAAAACCGGGTCATCTTAAGTTGGGCGGGAAAATAAAGAATAGAGTTAATGTGGGAAGGACACGTGTCCCCCACTTGTAATTAATTATTAGGATAGATATAGCAACATTAAACAAACTTGGATGATTCAGCAAAAATAGCACACAACCTGTCGAGTTGATCGGAATTGTAGACTTGGATGATTTGGCTGGAATAGGCTGAACTGGTTCGATTCGGTTGACCAAGTTACACGTCTTGACTCTTAATGCGAATACAAACAACCTGTAGGTCATTGATCAATGAGTTCCTAATCTTCTAAGTAGGATTAATCAGTGATTCTTTAAAGTTTAGAGATCGAAAAGAATAGCACACAACCTGTCGTTTCGATCGGAATTGTAGATCTGGATGATTCGGCTGGAATAGCTTGATCTATTTGATTCGATTCATCAAATTTTCATGACTTCGATTCTTACGCTGTGTTCCAGATCGATGAGCTGCTGCCTTTTATAACTAGGTTTATTCTGTGATTTTTTAAAGTTTAAAGATTTGAATCAGAGGATATTAAAATTAGTTATGAAAAAAAGTCATAAAAATAACTTTTGGTTCGGTGTTTAAGTTGTAAGTTCGCATATCACCAGACGCAGGTTCGATTATAGGGAGAACAGTTTTTTCCAATAGAAGTTATTATTAATTAAAATAACTCCAATAGTGAACCTAGTCATTTTTTACGACTTATTTTTTTAATCCAAGGCATCTATATAATTTGTACCATGCTATTGTAGTTATCTTAAAATAATAAATACTAAACTTTTTATATTATCTTGCAATTTACGTTTCGTTCCTGTGCATTATCATAATATTAGTTCGAAAATTTTGAAAAGTAGTTCTTAACCTTCTTTTTTCAATATCTACAAATCAAAACTTGACAAATCAAAACTTTTTATAGAAGTTTTTTAATATCTACAAATCAAAACTTGACAATATATTTTTTTCAATACTCGTTGAATTCCTCAACCTAACATTTTTTTCTGGTGAAAATTTGTGTAGGTTATACTAATGCCAAACCTAGTTAAATTATTAATAAACATCAATTCAAGATAATGTAATAATAAATAATTCAATAATTAATAATTCTAAGATCAATAATTTGATGAACGATTTACCAAACAACTATCCAAATTGTATCGATCAATGAGAGCAAACAAACATATAAATAATAAGAGATGATCAAACAATCAAAGTTTAGGTCTAAATAGATAAAAAAGATAAACATAATTTTATCACTAACCCTACACACGGGAAATGATCACCGGTGAACTAGCCCCTCATGCTCATAATCAGATCTTCTAATATTGACACGGTTGAACACGTTGTGTGAAGTACAGACAACCAAAAGGCCGCCCTTTCTTTCCTCTGCGCAAAACTTTGTCGAACCTGCCCCTTCAAACCTTCGACTTTTTCCTTTAATAGTGCGGGTGACTTTCTTTTCCTTTAATGGGCCTTTAGCCCTGTTACTCTTTCAAACGAAAACTTCTGATTTTAGGATTTGGTGAGTTTATTTTACAAAGTGTATTTTAAGAAAAATACACTTTGTATTTGAACTACTTTCTTTAGAATTTTAGTAGTGTGCCACATGTGATCTCTTTTTAAACTTTGTATTTCTAATCTTAATATTAAATTTCTTTAGCTGAAGCCTCCTTCCACGTTGACAATTTGAAGTCATGAACCTGCATGCGACCTACACCGCACTAACATACAAAAATCACAATTCACATTAATGAATCTTTATAATATTTTTATTTTAGTTAAACTATATTTAAGAAATTATATTAAAGAATCTAGTAAGTTAAATTAACTTTCAGAAGTTACATAATAGATAAAATTAATTTAAAGTTTCACTCATATGCATCCTAAAGTTAAATTAAAATTACATCATTTTAACTCGTAGCTTTTTGATATCTTCAAACTTTAAATATGAACAAATTAGGTATTAATTAATGGTTAGAAGTAGATAATTAGATATCATTAGCACGTGTAAACCAACCATCCATCACAACCGTTTAAAATAAGTTTCCTATTTAACTTTTAACAACGTACCATTTTCAAAAAGAGTTGTATATATATATATCGCTTTCATAATGCAACCATGTCAAAAGTTACATATATAAATACAATTTGCAACCTTCTAAGAAAAAATGCTGCAATCTTTACTATAATTTGCAACTAATAAAAAAGTTGCAAATTTAATATTTTTTGCAACCTTTTATGAAAAACGTTGCATTAAATATTCAAATGCAACCTTTGTGTTTAGCGAAGTTACATTAGAGTCAAATGCAACTTATTTAAAAAAGTTACTTTTAAAAAGTTGCATTAGGCTTATTTTCTAGTAGTGAGATATTGCTCATGAGCCTTAATAAAATTTGTTCAATCAGATTTATTATATAATTAGATACTTTCATCTCCCTTAATGTACATAAAACAAAAATGCCTATGACTGTATCATGTGTGATGATACGTAATTCTGATAATATATATAATATAAAATATCGGTTATCTAAGTTATATGCCAACTAATGGCATCTATATAGAGCACTTCACATATCTTCAAACTTTGCACTCATACTAAGATGACTTACAGCAAAATTATATGCATATGCTACGAGCTCCAATGACCAAACAGTGACTTGCAAAGGAAAATATTATGATTTGATACAAAAGCAAATAATATATAAGTATTGCATGCTTTAATAATAAATAAACCATTGATTATTTATTCAAAAATTTGAAAATGGGTAAAAATGTTTGCATGTCAATTCAACTCGTTTTGGCCAGCCAACCAGCCCATCTTACCGTCTTTTGTTAGAATAAACCAAAAAACTAAAGAATCTATATAATACTCAAACTAACAACCCAAGATTCTTCAAAGCTTCCACCTTATGTTCACAACATTTATATGATAATTTTAGACATCAATGGCAATTCAACTCAAATAACAAATGGTGCAGACTTACTATTTTTTAGTTTAGATATGACCTGGAATTTTTCAACAAAACAACTAATGACTTGCAGGAGAAATACAACAGAAATAAAAAAATACTATCCCCTTCAAATAAGACATAGTGCAGACTTTCCAGGTAAAGAAATCCTGTTTTGTTACAAGTTTCATGAATTAGAATTACGATTTCAACTGATCAGGTCTTAAGATATGAATATATTCATTTCAGTTCATATTTTTTCCTATTGATTTTGTGTCCCATTTATGGTAGAAATTAAGCACAACACATTGAATCACAGAATACACAGCCTATGTGTGTAGATGTGTTGGGTATTATAATGCTTAATGAATCACATAATACTAATTATTGAATTATGAAGTTACATCATAATTGCTGAAGGGAAAAAGGTACCTGATGAGTGTTGTACTTGATGATAGTGTTTTCTTCAATAGCATCCAAAGCTCATTCTCCTTACTCAGTAATCACTGCAATTTGGTTGTGGATTTTATGAACTACACCTTCAAGCTTCTCGTATTTTCCCCTAGGCAAAACTACCCAAGTTATCCACCATAATAATATTACCAATAATACCTTTCCATGGTGTCTCTACTTTAACATGGACGAATCCTAAACCAAGAAGAAGAACAACAACCAATACAGATGCATTTCATCTAATTTATGGCAAGAAACAGTAGTTAAAATATAATCAATTGTAATCAGACCCTGTTAAAAATATTGAGACGAGTGAATTAACTAACACCAACATTCCCAACAATATTACAAGGGCCATGGTTGCTCGATCCTGTATTTGAACACAAAACACATTGCCATTAGTAAAATCATTAGCATTGCATTTAAAATGTTGCATAAAAAAATACCATAATACCTACATATAGTTAATAATAAATCTTCTATTGCAAAAAATAACAATAGTACCGTAAAAATAAAAACATGAAATTAGGAGGTTGAAGAACGCAAAACATCCATATGCAAAACAAATGCAAGGGTGAAAATTTGATTGAGATTGTGTTGCGTATCAACAACGTCACATGCGATTGCAATCTGAACTCTAAGAGTAATTGCTTGAAAATCACAAGAAACCCACTACCGGCTACCGCCTTCAATTGATGAGTGAACAGTCGAAGACCCATTCAACCGACTACTAACGGGGACCGATTGATCGAGAGGCAGATCAACTGAGGTCGTTGATGGAGGTGGAGGCCGGTGGTGGATTTGGTAAACAAAGAAGAAACCAAGAGGTGTGTTCAGTGTTCATGGAAGTTTGCAACTAAGATAGTTTCATAGTTATAGAGAAGAAGAAAGCATGGGAATCGGAACTGAGAGTTAGTGGGAGCATCAGAGAGAAACCGTCATGAACCGCTGCTTCTAGAAGGAATCAAGTGAATTTAAACGGCCAAGATATAAAATTGCATACTTCTAACGGATGAGATCTTCGCAGGAGTTGGTTAAGGTATTCTCGGGCAATATAATATATATAATTCACATATTTGATAAACACACTTATCGATTAATCCTAAACATTAAAACAAACAAACACCACATATTTGATAAACGTGTTCACGGTTCAACGTAAACACTAAACCAGTCATACACTTCATATGTGATACCAATGATCCTTAGTACAAGTAGTTAAAGCATATCAATACTTTATTAAAATAAGAGGAGGTCTTAGGTTTAGATACTACTTGGGATAAAAAAAATGAGGTGTCACATTAGATCAGGGGGTTTTTTCACCTAGGGTGAGTTTTCTTCTGATGATAGTTTTAGGTTCGGGATTGATAAGGACAGATTGATGTATGACCTTCCATTTGGGAACATGTCGGCCTAATGCCCCCAAGGTTCCGTTTGTCAACAACCCTTTTTCTTACATGACTTTCAGGTTTTATGGATTTTAATGATCGTTTTTACATATTCTGACAATATATTTATAGTTTATGGTCTTTGCTTATGCTGTATATGTTGGTTGGTCATGATGATCTAGTATGTCAAACATAAATTGTGGTATGTTTGATCAAAACCATGATCAAATTTGATGAACGTGTATCTTTTGAATTCGTTTTCTATGAGTGTAAATCTTATTACTAAATATGAAATCTGATATGTTTTATTTTCATGATTTAGTTAGTTTAGAAAAATAAAGATTTTTTAACATACAGTAACATGGAATCAATTAGTCTAAGGGAAACAAGTGTGTGGTATAAAAACTCCAGTTATGGTCATCTTTAGTTTTATAAGAAACAAACACACAAACCTACAAGTCCTATATGCCAAGCGGCAAGTAATGAATATTTTTTTGTTTCAAACTGCTTTCTTTAATTTTTTCTAATATTATAGTTACAAATTATCATTTGCACAAAATGACGAAAAGACAGCTGTAGCAACTCGCATGTCATAATCCAATAGAAGTTCCGAGACTGTTATGCATTCAAGCCTTTTTCAAATTAAATTAATTACAAACAATATAGCAAAAGTTTTAATATTTGTATCAAATCATAACTTTATGTCCTTTGTAGCGTATAAAAACAAATAATAATTATGAATTTTAGATAAATAAATATAATTCTAAACTTTAAAAACCAAACAAACTATGTGTTAGTGGTTTAAGAGGTTCAACGGATTAAACCACCCGGTACTAATTTATTACCTCTAATAAAGCAATGTTTTTTAGAGACACTTGGCAATCAAAAATATTTGCTATGTACACGTGGCAATCAACGAGAGCCTAATTGAGTTTTCACGCCTAAAATTTATTAAATTATGATGCATTAATCTTGAAAGCTATGATTTCTAATTTAAAAAATGCATTTATTAATCATTTAAAAAAACAATCAATAGTTACCATGATTAACATTTTAAATAGTTTTCATATTAGAAATTAATATAATTTAAGTTTTAAATTGTTTTCATATTAAAATTTAATATCAAATAAAATGTATTGAATTATTGATTATACGTTAACTTGTTAATGTTTAAATTGTGTTAAAATTTTCATATATATTAAAGAAGTAATTGTTTCAAAAGTAACACCTTAGTGCAATAAAAATACAATAAATTGTCATTCATTTAAATTAATATTAGTATTTAAGTTAAAGATGTAGATGCTTCATGGAAGATTAACATTTGTCTTTATGTGTCTTTTATAGTTTTTGTCATAGTATAGAGACTTTTTATGTAAATATGTTTTTTTGTTTTCTTGATTAGTATATATAGCATAGATATGTATTGTGTAGGGGGGATGAGAGAGATTTAGACGTATTGTAACTGTTTCCTACACTTTGTATTCTTCTATATGCTAATCAATGAAAACTCTATGAATTTTTGTTGATTTGCTTGTGTTGAATTGAATACTTGTGTGTTTTAAATTGAATTGTGTTCATATATCATCACAGATCAATCCATTTTGAGCTCATCAAATGGTATCAGAGCTTGCGGTTCAGTGATTGAAGTTCTTCAACTGTCGAACTCTCAAAATCACTTGAATCTGTGATTGATAAACAATTTAGTCGTATAATTGTTGAATTCAGTTGTGTTTCATCATCAGGAACATGATTTGATTCACAATTAGCAGTACAATTCGTTCAAATCAGTGAATTTGAGCAAGAAGCTCTTCGAACCTGTTCTTCATTTGTCGAACCTTTTCTTGAATCAAAAGATCAATTTTGGTTGTTAATTGAAAAAATTAAAGTTGAAGGATTGATTATTAATCAATTTCCTACATAATTTGAGTATTTCAGATCAATTAATCAAGTTTTGAAGGATTTCAGAAAATTTAAGTTCGTATGAAGCTGATGAATGTGGCGCATTAGGTCAAAAACACTGCTGAAAATTGCCTAAGTGTTAGGCGCATAACAACTGTTTAGGCGCATTTTCACTGTTTGGGCGTTTTTCAGTTAGGCGTTTTTCTACCGTGTGGGCGTTTTTCAACTGTGTGGACATTGAAGATTTTCTGAAACTAAGGAATTCCAGGCGTTTTACAACTGTTGAGGCGCATTACAACTATTTGGGCGTTTTTCAACTTGGGCGTTTTGGAATTTTTCTAAGGCAATCCCTTAGACGTTTCAAAGTCAAAGTCAAAGAAAGTATCACAACTGTTTGGGTGTTTTACCACTATTTGGAAGCATCAGCTTTCACACTTAGAAAAGTTTTTGAAATTTTCCAGAAACTTAAAAAATCCAAAAATATTTTCAATTTATTGTTTTAATTCAAAACATTAAAAACAACAAAAACAAAATTAAAAATGGTAAAATCAAAAGACTCAGAGAACAGAGTTCCTAAACTGAAGAACAGAGCTGATTTTAAGAATTGGTCACTTAAACTGAAACATCACCTTAATTCTATTGATATTGATCTATGGAAATCAATAGAAAGAGGACCTGATATTCCTATCACTTTCGATGGTCCCGATGGAGGATTTGTCTACACTAAAGACTCTCCAGAACCATACCCTAAAGATGGTCTGCAAGGTGATGATCTAAGAAAAGTAAAAAATGATATAAGAGCTTATTCTCTGATGTGCAAATGACTGTCACTTGAAGTCCTTACAAGGATTGATGGTTATCAGACTGGATACACCATGTATAAGGCCTTGAAAATAATATGTGAAGGTGGAAAGGAGATCCAGGATCTGAAAAAGCAAAAGTTAAAGAGACAAATAGAACTTTTTGAACATTTATCCGGTGAAACAATAAATCAGATGATGAACAGATTTGTTCAACTGACTACTGAGATGTCGACTGCAGGCATCAAGAATGATTTAAAAGATCTTAACTTCAGGCATCTCAATGCTCTTCCATCTTTATGGAAGCAAACAGTCACTCTGTTAAAGCATACTAAGAAATTCCCAATGGATATTGATCTTTTGATTGCTAAAATAGAATCTGTTGAAATTAATGAAAGTTCTAGAAATAATGACAGAGCAGCTTCGAACAATATAAATATGTTGCTTCTCCAGCAAGTACTGTGGAGAATGCATTCATGGCTAAGAATGAAACTTCACCAGAAGATGAGGGTGATCTATTTGTTGGCGCAGGGTTCTTCACTGATTCTACTTACACAAGTGCTCCTGCCTATACAACTCAGAATCAACCTCAATCTCCTCCTATGCCTAAAAGTTCTAAATCTCAAGCAGAGACTCCATCTGCTAACTCTGCTAAAACTAGCAAAGTTAATGATGTAATAAACTATTACAGGATGAAGAGTCTAAAACTGCTTTCACTGCATTTATGGCAAGCTTTCAAGCTTATCAAGGTAGTCATCTAACTCAACTTGATCTTGTTTTGCAGGATTTGTTTGAATGGATCCAGACGATGTAGAAGAAATGGATCTCAACTGGCAAATGGTTATGATAGCTTACAGGACTCAGAAACACTCGTATGTCAACAGAAACTACAAGCCGAGTGCAAACAAGTATGTTGGATTTGATAAGTCCAAATCTAGGTGTTTCAAATTTAACAGCTATGGTCACTTCTCTAGAGAGTGCAAAGCTCCAAGGAATAAAAGAGGAAATGGCCAATCAAGCTCAAGTAATCAAAGGTTTCAACAATCTTCACAGAAGACATTTTAGAAATCTTATCAAAGCCTACCAATGCCAAAATTGAAAGATGATTCTAAATCATTAGAGGAGCCCAAGAAAGCTCTTGTTGTTAATATTAAAGATGGTTATGATTGGAGTGCATAAGCTGTGCAATTTACTACTGATTTAACCTCTAATTTATCTCTTGTTGTAGAAATACAGAAAGAAGATTGGTCTGAATTTAATGATCCAAAAGCTGATGGAAACTCTGAGAACGAGGAAGAGGATTATGACTGGAGTGACAAGTCTGATCCCAAGAAAGATTCAGAGGAAGTTGCATTGATGGCAAAATCTGATCAATCAAAGGTTGAAAGCTTTAACTCTGAAACTTCTCCTCCTAAATATTCTGAAATTCCATCAGAAGTCAGAGAAAAATTATGCACAAAGTCTTACTTCGAACATGTCGAATACTACAGAAATTATTCTTATAAGATTTGTGAAAAACTTAAGCAAGAAGAACTAATGCATAACAAACTCAAAAACGATCATAAAGTATCTGATGAAAAGATTATATCTCTTCAAAATTCATGGAACAAAACTCTAAGAGAACTTGAAATTGTATTAAAACAACTTGAAGAGATGACAAAAAATCTTGAACTGGAGAAGATAACACATGCTGCTACACAAGTGGATCTCGCAAAAGTTACAAGTTCTAAAAGTATTATGGAAAAACTGGTAAACGAAAGAAAAGATAAACAAAAGGCAGGATTGGGTTTCACACATGACCTGATGCCTGAATCAATAACAAATACTTTACCAGAAATCTTTAACACTCATGATCACTCTCCAGAAAACAAGGCAAAATTAAAAGCTTTTCAAAACAAGACCAAGATGTCTGATGTTGAAGAAGAGAAAACAAACGTGGAAATTTTTGAAGAGAAAGATAATGAAAAGATAAAAAATGGTCATCCTGTTAAAGTAAAATCTTATAAACCAAAGCCTAAAACAAAGAAAGTTTTTGTTCCTAAAGAATCAGTTTTGGAGGAAGTGAATATTATAACTGAAAACCAAAACTCAAAAAATCAAAACAAAGCTCAAAATAATGAAGAAACATCAGAAGATTCAAATTCATTTGGTCTAAATAACCCAGAATTCATTAAATGGCAAAAAGACCAGAAAAATAAAGAATGTGAAAAAGAATCTTCAACTGAGGATGTTCAATCTAAACCGAAAACTGGTTCTACAAAATCAAGGAACCAGAGAAGAAGAAGAAAGATAAATAAAGTTAAAAATGAACAAATAAAAATTCAAGAAAATCAGACAAAAGAAACAAATCAAGCAACAAAATTAAAGCCAATTAAATTTATATCTGCTGGTTTGTTGAATGTGAACTCCATTCAAGATGTTAAAGAAAATCCTAAGAACAAATCAACCTCTGATCAGAAAACGGGTTCAGATTCTAAGACTTTCGTTGTAGCTAAAAGATTTGTATCTAAGGAAAACAAGAATGAAATTCATGTTCAAAAACAAAAACAAATTGTGCAAAAGAAAAGTGGTTCAAATCAAAAGCACAGTCCTTCAAATCAAAAACAACAAATAAACTCTTTGACACCTAAAAGTAAACAAGTTTATAATGTTGCGTCAACGTCAAAGGTTAATAAGCAATTATTCAAGACTCCACAGAGGTATTGTAACATATGTGACATGTATAATCACAAAACGTCTGAATGTTTTTTTAACAAATACTGTCATATTTGCGATATGAGAAATCACTCAACTTCAGAGTGTTATTTTAACAAATACTGTACCTACTGTGATGAGCAAACTCACAATACTAAAGATTGTTATTTTAGAAAGAATTCGCAGAGGAGAGGATTTGCCACTTCAACAGTGAGCAAAGGTTATGTTAAGCCGCAATATAAGAGAAACCAAAATGTTGGTTTTCAAAGATTAACACACCAACCCTCCTTAGGTTTGAACACTTTCAAAAGAAATAATTCAGTGAGACCTAAACAATACTTAAATGATAATTTCATTATAAGGTCAGTGAGAATTAGTAACAAAAGTTTTGAAAATAAAAGTTTTTCAAACAATGGTCAGTCAAAAAGCATGAATTTTCTAAACAAGCATAATTTTGTTACAAATAACAGAATTGGTAAATTCATAAAGAATAAACCTGATGTCAACAAACTTCACTTTAAACAATTTACTATTGTTGACAAGTTTGGAAAACCCAAGACCATTTCGGCTTGGGTAGATAATTCAACTTAAATTGTTTTGTTTTGCAGGTACGCCCGAGAAGACCAATCAATACTTGGTATGTGGATAGCGGGTGTAGCCGGCATATGACAGGCAATTAGGCCTTATTACAAGAATTTAAGTTAAAAGATGGAACGCATGTCGCCTTTGGTGGTGATGCGGGAGGAAAAATAACCGGAGAAGGAACAATATCCAACGGGATTATAAGCTTTGATAAAGTCAACTTCTGTTCACAGTTGAACTTTAATTTGTTAACCGTATCCCAAATTTGTGATAAATCCTACTCTGTACTTTTTGATGATTCTTTCTGTTATATCTTGAAGTCAGGATTTCAGATAAGCAAGGATTGCTTGGTTGTTAAAGCTGTCAGAGACCGAGATGTATACAAACTGGATATGTCTCAAGTGGACTCTTCTACAGAAACAACTTGTCTCTTTACTAAAGCATCAAATGATGAAATCCAGCTTTGGCATAGACGTCTAGGGCATTCAAATTTCAAAAATATGAACAAGCTTGTAGCAGGAAATCATGTTATTGGCCTTCCATCGAAGAAGTTTGCCACAACTGATTTATGCTCAGCATGTTTAAAAGGGAAACAGCACAGAGCGTCTTATAAGTCCAAGCTGATAAACTCAAATTCCAAACCTCTTCAGTTGTTGCATATGGACCTTTTTGGACCAACCAACGTGAAGAGTGTTGGAAGAAAATCATATTGTTTAGTTATCATTGATGACTTTACAAGATTTTTATGGGTTTTCTTTTTGAATGCTAAATCTGAAACAACTGAATTAATAAAAGAATTCATCATTAAAGTTGAAAATCAACTTGATCAAAAAGTAAAAATAATTAGAAGTGATAATGGGACAGAATTCAAAAATCTAACTCTTGACATGTTTTGTGCAGAGAAAGGAACAGCTCATCAGTGCTCCCAGAACTCCTCAACAAAATGGAGTTGCTGAAAGGAAGAACCGAACATTGATTGAAACTGCACGATCCATGTTAGCCGATGCTAAAATTCCGATCACATTCTGGGATGAAGCAATATCAACTGCATGTTTTGTTCAGAACCGTTCTTTAATTGTTAAAGACAAACTGAAAACTCCATATGAGTTAATGTTTGATAGAAAACCAAACATAGATTTTCTTAAATCTTTTGGTTGTCCGGTTATGATTCTGAATTCAAGTGATCATTTAGGAAAATTTGAATCAAAATCTGATGATGGATTTTTTGTTGGATATTCATCTGTTTCAAAGGCCTATCGAGTTTATAACTCTAGGACTAACGTTATAGTTGAAACATTCAATGTTAAATTTCTTGAAAACTCTTTTCCATCAGTGTCAAATGGTCCTGCATGGTTATTTGATTTACATTCATTGTCAAACTCTTTTCAATCCAACTTGTTTAATCAATCTAACTTGCTTGATTCTACAGGTGAAAAGAAAATTCAAGGAGATCTCGGTTCATTCAGTGACGATTTGGATTCTGACGATGCAGATGATTCAAGCCCAAACTATCCCTTCTTTTCTTTTGTTAGAGATTCTATTTTTTAGTTAAATAATGATGATCATTCTCATCAAAATAATGTTCAGTCAGTTTTTCAAAACCAAGATGTGTCACAACCAATTCCTAATGATGGTACAGAAATTGTACAACCTGAGTCTGGAACGTCATCTATTTCTGGTGATGTAGTTGATTCCGGTAATCTTGATTACTTTATCAACTCACCGACACAAGTTCCCAATTTCAATCCACATTCTTCAAGCCTATTGCATCAGCTTTCCAACTTGAACCAAACCAATCTGGATGTTCATATTCAAGGGAATGAGATTCCAACATCTCGTATCCACAGGAACCATCCAACATCTCAGATTATTGGTCCATTGAATGTGAGAACTACGAGGAGTAAAACAGAACAAGCAAATGTTTGTTTATACTCATGTTTTCTTTCTCAAATTGTTCCTAAAAACGTTTCCAAGGCGTTAACGGACAATGGTTGGATCGAGTCTATGCAAGAAGAATTATTACAGTTCCGCAAACAAGAAGTATGAAATCTGGTGGATTTACCTGAAGGAGAAAATGCTATAGGCACAAAATGGTTGTTTAGAAATAAAACTGATGATAGAGGTGTAGTTATTAGAAATAAAGCGAGACTCGTTGCACAAGGATACACTTAAGAGGAATGTATAGATTATGATGAAGTATTTGCTCTAGTTGCAAGACTTGAATCAATTCGTGTCTTCCTGGCTTATGCATCATTCATGAAATTTAAAGTGTATCAAATGGACGTAAAAGGTGTATTCTCGTATGGACCGATCACCGATGATGTTTATGTAAAGTAACCTCCGGGTTTTGAAGATTCACAATATCCACATCGTGTGTATAAGCTTAACAAAGCTTTAAATGATCTACATCAAGCCCCTAGAATCTGGTATGAAACCTTATCACAGCACTTAATCCAACATGGATACACGCAAGGGAAAATCGATCCGACTCTGTTTATCAAGAAGGATGTTGATGATCTTTTATGTGTACAAGTGTATGTCAATGATATCATATTTGGTTTTACAAGTCCAAAACTGTGCAATGAATTCGAAGAAATAATGAAATCTCGATTTCAGATGAGTTCTATGGGAGAGATAAATTTCTTTCTTGGACTACAAGTTATGCAATCTGCAGATGGTATTTTTATCAACCAAGAGAAGTTCGTCGACAAACTCTTGAAGAAATTTAAGCTGCAAGTTTGTCAGTCAATTAGAACTCCAACTGATGTAAACACCAAGATTGAGCCTGATCCGAAAGGAAAATCAGTAGATCAAACATTATACAGATCGATGATTGGTTCTTTGATGTATCTCACTGCATCTAGACCAGATATTATGTATGCTGTTTGTGTCTGTGCAAGGTATCAATCAGACCCGAAAGAATCCCACTTAATTGCTATCAAAAGAATATTCAGGTATGTCAAAGGTAAACCGGCTTTAGGGCTATGGTATCCTTACGAAGGAAACTTCGAGTTACATGGGTATACTGATAGTGATTATGGTGGATGTTGTCAAGATAGAAAATCAACAACGGGTGGGTGTCAATTTCTAGGACCCAGATTAGTCTCGTGGCAATGTAAGAAACAAACAAATATCTCTGTTTCTACTGCAGAAGCTGAGTGTATTGCTGCTTCAGCAGGATGTTCTCAAATCCTTTGGTTACAAAACCAACTACTAGATTACGGGTTCAACTTTCTTAAAACACCTATTTACATTGATAACACAGTTGCTATGTTCATTACAGCTAATCCTGTCCAACATTCAAAAACAAAACATATCGAGATTCGATATCATTTTCTCAGAGATAACTTTGAAAAAGGTTTAATCATTCTGATTCAAATTGCTATTGAAAAACAGTTGGCCGACCTTCTTACTACAGCCTTCTTACTAGGATGGTTTGAGTATTTAGTAGAGTCAATTGGTCTTATTAACCACATTTAAAAATTGGTTTTTTGAGTATTTCAGTTAATTGAGTCTAAATATGATCAAACCCTTCCTTATCTGAATTAGACACAGCAAGAGAACTTGTCAAAATTAATTGCCTGATGTATTTTGTGTGTGCATGTTTTTTTTTCCTTTATAAAAACAAAAACCAAATACAAAAATAAAAAAATGAAAAACAAAAGATAAAAATATAAAACCAAAATCACAAAAATAGTGTATTTTCTTAATAATTATATAGGAATGAATCTGTCATTGCAATATGTGAGAAATGATAGATACATTAGTTTGATTAGTTGCATACTTCGCTTTCGACTAAAGTCTGACATGATCAGATATGATTTACAAGTAAGTTCATGCAATTAGTCTGAAAAAGTAAATTCTTGTGATTAAACTAAATCACTCATGCATTCATGTATGTCTATCTTAGCACTAATGAGTAGTGTTGATTTCTCAAATTGATTGCTTGTTAAGACATAATCTCACACCTGATGGTGATATGAATAACCATTGAGCTCTAATTATTTAAAGCATCTAACACTTCTCTGTTATGAGTCATCATAGACCTAAAGTGATGAGATATCCTTTGTTGTAAGTGATTACGGACCTGGATATTCTCTCTGATGCAACAAGATGCCAATGTGCACAAACACCAAATGAGATCTGGTTATAGTATATGTCAGGTTAACAAGTTGAGAACAGTGACTTTTTGCATATCTTTATGAGAATTAACCTCTCTAAGTCTAAGTGTGACTGCATAATGTCATATCTAATTGTACATTAAACAATCCAAGAATTGAAAAAGTAAGTATGCTGAATATATTGCTAAATGCACTCATTTTCTGTCCTTAGATCTCGTGTCTCCTTTGCTGTAGCAATACTGACCTAGAACACACTTGATCAGGATTTATTCATTATCTATGACTATCCATCAATTTTTTTTATTTCAATGTGCTGATCTTATCTAATATGATCTTACTGCAGACATTGATTCATTTGTAAATATTAAATTTTTATTCTGCTTTAATTTTGATTTTTATATGTTTTTCTGTGTGTAGACATATTAACAATGATTAATGTGATCTTCATGTGACAAATTCAACAAACTTCTAAGTTTTATTAAACTTAAAAGTTTAGGGGGAGTAAAAAAAGTTAAAAGAAAAAGTGTCTAGAAACTTGATTTTCAAATTTGAACATATGAAAAATCAAAATTTAAATGTTTTGGATAGAAATGATGAAGCTAAAAAGTTCAAGTATGTGTGTGTTTGACATAATGTAAAAATGAACCTGAAAAACATTTTAAAGTGGAAAAGCTTCTTGCAAAAGTATAATATAAGACTATTTGTTAAAATCTAGAGACTAAAATGATGAGAAATTAATTTTGAAAAATAAATAAAAATAAAAAGGTCAAAATATAAAAATTAAAAATTCAATATAAAAATAAAAAAATTAAAATGCAAAAAGTTCAAAATTGAGGGTACATTGTGAAAATTTTGGATGAAAAGTCAAAAGTTGACTTTTGAATGAAAAGTCAAAATTTGTCTAATCAAAGTCAAAATTTGATATATTGTTTACATATTAGTATGTGAACAGTACTAATATCTCTAAACAGTGTACAGGTGGAAGATCTGGAAAATTACAAGTGTTAGACACATGGAAGTAATCTCATGCGCCTAAACAGTGGTCAAAAGTCAAAGACTAGGAGCATGATGATTTTTCAGATTTGTACAAGTGTTGGGCGTTTTAGACACACTCATGCGCCTAAATAATGGCTGATTTAAAGTTCGAGCCAAAACACAATGTTGCTGCTCTTCTTAATGAAGAAGGTAGAGATGCTGTCGGATATGAAGAGATGATAAGATTTTTGTTGAGAACCAAATATGTTTATGCAATGTGTTACCAACCAATTATATATTCAAGGCAAACACTGGAATTGTTGAACACTTGGAGATTAAATCAAATGAAGCAAAGCCGGAAAAAGGCATTCTTGTTGAAAAATTCAAAGCAGCTATTGCAAAAGCATTAAAGGAGCAGGAGCTATACAAAGAGAAACCAGTTTTCACAATCAAAGAAGAACCGGAGGATTTCTCTGGAGCATGAAGACTAAAGATCAAGCTGGAGATTAAGAGAGTAGACTGAAGAAAGAAGATCAAAGAATGAAGATAAAAAGAATTTCATCCCTAAATTCATCTGTTGTGTTGTCAGTATCTGATGACGTGGGAAGTTTGTCCTTATAACTATCATTTTCATTCAGTTTAACCTCAAATAAGTGTGAATATTTTCTTTTGATCTCATCTTCCCGTTCCCATGTAAATTCAGGACCTCGTTTTGATTTCCATTTGACCTTTACTATTGGGATTTTACTTCTCCTTAATCCCTTTACTTCTCTATCCATGATTGCTACTGGCTCTTCCACAAAATGAAGTTTCTTATCTATTTTGACTTCCCTTATTGGTATCTTTAACGTCTCATCATTCAGACATTTCTTTAAGTTAGATACATGAAAGGTGTTATGTATTCCACTTAATTTCTGAGGTAAGTCTAACTTATATGCTACCGGACCAATCCTATCAATTATCTCAAAAGGTCCAACATACCTAGGGTTTAAATTATTTCTTTTCCCAAATAGGATAATTCCCTTTGAAGGTGACACTTTTAAATACACTTTGTCCCTGATTTGAAATTCTAACGGCTTCCTTCTATTATCAGCATAAAATTTCTATCTATCACGTGCTGCTTTCAATCTGTCTTTAATTTCGAGAATCTTATCAGAGGTTTCTTGTATAAGTTCTGGTCCTGTCAGCTTTCTATCTCCTAATTCATTCTAACACAAAGGTGACCTACACTTTCTTCCATATAAAGCTTCAAATGGAGTTGCCCCAATACTGGTATGATAGCTATTGTTATATGAAAATTATATCAGAGGTAAGTGCGTATCCCAACTACCACCAAAATCTAATGCACAAGCTCGCAACATATCTTCTAATGTTTGGATAGTTTTCTCACTCTGTCCATCTGTTTGTGGATGATATGTTGTACTCATATTTATTTTTGTTCCTAATGCTTTTTGCAGGGTCTGCCAAAATCTTAAAGTAAATCGGCTGTCTCTGTCCAATATAATTGACATTGGTATTCCATGTCTAGACACAATCTCCTTCATATAAATCTTAGCTAATTTTTCCATTTTATAATCTTCCCTGATTGGTAAGAAATGAGCTGATTTAGTCAGTCTAACAACTATAACGCATATCGTGTCGTACCCATTTGGGGTTCTAGGTAGTTTGGTCATAAAATCCATGGTAATCTGGTCCCATTTCCACTCAGGGATTTTTGGTTGTTGTAAATGTCCAGAGGGTTTTTGATATTCGGCTTTAACCCTTGAACAAATATCATATCTTTCTACAAATTTTACACCTGATTTCTTCATTCCTGGCCACCAATACTGGTTTCTCAGGTCCTTATACATCTTATTATTCTCTGGATGTACTGAATATCTTGACCTGTGTGCCTCACTCAGAATGTTTTCTCTTAGTATGTCATTGTCAGGAATCCAAATTCTTCCTTTAAATCTCAAGATTCCATCTGACATAACTTTTATTTGTTCATTCTGTTCCACTACGCTTCTCAATTCATCTTTCTGTTGAGCATCTCAGATTAGACTTATTAGTTCTGAATGTAACTCCATTCTCATAGCACGAACTCTTAATGGCTTGGTTCTTTCCTTCCTAATTAAGGCATCTGCCACTATATTTGCTTTACCTGGGTGGTACTTGATTTCATAATCATAATCACTCAGTAACTCTATCCATCTTCTCTGTCTCATATTCAACATCTTTTGGTCGAATATATGTTGCAGACTTTTATGATCTGTATAAATTATGCTTTTGGTTCCATACAGGTAGTGTCTTCAAATCTTAAGTGCAAATACTACTGCTCATAATTCTAAATCATGAGTAGTATAATTCCTTTAACTTCCTCTAAGTTGTCGAGACGCATATGCAATTACTTTATTTTGTTGCATCAAAACACATCCGTAACCTTGATGTGATGCATCACAGTATACTATAAAATCATCAGTGCCTTCTAGTAAAGCTAAAATAGAAGCACTACATAATTTATGGTTTAGAATCTCAAATGCAGTGTTCTGTTTTTCTCCCCAAACATATGGCTTATCTTTCTGAATCAATTCTGTCAAAGGTTGGGCTACTCGGGAGAAATTTTCTATAAATCTCCTATAATAACCGGCCAAGCCTAGAAATTGACGTATCTCAGTTGGTGTTTTCGGAGCTTCCCATTAATTGCATCAATCTTTGCTAGGTCGACCTGAATTCCATCTTGATTAACCACATATCCTAAGAATTGTACTTCTCGCATCCAGAATTCACACTTTGAGAATTTAGCGTACAATTCTTCTTTTTGAAGTAACTCCAAAGTTAGCCTTAGATGTTTTTCATGTTCTTCCTTACTTTTAGAATAGATTAATATATCATCTATAAAAACTATGACAAATTTATCCAAGTAAGGTTTACACACTCTGTTCATTAGATTCATGAATATGGCTGGAGCATTAGTTAACCCAAATGGCATCAGAAGAAACTCATAATGACTATATCGGGTTCTAAATGCACTTTTAGGTATATCCTCTTCTTGTACCCTTAACTGATGATATCCTGATCTCAGGTCAATTTTTGAGAAATAGCTTGATCCTTGTAATTGATCAAACAGATCATCTATTCGAGGAAGTGGGTACCTATTATTTATAGTTACTTTATTAAGTTCTCTATAGTCGACGCACATTCTAAAGGTTCCGTCTTTCTTTTTCACAAACAGGACTGGAGCTCCCCATGGTGAAACACTAGGACGTATAAATCCTTTATCCAACAGCTCTTGTAATTGATTCATCAATTCCTTTATTTCTGATGGCGCTAACCGATATGGAGATTTGGCAATTGGTGTTATTCCTGGTACTGATTCTATTTTGAATTCTACTTGACGAGGGGGCGGCAATCCTGATAGCTCGTCAGGAAATACCCTTGGATATTCTCTAACAATGTGAACATCTTCCAAATTTTGCTTGACTGATTTGGTATCAGCTATGTGGGCCAGAAATGCTAAATATTTCTTTTTCAAATATTTCTGAGCTTTCATGCAGGAAATCATTCTGATAGAGCCTCTAGGTTTCTCACTGTGTATGACAAGAATTTGGTTATCTGAAGTTAGAGGTATTTTGATCATTTGTTTTCCACAAATGATTTCTGCCTGATTCTTACTTAACCAATCCATATCTACATACACATGTAAAGAATCATGCATGCATGCAAATGTATACCTACATGCACACGTAAAGAATCATGCATGCATACAAATATATAATTCAAATAACTAATCACATAATTAATATTCTTAATTTCTCACATAGATTACAAATGTATACCTACATGCACACGTAAAGAATCATGCATGCATGCAAACTTATAGAGTATATCCATATATTCATACATGTTAAAGCACATATAAATACAAAAATTTAATCATGTAGGGTTATCTTACAAATATGCATAATTATATATAAGATTTAATCTAAATAGAATCTTAATATTAAATCTCCTAACCTTAATTTTCAGGGTCATCACATATTTGAGATGCGGTTTTCTAGTGTGTGATTTCTTATGGATATAACAATTGTATTTGAAAATTATCGTCAAACTTTAAGTGATATTTTACATGAAATTGTAACAAATTATAATTTTGTTTCATTGTCAGTTTTTTGAATTAAGAAAATTTTATACAATAGTAATCAAGGTTTAATAGTATTTTAGTTAAGTTAATTAATTTTTTTACCCAATTAATTCACGCAAGTTTGAAAAAGTATTCTAATCCTAGGGTTTTTTTCCTTATTTTACAAGTTATCATACTTATGTGCCATTTCTTTTTTATTTTTTTAAATATGCTTACGAAGGAGATGCAAGGACGATCAAGGGTTGTTCAAGAACGAGAGATTGAGATGTAACCGTATCTGGAATAGGAGGAGCAGCATCAATAGAGCTGACAAGAGGAAATTACGACGTTGAATACTTTCCGAAATCATGCATGTTTAAAATGTGATAGTGATTGATGAATGTAAGTCAAGAGAGAACGTAGAGAGATGTTGAAGACAACACGCGGACACTTCTATTAGTTAACTTTTACATGTGTTGTAAATTTTAAATAAACTTCTTAGATAAATTTTACTTAACATTCTTTCATGTTCTAATTTTTAACTATTAAACAATCTATTTTAGTTCTTAATTTCAAATATTGTACAGTTTTGCAATCGATTCTTTAAATTCCGGTCCTGTCGTTGAGTCTTCGAATAGTCTGGTCCGTTAACACTCACAAGGCTCATTTTCGATTTAGTGTTAGCTTGCTTTTCTTAGTTCTAGCTTTTAAGTGTAAATCCTACTAGTTAAGTAATTAATTATCCTTTCTACGTAATTTTTATAAATGAATTACTTAACATATGAAAGTCTAACAATATATGGAAAGCTACCATATCACTACATTATAGGAATTATGATTATAAATTATATTTAACAGTCTTGTATTTGTAAGGTAGTTCACAAAATAGTAGATGGGTTACAGATAATCTTTGTTTTATATCTAGACTAGATAATATTTAGATAATGTGTGAATCTATTTTTTCGAATTATATTAAAATAGTAGAAGTCCGTGAAGTAAATGTATAAATACGAATCAATTCTTGTTCTCAAATGCGATTCTCACTAGTTAATATTAATATTAAGTAGTACATCATCTTCACACATACACGTACAAATCGTTATGGCACCTGCATCTAAGAAAGTTCACTGGAATCCTCCGACATCGGGTTGGCTTAAACTCAACACGGACGGGAGTTCGTTAGGGAATCCAGGGGAGTCGAGTTACGGTGGGCTTATAAGAAATGATTGTGGCGATTGGCTATGTGGTTATACGGGGAACATCGGATTTGATACAAGTCTTTCCGCGGAGATCTATGGAATTATGATGGGATTACGACTCATTAGGGTTATGGAGTTGAATAATGTTATCATTGAAACAGATTGTCAGGCTGCTCTTCTGTTAATCACGGTGAATGATGTGGATGAGTATGATCCATTGAGTTGGATGATAAACTCCTGCAAGAAAGATATGTCGGAGCTCAGATGTTACATGGTTCATGTCAAAAGAGACGTGAACCGGTGTGCGGATCTTCTGGCTAGGCTTGGACGAACGCAAGATGAAGAGTTTGCTGTCTTGGATGATCCACCGGCACGGTTGATTCCACTGCTAGAGGAGGATGCAAATATAGAGGCGTAACCAAGGGATATCTTCGGTTTATTTTATATCATTGGCAGCTAGTTTTAAAATTCATACATTGTTGTTTACGGAGATTGTTTTCATGCAATATACGATATACATATTCTGTTTTTCTTTACTGTTTAAATGTTGTTAAATTGTCTCAACAGAATATCTGTAGTATTAGATGAAGTTGAATTAAAACTCTATTAACTATCATAGGTATGCTTAAGTTGTATCTAATTTATGACCACTGTATATATTAATTATTCATTGAGTATGGTAAATTTAATTGGATGAATGTATGGTAAAATGGTTGAATTTTGTTGAGATACTAGCTGGATTCAGAAAAAAAGCGATCACCATCTTATTGGGTTATCTTTTATATAAGTATTTTACCAAAATATTAATTTTTGTTCTTTTCAAACAGGTGGTGAAACACAATTCTAGTTTTAGAAAAAACTCGATGGGTTTCATTATAAGCTTTTTAATTTCTTTTCTTTTGTTCATTGAAATGATTAGAGTATGAGATTAAATATACTGTGACATGAGAAGTTCCTTAATGTTTATAATCTTTAATGGTAATCGTTAAAAATTACAATCATGTTTTGCCAATAAAAACTGAAATAAAATTCAAATTTGGCTGCATTTTGTAGGTTTTTCTTTTGTGTTTCTTAGAAGCAAGATTTTTTTCTCTTTTTTTCTTTCGAATTTATCCTTTTTCTTCATAAATTTATCATTTTTCTTCATAGAAAAAGAAGGTTTAAATTTAAAATAACAAAAAGAATGTTTTATGGTTCACATTGTTGCGAATTTTGAGAAATATAGAATTTTATTTTTCTAAGAAGTTAATAAAAAAGATGGTTTGTTACCTCGCTTTCATGTCATTATCTCTTCATATTACTACCAAAGTAAATCCTTTATTTAATGGTTTGATACTTCACTTTTATGTCATTATCTCTTCATATTATTTACTAAACTAAATCCTAAATTGAATTGGTTGTTACATCTAACATACTATGTTTATATATAACTAAAATTTAATATATTGGCCCCACTTTACTTTTCTTTCTATTAATATTAAAATATATCTAACACAATGTTAAAATACTTCAAACGGATCAAATACATAAACTTAGCTAAAAAGAGAACGAGTCAAATGAGTTGACTTCTAAGTTTGTTGTTTGATGAACAAAACATTCTAAACTGGATAGTGTGATTGTGATGTGAAATTAATCTTGATGAATTGTGATTGTCATGTTAATTTATCGGTTTTCATGTGTGTGTTTGTGAAATTCATTTTTTGTGATTTTGATTATAGAGATCAAGGGTGTTTATGATTCGGTTTTGATGGTTATTAGGTTAAACTGTTAGTAATCGTATTTATTATCAGAAGTCGAAACCGACTCGTTGAAATTAAAAACTGAATTGAACAGAACTGTTACTGACAATTTGGTTCTGGTTTGGTTTTATGGTTTAGACGCGTTGGGCCTTTATATAAGTTGTCGAGATCAAAACACGAAATTCATATAATAAAATACGGTTTGATTTCACGGTTTCAATCTAGTCATTTTTAGTACTTTTAACCGTTCATTTTGACTATTGATCCCTCGTTAACTATTGTTATACAATTATCTCTATTTTTTACCAAATTATTATAATTGGAATTATAGTATTAATTTAATTATGATTTTTTTTACTTGTTCATCTTAACTTCCGATATGCTTTTAGAAGTGGGTTGGGTGGTTATTAAACACGTTTCTTATGAATACTATATAATTATGCTTTTCGGCTTTTAGTTTTTTTGCTAGTTGTGTTGTGTTATACATATTTTGCTAGTTCATGATGCATCTATGCACTAACCAAACATAATTCACATATTTGATAAACACACTTATCGATTAATCCTAAACATTAAAACAAACAAACACCACATGTTTGATAAACGTGTTCACGGTTCAGCGTAAACACTAAACCAGTCATACACTTCATATGTGATACCAATGATCCTTAGTACAAGTAGTTAAAGCATATCAATACTTCATTAAAATAAGAGGAGGTCTTAGGTTTAGATACTACTTGGGATAAAAAAAATGAGGTGTCATATTAGATCAAGGGGTTTTTTCACCTAGATCAAGTGGGTTTTCTTCTGATGATAGTTTTAGGTTCGGGATTGATAGGGACAGATTGATGTATGAGCTTCCATCTGGGAACATGTCGGCCTAGTGCCCCCAAGGTTCCGTTTGTCAACAACCCTTTTTCTTACATGACTTTCAGGTTTTATGGATTTTAATGATCGGTTTTACATATTCTGACGATATATTTATAGTTTATGGTCTTTGCTTATGCTGTATTGTTGGTTGGTCATGATGATCTAGTATGTCAAACATGAATTGTGGTATGTTTGATCAAAACCATGATCAAATTTGATGAACGTGTATCTTTTGAATTCGTTTTCTATGAGTGTAAATCTTATTACTAAATATCAAATTTGATATGTTTTATTTTCATGATTTAGTTAGTTCAGAAAAATAAAGATTTTTTAACATACAGTAACATGAAATCAATTAGTCTAAGGGAAACAAGTGTGTGGTATACAAACTCCAGTTATGGTCATCTTTAGTTTTATAAGAAACAAACACACAAACCTACAAGTCCTATATGCCAAGCGGCAAGTCATGAATATTTTTTTATTTCAAACTGCTTTCTTTAATTTTTTCTAATATTATAGTTACAAATTATTATTTGCACAAAATGACGAAAAGACAGCTGTAGCAACTCGCATGTCATAATCCAATAGAAGTTCCGAGACTGTTATGCATTCAAGCCTTTTTCAAATTAAATTAATTACAAACAATATAGCAAAAGTTTTAAAATTTGTATCAAATCATAACTTTATGTCCTTTGTAGCGTATAAAAACAAATAATAATTATGAATTTTAGATAAATAAATATAATTCTAAACTTTAAAAACCAAACAAACTGTGTGTTAGTGGTTTAAGAGGTTCAACGGATTAAACCACCCAGTACTAATTTATTACCTTTAATAAAACAAGATTTTTTAGAGACACGTGACAATCAGAAATGTTTGCTATGTACACGTGGCAATCAACGAGAGCCTAATTGAGTTTTCCTGCCTAAAATTTATTAAATTATGATTGCATTAATTTTGAAAGCTATGATTTCTAATTTAAAAAATGCATTTATTAATCATTTAAAAAAACAATCAATAGTTACCATGATTAACATTTTAAATAGTTTTCACATTAGAAATTAATATAATTTAAGTTTTAAATTGTTTTCATATTAAAATTTAATATCAAATAAAGTGTATTGAATTACTGATTATACGTTAACTTTTTAATGTTTAATTGTGTTAAAATTTTCATATATATTAAAGAAGTAACTGTTTCGAAAGTAACACCTTAGTGCAATAAAAATACAATAAATTGTCATTCATTTAAATTAAAACTAAAAATTAATATTAGTATTTAAGTTAAAGACAATTTATAATCAAAATTATATGATAAATTACCTCTAATAAAGCAAGGTTTTCTAGGGACACGTGACAATCAGCAAGATTTTCTAAGGATACATGACAATCAATGAGAGCATCCCCAGTTGAGTTTTCCCGCTTAAAATTTATTAAATTATGATTGCATTTAATTTTGGAAGCTATGATTTTTAATTTAAAAAATACATTTATTAATCATTTTAAAAAACAATCAACAGTTACCATAATTAGTATTTTAATAGTTTTTATATTAGAAATTGATATAATTTAAGTTTTAAATTGTTTCCATATTAAATTTCAATAATAAATAAAGTGTATTGAATTACTGATTATACATAAACTTCTTAATGTTTAAATTGTCTTAAAATTTTCATATATATAAAAAAAAGTAACTATTTCAAAAATAACTCCTTAGTGCAATAAAAATATAATTGTCATTCACTTAAATTAAAACAAATAAGTAATATTAATATTTAAGTTAAAGATGATTTATAATCAAAATTATACGATAAATTATCATTCATTATAAACAATTTATGTCATAAAATGGCAAATTGTTTTAGAAACAAAATCAATGATCTATGAACAAATGATATTAAAAAGTTGATACTATATTAATCTTTGGATTTAGACATTATTTAAAAGAATTGATATAAATCTGATTAAAAGCATTTTTGTATATTTGAATGAATAATTAAAAAATGTGAATTAGAGACTTAAAGATAAAATTACTGTTTTTTGTTTACTCATATTGTTTTATGAAATTACTTCATTAAAAATAGAACTAAAAACTTTTACTTTTTTGAATGATTTTGACATGAAGAAATATCACCGTACAATTATAATAAGAATAATTAAACTTTAAAAAAAAGTTAATGTTCACAAGCAAGGTGAAATATATTTATGGATATGCAGGTATTTAATTTATTTATTATTATCTATTCTTAAAAATTTTAATACTTCACTTTGTAATTATAATATTTTTGTTGTAATTCGAAGATATCAAATACAACCCAACATACGGAACATAACATTTAATAACGTTTAAAGCGATCTACATGAAAATAAATATTTTTGTTCATAAGTCATTGCCTAATGAAAAATATTTAAAATTTAAGCATTTTGATAATAAACATACACTATGCTTAAATTTTGAAATAACGATTACAAAACGTATCAACTTTCTAGTATTCAAATATGGTTTTGACTTCACTACCTTTCAATCTATTTTATATCGTTCCATTTCTCAAAAATTTAGAATTGGTTTGTTTTCTATTCTCAAATTAATTATAATAATTATATTATTTTTTAAATTTCTTACACTAACAATATTAATTTATAGAGTCGCTGTATATTTACATCTTACCATGTAAACATAAAAAATCAATCTAGATTCAAATCTGAAATCTTGTAGTATATTATTTTCATCAGTCATGTACTACATGGATACTAACCTAGTACTATATAATATTACATACTAACAACAAATGAAAATAATGTTATCTTTCTTTTAAGAGTAATTAATTAATTCTAATTAAGATTGAATCTGATTAATGGTCTTTAAAAAGTAATTGATTTTTACAACTGGGTTAAAACCCAATAATAAAACATAATGTTATCTACAATCTACATGATAGATTAAATCAAAATGATATAGATAACTCATACATATGTTGTATATTTTATAATTATTATTTGTATTTAACTTTGATAGTATTTATGCAAAAATGGAGCTATAGTTTTCGGGTTAGGGCCGTCGTTCCCCTCTAGCATTGCATCCCCAAATCCCGGTACTCCTTCCAAACAAACATAACTCTTTATCTTCACTTATTCATTTATATTTTCTAGTGTTTGTATTGTGTTTAAAATATGTCTTATATACTTTTTATTATATAATATAACCATAAGTAGATTGTTTTATTAGCTTAATTAATTTATTTTCACTATGAAACATAAATATTGTGTTGCTATATGTTAATTAGTTTGGCATATTCCTGAAATCGACCAAATCAAAATGTTAGAGTTTTGCTTATGCCACGTGTATTTAGAAAATAGTTTCCGAGGGTACAAAAGAACAAGGTGTTTGTTATACCGCTGAAGATACCAACAAACCTGAATTTATGAACTTACACGGATGAGTATGCTAGAGGAGGATGCAAATGCAAGATGAAGAGTTTGCTGTCTTGGATAATCCACCGGCACGGTTGATTCCACTGCTAGAGGAGGATGCAAATGCAAGGGCGTAATCAAGAGATAACTTCTTTTTGTTTTATATCATTGGCAACTAGCACTACAAGAAATTGACCCTACGGAGACGACATGTCGTCGCCATGGACTCGCCATAGGTCTGTTTTTGTCGTCGTCACAACCATTGTCGCCATAGACATCTATGCCAACGACAAGTCGTTACCATAGAGTTGTCGCCACATATTTTGATATTTAGTTTTAAAAAAAAAATTAAAAAGGTCTACGGCGTCGACATGTCGTCGCCATAGGTCTTGTAGAAAATATTATTATTATATATAAAAATAAAACAATTTTTTAAAAAAAAAAATTTAGGCAACCCTATGGCGACGACATATCGTCGCCATAGACCCTTCAGCTTTAAATTTTAAATTTTAATTTTTTATATTTTTCTGTCATCCTTCCAATATTAGAGGTTTTAATGCATATTTGTACAGTCAAATGAATGTTATTATATATTAAGGATATCTAAACGAATATCAATATGATTCAAGTTACATACCAAAAAAACAAAACTACTAATGTAAATATATTTTTATTTTTACAAACCAAACAATTAACTATCTAATTGTCGTCAACTTCATCATCTTCATCGTTATTGGATTTGATTTTCTTCTTTCAAATTCATCCATTCTTTCTTGCAATTCATGCATTTGTTGCCTTAGAGCTTCCATTTCTTCATCCCGATTTGATGACGACCCGCTTATTGGTTCATAACGAGAGACATTTTTTACTTTTCGCCCAACACCTCTCGTATGACCACGCCTTTATCCTAAGGCAAGCTCCAAACATTCTATCTCGTTTAGGGCCACTCGCCCGCCCCCATTTGCATTTTGGCATATTAATTTTCAATTTTTACCTGCATTTTTAAATAACAATATAAAAAATTATTAATATTTTTACAAAATTTCGGCAGCATAGCTGCTGTAAAATGGAAAAAACCAACCTGTTTAATCATAAGTATATAGATGATAATAATTCCCAAATTTCAACATCTAAACCAACAATGCAACTAATATATTCATTTAAATTAAGACGTGTGTTCGGGTAATTTTGACCAATTTAACTAAAAGCACAAACTAATATACTAACAATATATTAAAATAAAAAATCTAGTGACGTGTGTTTGGGTGATTTGACCCATTTGACGTAAACAATATACTAAATAAACAATACACTAACAACATATTAAATCCAATTAAACTACTAACAACATACAAAAACATGATAATAACATATTTAACAAATCATAGAAATAAAAGTTTTAAACTTACCCAATCTTTTTATGTGTAACATCCGGATTTCCATGGGGGCCAAAAGTGAAAAGAAAGAAAAGAATCTTGAATAAAGAAGGCAATGACAAAAGATGAAGGGTGCATTGTGTAAATATGTATAAAAGTCAAAAAAAGTATGAGTATGAAGAGCATAAGAGCATGTCGCCATGCATGCACTTCTGCTGCTACTGCTACCGAAAGAAAAAAAGAAGAAGAAAAAAGCTATAGACCAGCTCTCTCAGTTCTAAGAAGGATACAGAACTGAAATCTTCAAGGTTAGTGTGTTTACATGTTAATTGGTTCGGTTTCTTTGCGGTTTCACCCTTAGAAACCGATTATTAAGTGTTTTTGTGTTTTAGTGCTGTTTGGTTGGTTTAGGTGTCTTGAACTTTAGTACAGCCAAGTTGGTGGAGTTTTACTGGTCTTCTGCAAGAGGTGAGTTTTAGACCCCGTTTATATATTTTAAAACTGATTTTGAGGCTGGAAATGCATATAAAAATGGATTTTATCCACTATTTACTTTACCCGTATGTGTATATGTGTATATGTTCAGTTTGTGATGCTTGTTGTCATGTTGGGTATGCTTAGAAATGCATGTTTAGGCTTCAAACAGGTGCTAGAACAGGTTTGGAATGATTCTACAAAGTAAAATGCTTAACTGCTAGCCATGCGCCCAACAGGACCCATGCGCCTAAGGATTTTGACTTAGAAAAGCCTAAGTACAGGCCATGCACCCAAACAGGGCCCATGCGCCTGGAAAATTGCCTTAGAAATTCTAAGTAGGGGCTCAGGCGCCCCAATAGTGCCCATGCGCCCAAACTGTGCCTAAATATTCTAAGTGTTGCTCATGCGCCCAAGTATTCTCATACGCCCAGAAGTGATTTGGAAATGCCTAAGTATAGAGGTCATGCGCCTGAATAGTTGAAATGCGCCTAGGCAGTACTCATGCGCCTGAATAGTTGAAATGCGCCTAGAACACTTAGCTGATTTTTTGGAATTTTGGAGTGAGCAGAATTGTAGGGTTGACTTTGTGTTGACCTGCTTATGTAATTTGATTATTCTATTTTATGTTGTTCTTATGTTCCTTATTATTATTATGTTGTGGTCTTATGTGGTTTGTTCATGATTATGAAGTATTATTAATCTAGTAAAAGATTAATACTAATGAAAAGTGGAACATAAAGAACGTAAGAAAGTCTTGCAAGCAAATTCACAATGAAGTTTACAACCGCTAGGTTGTTAGCTCAATTATATGTGATTTAGCTAACCCTAGAGGATACAGACAGGGTCAATCTTTAAGATTGAGGGGACCACTGTTGCTGCCCCGGTACTGGAGTCAGCATTAGTACACCACGAATGGGGTCTATTTATAGACCTCAGGCCCAGTACCAGGTTTATGCGCAGTATATGGGGGTATAGCACTTTGGTCCATATCGAAGTGAAAGATTAAAAAGGGCAAAAGGTTCAAATGAACGGCCATGGAAATGGTGAAGAAAGTTAATAATGATGATAATGAAATATTAATTGAATGTATGTATGATGCATGAGCACGTATGAAAGATTTGTAAAGTATTTTAAAGGGTATTTTCCTATATTAAGCTTACAAGGTATTTTCTAATGATTTTAAAACTAGAACTCACTCAGCAAAGCTGACTTTTATGCATTTTCAGTTGGCAGGTAATATTGCTGAGGATGGCACTCTGGGAGGTTACTCGTTGGGACAAGGTTGATATCCATTTATGAATATAACATTATTGTTTTGTAATGCAAACTAATGATCTTTTGTAACTATTAACAAATATGTATTGCTTAGCAACAGTGGTTATAAACTAATGAATGGCTTTTGATGTTTAATTCCGCTGCATTGTTTTAATGGATTATAAAATGTTTATTTTAATTATGCTATGATTGCCCAACTATGAGGTCTCCGGGAACGGGGCCTTACAAGTTGGTATCAGAGCCAAAGTTTAAGAGAAATGGATAAATATTTTCAAAAAAAAAAAAAAAAAAAAAAAAACCTAAACTTAACCTGAAAATGGGACCGAATGGAGGGATGCCAGCCCGAGTAGCTACGTGCCATCAGGTATTTCATTTCTTAATGTAACCGGTATTATGTGCGTGTGCTATCTGATTTATGTGCCTTTAGTAGATTTGAATACTAATGTAGTCAGGATAGGAAATGCTCGGGGGATGAAGAGTAAAGTAAGTGGCTAATCACACCTGGCCACTGTAATTAGGGACTTACTATACTTGACATAAACTGAGCTATTACCTTGAATGACCGTGTTGGTGTTTGAATCTTATAGTGTTTAGAGGATGGCTGGTGGAAGATCGCCGAAAGCTTCTCGTGGTGGAACGCGGGGCGTTCATGGTAGGCCACGTAGTGCAAGAAACAAGACCAAGACTGCAGAGGCGGCTCATGCTGAGCCCGATCTTCATCACCCGGAGGGCAGTGATGAGAGTGCCAACTTAAGAGCCTCGGTGAAAAAGGCAGTGGTGGAGGAGGTTCACCAAGTCATGCAGACGATCCTACTGTCTGTCGTGACTGAAGTGATCCGAGCTGTTAGGGAAGATGAAAAGAAGGAGAAAGAGGAGGAACGAAGAACTACTATTGGTAGAAGGGGTGACGTTAGGGATCACACTAAGGAGGAGGAGTTGGATGAAAGAAGGGGAGCCTCTAGTGATGATGAGGATGTGATAGTGCGGGAAACCGCAAGGGGATGCAGCTACGGGGCATTCCGAAGGTGTAAACCCCCTACCCTCGATGGCAATGGCAATGCCACAGCTGCTCACCGCTGGATACGAGAGATGGAAGCGGTGCTAGAGATCAGCGAGTGTCTGGAGGACCAAAAGGTGAAGTTCGCCACTCACTCCTTTGTTGACACTACGCTGTGTTGGTGGGACAATCATGTCCAAGCCGAAGGCAATCGGGCCGTCGGAAAGATGAAGTGGGGAGAACTGAAGAGGTTTGTGATTGGGGAGTTCTGTCCTCATCGGGAACTCGACAAGATCGAGAGAGAGTTCCTACAGCTGGAGGCGGGCACCATGACCCACCAGCAATACACCGCCAAGTTCAACGAGATGGCAAGGCTGGTGCCCGATCAGGTTACGCCGGCATCACCGAAAATCAAGTGGTATATCCAGGGGTTGCCAGCTGACATTTGCAGGCATTTGATCACTGCCCGACCGAGCACTTTCAGGTCGGCAGTGGATTTGGCGGGAAGATTGTATGATGAACAGGAGGTGGTGGTGGTTGAGGTAAGGAAGACTGGTAGTGGCGATAGAAAATGGAACGGGAAGAGATTCAGGAGTGGTGGTTTCACCCTGAATAACAAGAGGCCGAGGATGGATGACCGTCGGGTTGTTGCTGCAAGCTCGAGGTTGAAGCGGTGTGACAAGTGTGGGAAGGAACATAGAGGGAAATGCCGTTTGGGATCGAATATTTGCTTCAGATGTGGGAAGCCCGGTCATATGGCAAAAGATTATGGAGTGTCGAGGTGCTTCCATTGTGGCGGGACTGGCCACAGAAGCCACGAGTGCAGGAAGCCGAGGGCTGAGAGCTCTGGGGGCAAGAAGGTGGCTGAAGAAAGGGGGCAGAGGGCAAGTGCTAGAGCCTTCACGATGACCCGAGAGGAAGCACGGGTAGACCCGGACTTCGTGTCAGGTATGTTTCTAGTAAATCAAACTTGTGCCTCTGTATTATTTGATTCTGGTGCCAGTAGGAGTTTCACATCTGCTGCTTTCTGTGCTAAGTTACCTGTTAGTAGTAGAAGTATTGATGAGACCTTTGACGTAGAAACTGCTATTGGTAAGTCAACCAGAATTTCTTGTATGATTGAAGATTATGGCATAGAACTAGAAGGCCATAGGTTTGCTGCTAAGTTATATGTGATGCCCCTAGGAGGATTTGATGTAGTACTAGGGATGGATTGGCTAGCAACCTACGAGGCAAACATCGTGTGTCGCAAGAAGATGATTCAATTAGTTGCGCCTGATGGAAGTTCGGTGACGGTATATGGTGATCGCGTCACTACGGTCCCAAAGGTGATTTCGATGGCAGTGGCGGAGAAGTGCATGAGACGCGGATGTAGTGCCTACCTGGCGTACGTAAGGGATGTGGACGCGTCGATACCATAATTGTCTGAAGTGCCAGTGGTGTGTGACTTCCCGGACGTGTTCCCAGAAGACTTACCAGGTGTACCACCTAATCGCGAAATCGAGTTTTAGATTGACCTGATACCCGGTGCATAACCCGTTGCCAAAGCACCGTATAGGTTAGCTCCGACCGAGATGAAAGAACTAATGGTTCAACTACAGGAGTTGATGGATAAAGGATTCATCCTACCGAGTATCTCTCCCTGGGGTGCTCCGATCCTATTTGTTAAGAAGAAAGACGGTAGTATAAGGATGTGTATAGACTACCGTGAGTTGAACAAGTTGACGGTAAAGAACCGATACCCCCTACCGAGGATAGATGACTTGTTTGACCAGCTTCAATGTGCCAGTTGGTTTTCTAGAATAGATCTTCGATTGGGTTATCATCAACTGAAGATGAAAGAGCAAGATATCCCTAAGACAGCATTCCGTACGCGCTATGGACATTACGAGTTCCTCGTTATGTCGGTCGGTTTAACTAATGCGCCAGCTACCTTTATGGATCTGATGAACCGAGTGTGCCGGCCGATGTTGGATAAATCGATGATTGTGTTTATTGACGATATCCTGATTTATTCGAAGAGCGAGGAAGAACATGCCGGTCACATATGCGAAGTGTTGGAAACACTTAGGAGAGAAAAGTTATATGCCAAATTCTCTAAGTGTGCTTTTTGGTTGCGAGAAGTTCAATTCCTGGGTCACGTGGTGAACACTGAAGGAATTATGATGGACCCGGCAAAGGTTGAGGCAGTGATGCAATGGATGTCACCAAAGACGCCATCCGAGATTCGCAGTTTCTTGGGTTTGGCGGGTTATTACCGAAGGTTCATTCAAGATTTTTCCAAGATAGCCTCACCTTTGACTAAGTTGACCCGCAAGAATATGAAGTTTGTGTGGGGTCGGGAACAAGAGGATGCTTTTGAGGAGTTAAAGGCTAGATTGACTCAAGCTCCTGTCCTGACATTGCCCGAAGGAAGCGAAGACTTAGTGGTCTATTCAGATGCTTCATATTCGGGACTGGGTTGCGTGCTAATGCAACATGGAAAGGTGATAGCGTACGCATCTCGACAGCTGAAGACCCACGAAGTTAATTATCCCACTCATGACTTAGAATTAGCTGCAGTGGTCTTTGCATTGAAAATTTGGAGGCACTATTTATACGGGACAAAGTGCACAATTTTCACTGACCACAAGAGCTTGAAGTATTTCTTTGAGCAGAAGGATCTCAACATGAGGCAAAGAAGGTGGTTAGAGCTGATCAAGGATTATGACTGTGAGATCCATTACCACCCGGGCAAGGCCAACGTAGTGGCCGATGCCCTTAACCGGAAGGAGAAACCTGAGCCAATTCGGGTGAAGGCGTATCAGTTGGTGATGACCTCAGACGTGATGACACAGGTCAAGGAATTTCAAAATGAGGCATTGAAGGAAGAACACCTTAACTCTGAACGGATGAGAGGTCTAGTTGTGGAGTTGGGAGAGAACACCCATGGGCTTAAAACCCGCTTTGGACGGATGTGGATTCCTCGATATGGGGATCTACGTGGGCGAATTATGGACGAAGCTCATAAGACTCGATACTCCATTCATCCCAGTGCCACCAAGATGTATCAAGATATAAGGGAGGACTACTGGTGGCTGGGTATGAAACGCGATGTAGTGGAGTATGTGAGTAAGTGCCTCACTTGCTTGCAAGTGAAGGCAGAACACCAGAAACCATACGGGAAGATCCAACCGTTGGATATACCCTAGTGGAAGTGGGAGCACATCACCATGGACTTATTTAAAAAAGTTACTTTTAAAAAGTTGCATTAGGCTTATTTTCTAGTAGTGAGATATTGCTCATGAGCCTTAATAAAATTTGTTCAATCAGATTTATTATATAATTAGATACTTTCATCTCCCTTAATGTACATAAAACAAAAATGCCTATGACTGTATCATGTGTGATGATACGTAATTCTGATAATATATATAATATAAAATATCGGTTATCTAAGTTATATGCCAACTAATGGCATCTATATAGAGCACTTCACATATCTTCAAACTTTGCACTCATACTAAGATGACTTACAGCAAAATTATATGCATATGCTATGAGCTCCAATGACCAAACAGTGACTTGCAAAGGAAAATATTATGATTTGATACAAAAGCAAATAATATATAAGTATTGCATGCTTTAATAATAAATAAACCATTGATTATTTATTCAAAAATTTGAAAATGGGTAAAAATGTTTGCATGTCAATTCAACTCGTTTTGGCCAGCCAACCAGCCCATCTTACCGTCTTTTGTTAGAATAAACCAAAAAACTAAAGAATCTATATAATACTCAAACTAACAACCCAAGATTCTTCAAAGCTTCCACCTTATGTTCACAACATTTATATGATAATTTTAGACATCAATGGCAATTCAACTCAAATAACAAATGGTGCAGACTTACTATTTTTTAGTTTAGATATGACCTGGAATTTTTCAACAAAACAACTAATGACTTGCAGGAGAAATACAACAGAAATAAAAAAAATACTATCCCCTTCAAATAAGACATAGTGCAGACTTTCCAGGTAAAGAAATCCTGTTTTGTTACAAGTTTCATGAATTAGAATTACGATTTCAACTGATCAGGTCTTAAGATATGAATATATTCATTTCAGTTCATATTTTTTCCTATTGATTTTGTGTCCCATTTATGGTAGAAATTAAGCACAACACATTGAATCACAGAATACACAGCCTATGTGTGTAGATGTGTTGGGTATTATAATGCTTAATGAATCACATAATACTAATTATTGAATTATGAAGTTACATCATAATTGCTGAAGGGAAAAAGGTACCTGATGAGTGTTGTACTTGATGATAGTGTTTTCTTCAATAGCATCCAAAGCTCATTCTCCTTACTCAGTAATCACTGCAATTTGGTTGTGGATTTTATGAACTACACCTTCAAGCTTCTCGTATTTTCCCCTAGGCAAAACTACCCAAGTTATCCACCATAATAATATTACCAATAATACCTTTCCATGGTGTCTCTACTTTAACATGGACGAATCCTAAACCAAGAAGAAGAACAACAACCAATACAGATGCATTTCATCTAATTTATGGCAAGAAACAGTAGTTAAAATATAATCAATTGTAATCAGACCCTGTTAAAAATATTGAGACGAGTGAATTAACTAACACCAACATTCCCAACAATATTACAAGGGCCATGGTTGCTCGATCCTGTATTTGAACACAAAACACATTGCCATTAGTAAAATCATTAGCATTGCATTTAAAATGTTGCATAAAAAATACCATAATACCTACATATAGTTAATAATAAATCTTCTATTGCAAAAAATAACAATAGTACCGTAAAAATAAAAACATGAAATTAGGAGGTTGAAGAACGCAAAACATCCATATGCAAAACAAATGCAAGGGTGAAAATTTGATTGAGATTGTGTTGCGTATCAACAACGTCACATGCGATTGCAATCTGAACTCTAAGAGTAATTGCTTGAAAATCACAAGAAACCCACTACCGGCTACCGCCTTCAATTGATGAGTGAACAGTCGAAGACCCATTCAACCGACTACTAACGGGGACCGATTGATCGAGAGGCAGATCAACTGAGGTCGTTGATGGAGGTGGAGGCCGGTGGTGGATTTGGTAAACAAAGAAGAAACCAAGAGGTGTGTTCAGTGTTCATGGAAGTTTGCAACTAAGATAGTTTCATAGTTATAGAGAAGAAGAAAGCATGGGAATCGGAACTGAGAGTTAGTGGGAGCATCAGAGAGAAACCGTCATGAACCGCTGCTTCTAGAAGGAATCAAGTGAATTTAAACGGCCAAGATATAAAATTGCATACTTCTAACGGATGAGATCTTCGCAGGAGTTGGTTAAGGTATTCTCGGGCAATATAATATATATAATTCACATATTTGATAAACACACTTATCGATTAATCCTAAACATTAAAACAAACAAACACCACATATTTGATAAACGTGTTCACGGTTCAACGTAAACACTAAACCAGTCATACACTTCATATGTGATACCAATGATCCTTAGTACAAGTAGTTAAAGCATATCAATACTTTATTAAAATAAGAGGAGGTCTTAGGTTTAGATACTACTTGGGATAAAAAAAATGAGGTGTCACATTAGATCAGGGGGTTTTTTCACCTAGGGTGAGTTTTCTTCTGATGATAGTTTTAGGTTCGGGATTGATAAGGACAGATTGATGTATGACCTTCCATTTGGGAACATGTCGGCCTAATGCCCCCAAGGTTCCGTTTGTCAACAACCCTTTTTCTTACATGACTTTCAGGTTTTATGGATTTTAATGATCGTTTTTACATATTCTGACAATATATTTATAGTTTATGGTCTTTGCTTATGCTGTATATGTTGGTTGGTCATGATGATCTAGTATGTCAAACATAAATTGTGGTATGTTTGATCAAAACCATGATCAAATTTGATGAACGTGTATCTTTTGAATTCGTTTTCTATGAGTGTAAATCTTATTACTAAATATGAAATCTGATATGTTTTATTTTCATGATTTAGTTAGTTTAGAAAAATAAAGATTTTTTAACATACAGTAACATGGAATCAATTAGTCTAAGGGAAACAAGTGTGTGGTATAAAAACTCCAGTTATGGTCATCTTTAGTTTTATAAGAAACAAACACACAAACCTACAAGTCCTATATGCCAAGCGGCAAGTAATGAATATTTTTTTGTTTCAAACTGCTTTCTTTAATTTTTTCTAATATTATAGTTACAAATTATCATTTGCACAAAATGACGAAAAGACAGCTGTAGCAACTCGCATGTCATAATCCAATAGAAGTTCCGAGACTGTTATGCATTCAAGCCTTTTTCAAATTAAATTAATTACAAACAATATAGCAAAAGTTTTAATATTTGTATCAAATCATAACTTTATGTCCTTTGTAGCGTATAAAAACAAATAATAATTATGAATTTTAGATAAATAAATATAATTCTAAACTTTAAAAACCAAACAAACTATGTGTTAGTGGTTTAAGAGGTTCAACGGATTAAACCACCCGGTACTAATTTATTACCTCTAATAAAGCAATGTTTTTTAGAGACACTTGGCAATCAAAATATTTGCTATGTACACGTGGCAATCAACGAGAGCCTAATTGAGTTTTCACGCCTAAAATTTATTAAATTATGATGCATTAATCTTGAAAGCTATGATTTCTAATTTAAAAAATGCATTTATTAATCATTTAAAAAAACAATCAATAGTTACCATGATTAACATTTTAAATAGTTTTCATATTAGAAATTAATATAATTTAAGTTTTAAATTGTTTTCATATTAAAATTTAATATCAAATAAAATGTATTGAATTATTGATTATACGTTAACTTGTTAATGTTTAAATTGTGTTAAAATTTTCATATATATTAAAGAAGTAATTGTTTCAAAAGTAACACCTTAGTGCAATAAAAATACAATAAATTGTCATTCATTTAAATTAATATTAGTATTTAAGTTAAAGATGTAGATGCTTCATGGAAGATTAACATTTGTCTTTATGTGTCTTTTATAGTTTTTGTCATAGTATAGAGACTTTTTATGTAAATATGTTTTTTGTTTTCTTGATTAGTATATATAGCATAGATATGTATTGTGTAGGGGGGATGAGAGAGATTTAGACGTATTGTAACTGTTTCCTTACACTTTGTATTCTTCTATATGCTAATCAATGAAAACTCTATGAATTTTTGTTGATTTGCTTGTGTTGAATTGAATACTTGTGTGTTTTAAATTGAATTGTGTTCATATATCATCACAGATCAATCCATTTTGAGCTCATCAAATGGTATCAGAGCTTGCGGTTCAGTGATTGAAGTTCTTCAACTGTCGAACTCTCAAAATCACTTGAATCTGTGATTGATAAACAATTTAGTCGTATAATTGTTGAATTCAGTTGTGTTTCATCATCAGGAACATGATTTGATTCACAATTAGCAGTACAATTCGTTCAAATCAGTGAATTTGAGCAAGAAGCTCTTCGAACCTGTTCTTCATTTGTCGAACCTTTTCTTGAATCAAAAGATCAATTTTGGTTGTTAATTGAAAAAATTAAAGTTGAAGGATTGATTATTAATCAATTTCCTACATAATTTGAGTATTTCAGATCAATTAATCAAGTTTTGAAGGATTTCAGAAAATTTAAGTTCGTATGAAGCTGATGAATGTGGCGCATTAGGTCAAAAACACTGCTGAAAATTGCCTAAGTGTTAGGCGCATAACAACTGTTTAGGCGCATTTTCACTGTTTGGGCGTTTTTCAGTTAGGCGTTTTTCTACCGTGTGGGCGTTTTTCAACTGTGTGGACATTGAAGATTTTCTGAAACTAAGGAATTCCAGGCGTTTTACAACTGTTGAGGCGCATTACAACTATTTGGGCGTTTTTCAACTTGGGCGTTTTGGAATTTTTCTAAGGCAATCCCTTAGACGTTTCAAAGTCAAAGTCAAAGAAAGTATCACAACTGTTTGGGTGTTTTACCACTATTTGGAAGCATCAGCTTTCACACTTAGAAAAGTTTTTGAAATTTTTCAGAAACTTAAAAAATCCAAAAATATTTTCAATTTATTGTTTTAATTCAAAACATTAAAAACAACAAAAACAAAATTAAAAATGGTAAAATCAGAAGACTCAGAGAACAGAGTTCCTAAACTGAAGAACAGAGCTGATTTTAAGAATTGGTCACTTAAACTGAAACATCACCTTAATTCTATTGATATTGATCTATGGAAATCAATAGAAAGAGGACCTGATATTCCTATCACTTTCGATGGTCCCGATGGAGGATTTGTCTACACTAAAGACTCTCCAGAACCATACCCTAAAGATGGTCTGCAAGGTGATGATCTAAGAAAAGTAAAAAATGATATAAGAGCTTATTCTCTTATGTGCAAATGACTGTCACTTGAAGTCCTTACAAGGATTGATGGTTATCAGACTGGATACACCATGTATAAGGCCTTGAAAATAATATGTGAAGGTGGAAAGGAGATCCAGGATCTGAAAAAGCAAAAGTTAAAGAGACAAATAGAACTTTTTGAACATTTATCCGGTGAAACAATAAATCAGATGATGAACAGATTTGTTCAACTGACTACTGAGATGTCGACTGCAGGCATCAAGAATGATTTAAAAGATCTTAACTTCAGGCATCTCAATGCTCTTCCATCTTTATGGAAGCAAACAGTCACTCTGTTAAAGCATACTAAGAAATTCCCAATGGATATTGATCTTTGATTGCTAAAATAGAATCTGTTGAAATTATGAAAGTTCTAGAAACAATGACAGAGCAGCTTCGAACAATATAAATATGTTGCTTCTCCAGCAAGTACTGTGGAGAATGCATTCATGGCTAAGAATGAAACTTCACCAGAAGATGAGGGTGATCTATTTGTTGGCGCAGAGTTCTTCACTGATTCTACTTACACAAGTGCTCCTGCCTATACAACTCAGAATCAACCTCAATCTCCTCCTATGCCTAAAAGTTCTAAATCTCAAGCAGAGACTCCATCTGCTAACTCTGCTAAAACTAGCAAAGTTAATGATGTAATAAACTATTACAGGATGAAGAGTCTAAAACTGCTTTCACTGCATTTATGGCAAGCTTTCAAGCTTATCAAAGTAGTCATCTAACTCAACTTGATCTTGTTTTGCAGGATTTGTTTGAATGGATCCAGACGATGTAGAAGAAATGGATCTCAACTGGCAAATGGTTATGATAGCTTACAGGACTCAGAAACACTCGTATGTCAACAGAAACTACAAGCCGAGTGCAAACAAGTATGTTGGATTTGATAAGTCCAAATCTAGGTGTTTCAAATTTAACAGCTATGGTCACTTCTCTAGAGAGTGCAAAGCTCCAAGGAATAAAAGAGGAAATGGCCAATCAAGCTCAAGTAATCAAAGGTTTCAACAATCTTCACAGAAGACATTTTAGAAATCTTATCAAAGCCTACCAATGCCAAAATTGAAAGATGATTCTAAATCATTAGAGGAGCCCAAGAAAGCTCTTGTTGTTAATATTAAAGATGGTTATGATTGGAGTGCATACGCTGTGCAATTTACTACTGATTTAACCTCTAATTTATCTCTTGTTGCAGAAATACAAAAGAAGATTGGTCTGAATTTAATGATCCAAAAGCTGATGGAAACTCTGAGAACGAGGAAGAGGATTATGACTGGAGTGACAAGTCTGATCCCAAGAAAGATTCAGAGGAAGTTGCATTGATGGCAAAATCTGATCAATCAAAGGTTGAAAGCTTTAACTCTGAAACTTCTCCTCCTAAATATTCTGAAATTCCATCAGAAGTCAGAGAAAAATTATGCACAAAGTCTTACTTCGAACATGTCGAATACTACAGAAATTATTCTTATAAGATTTGTGAAAAACTTAAGCAAGAAGAACTAATGCATAACAAACTCAAAAACGATCATAAAGTATCTGATGAAAAGATTATATCTCTTCAAAATTCATGGAACAAAACTCTAAGAGAACTTGAAATTGTATTAAAACAACTTGAAGAGATGACAAAAAATCTTGAACTGGAGAAGATAGCACATGCTGCTACACAAGTGGATCTCGCAAAAGTTACAAGTTCTAAAAGTATTATGGAAAAACTGGTAAACGAAAGAAAAGATAAACAAAAGGCAGGATTGGGTTTCACACATGACCTGATGCCTGAATCAATAACAAATACTTTACCAGAAATCTTTAACACTCATGATCACTCTCCAGAAAACAAGGCAAAATTAAAAGCTTTTCAAAACAAGACCAAGATGTCTGATGTTGAAGAAGAGAAAACAAACGTGGAAATTTTTGAAGAGAAAGATAATGAAAAGATAAAAAATGGTCATCCTGTTAAAGTAAAATCTTATAAACCAAAGCCTAAAACAAAGAAAGTTTTTGTTCCTAAAGAATCAGTTTTGGAGGAAGTGAATATTATAACTGAAAACCAAAACTCAAAAAATCAAAACAAAGCTCAAAATAATGAAGAAACATCAGAAGATTCAAATTCATTTGGTCTAAATAACCCAGAATTCATTAAATGGCAAAAAGACCAGAAAAATAAAGAATGTGAAAAAGAATCTTCAACTGAGGATGTTCAATCTAAACCGAAAACTGGTTCTACAAAATCAAGGAACCAGAGAAGAAGAAGAAGAGATAAATAAAGCTAAAAATGAACAAATAAAAATTCAAGAAAATCAGACAAAAGAAACAAATCAAGCAACAAAATTAAAGCCAATTAAATTTATATCTGCTGGTTTGTTGAATGTGAACTCCATTCAAGATGTTAAAGAAAATCCTAAGAACAAATCAACCTCTGATCTGAAAACGGGTTCAGATTCTAAGACTTCGTTGTAGCTAAAAGATTTGTATCTAAGGAAAACAAGAATGAAATTCATGTTCAAAAACAAAAACAAATTGTGCAAAAGAAAAGTGGTTCAAATCAAAAGCACAATCCTTCAAATCAAAAACAACAAATAAACTCTTTGACACCTAAAAGTAAACAAGTTTATAATGTTGCGTCAACGTCAAAGGTTAATAAGCAATTATTCAAGACTCCACAGAGGTATTGTAACATATGTGACATGTATAATCACAAAACGTCTGAATGTTTTTTTAACAAATACTGTCATATTTGCGATATGAGAAATCACTCAACTTCAGAGTGTTATTTTAACAAATACTGTACCTACTGTGATGAGCAAACTCACAACACTAAAGATTGTTACTTTAGAAAGAATTCACAGAGGAGAGGATTTGCCACTTCAACAGTGAGCAAAGGTTATGTTAAGCCGCAATATAAAGAAACCAAAATGTTGGTTTTCAAAGATTAACACACCAACCCTCCTTAGGTTTGAACACTTTCAAAAGAAATAATTCAGTGAGACCTAAACAATACTTAAATGATAATTTCATTATAAGGTCAGTGAGAATTAGTAACAAAAGTTTTGAAAATAAAAGTTTTTCAAACAATGGTCAGTCAAAAAGCATGAATTTTCCAAACAAGCATAATTTTGTTACAAATAACAGAATTGGTAAATTCATAAAGAATAAACCTGATGTCAACAAACTTCACTTTAAACAATTTACTATTGTTGACAAGTTTGGAAAACCCAAGACCATTTCGGCTTGGGTAGATAATTCAACTTAAATTGTTTTGTTTTGCAGGTTCGCCCGAGAAGACCAATCAATACTTGGTATGTGGATAGCGGGTGTAGCCGGCATATGACAGGCAATCAGGCCTTATTACAAGAATTTAAGTTAAAAGATGGAACGCATGTCGCCTTTGGTGGTGATGCGGGAGGAAAAATAACCGGAGAAGGAACAATCCAACGGGATTATAAGCTTTGATAAAGTCAACTTCTGTTCACAGTTGAACTTTAATTTGTTAAGCGTATCCCAAATTTGTGATAAATCCTACTCTGTACTTTTTGATGATTCTTTCTGTTATATCTTGAAGTCAGGATTTCAGATAAGCAAGGATTGCTGGTTGTTAAAGCTGTCAGAGACCGAGATGTATACAAACTGGATATGTCTCAAGTGGACTCTTCTACAGAAACAACTTGTCTCTTTGCTAAAGCATCAAATGATGAAATCCAGCTTTGGCATAGACGTCTAGGGCATTCAAATTTCAAAAATATGAACAAGCTTGTAGCAGGAAATCATGTTATTGGCCTTCCATCGAAGAAGTTTGCCACAACTGATTTATGCTCAGCATGTTTAAAAGGGAAACAGCACAGAGCGTCTTATAAGTCCAAGCTGATAAACTCAAATTCCAAACCTCTTCAGTTGTTGCATATGGACCTTTTTGGACCAACCAACGTGAAGAGTATTGGAAGAAAATCATATTGTTTAGTTATCATTGATGACTTTACAAGATTTTTATGGGTTTTCTTTTTGAATGCTAAATCTGAAACAACTGAATTAATAAAAGAATTCATCATTAAAGTTGAAAATCAACTTGATCAAAAAGTAAAAATAATTAGAAGTGATAATGGGACGGAATTCAAAAATCTAACTCTTGACATGTTTTGTGCAGAGAAAGGAACAGCTCATCAGTGCTCCCAGAACTCCTCAACAAAATGGAGTTGCTGAAAGGAAGAACCGAACATTGATTGAAGCTGCACGATCCATGTTAGCCGATGCTAAAATTCCGATCACATTCTGGGATGAAGCAATATCAACTGCATGTTTTGTTCAGAACCGTTCTTTAATTGTTAAAGACAAACTGAAAACTCCATATGAGTTAATGTTTGATAGAAAACCAAACATAGATTTTCTTAAATCTTTTGGTTGTCCGGTTATGATTCTGAATTCAAGTGATCATTTAGGAAAATTTGAATCAAAATCTGATGATGGATTTTTGTTGGATATTCATCTGTTTCAAAGGCCTATCGAGTTTATAACTCTAGGACTAACGTTATAGTTGAAACATTCAATGTTAAATTTCTTGAAAACTCTTTTCCATCAGTGTCAAATGGTCCTGCATGGTTATTTGATTTAGATTCATTGTCAAACTCTTTTCAATCCAACTTGTTTAATCAATCTAACTTGCTTGATTCTACAGGTGAAAAGAAAATTCAAGGAGATCTCGGTTCATTCAGTGACGATTTGGATTCTGACGATGCAGATGATTCAAGCCCAAACTATCCCTTCTTTTCTTTTGTTAGAGATTCTATTTTTTAGTTAAATAATGATGATCATTCTCATCAAAATAATGTTCAGTCAGTTTTTCAAAACCAAGATGTGTCACAACCAATTCCTAATGATGGTACAGAAATTGTACAACCTGAGTCTGGAACGTCATCTATTTCTGGTGATGTAGTTGATTCCGGTAATCTTGATTACTTTATCAACTCACCGACTCAAGTTCCCAATTTCAATCCACATTCTTCAAGCCTATTGCATCAGCTTTCCAACTTGAACCAAACCAATCTGGATGTTCATGTTCAAGGGAATGAGATTCCAACATCTCGTATCCACAGGAACCATCCAACATCTCAGATTATTGGTCCATTGAATGTGAGAACTACGAGGAGTAAAACAGAACAAGCAAATGTTTGTTTATACTCATGTTTTCTTTCTCAAATTGTTCCTAAAAACGTTTCCGAAGCGTTAAAGGACAATGGTTGGATCGAGGCTATGCAAGAAGAATTATTACAGTTCCGCAAACAAGAAGTGTGAAATCTGGTGGATTTACCTGAAGGAGAAAATGCTATAGGCACAAAATGGTTGTTTAGAAATAAAACTGATGATAGAGGTGTAGTTATTAGAAATAAAGCGAGACTCGTTGCACAAGGATACACTCAAGAGGAAGTATAGATTATGATGAAGTATTTGCTCCAGTTGCAAGACTTGAATCAATTCGTGTCTTCCTGGCTTATGCATCATTCATGAAATTTAAAGTGTATCAAATGGACGTAAAAGGTGCATTCTTGTATGGACCGATCACCGATGATGTTTATGTAAAGCAACCTCCGGGTTTTGAAGATTCACATATCCACATCGTGTGTACAAGCTTAACAAAGCTTTAATGGTCTACATCAAGCCCCTAGAATCTGGTATGAAACGTTATCACAGCACTTAATCCAACATGGATACACGCAAGGGAAAATCGATCCGACTCTGTTTATCAAGAAGGATGTTGATGATCTTTTATGTGTACAAGTGTATGTCGATGATATCATATTTGGTTCTACAAGTCCAAAACTGTGCAATGAATTCGAAGAAATCATGAAATCTCGATTTCAGATGAGTTCTATGGGAGAGATAAATTTCTTTCTTGGACTACAAGTTATGCAATCTGCAGATGGTATTTTTATCAACCAAGAGAAGTTCGTCGACAAACTCTTGAAGAAATTTAAGCTGCAAGTTTGTCAGTCAATTAGAACTCCAACTGATGTAAACACCAAGATTGAGCCTGATCCGAAAGGAAAATCAGTAGATCAAACATTATACAGATCGATGATTGGTTCTTTGATGTATCTCACTGCATCTAGACCAGACATTATGTATGCTGTTTGTGTCTGTGCAAGGTATCAATCAGACCCGAAAGAATCCCACTTAATTGCTATCAAAAGAATATTCAGGTATGTCAAAGGTAAACCGGCTTTAGGGCTATGGTATCCTTACGAAGGAAACTTCGAGTTACATGGGTATACTGATAGTGATTATGGTGGATGTTGTCAAGATAGAAAATCAACAACGGGTGGGTGTCAATTTCTAGGACCCAGATTAGTCTCGTGGCAATGCAAGAAACAAACAAATGTCTCTGTTTCTACTGCAGAAGCTGAGTACATTGCTGCTTCAGCAGGATGTTCTCAAATCCTTTGGTTACAAAACCAACTGCTGGATTACGGGTTCAACTTTCTTAAAACACCTATTTACATTGATAACACAGTTGCTATGTTCATTACAGCTAATCCTGTCCAACATTCAAAACAAAACATATCGAGATTCGATATCATTTTCTCAGAGATAACTCTGAAAAAGGTTTAATCATTCTGATTCAAATTGCTATTGAAAAACAGTTGGCCGACCTTTTACTAAAGCCTTCTTACCAGGATGGTTTGAGTATTTGTAGAGTCAATTGGTCTTATTAACCACATTTAAAACTGGTTTTTGAGTATTTCAGTTAATTGAGTCTAAATATGATCAAACCCTTCCTTATCTGAATAGACACAGCAAGAGAACTTGTCAAAGTTAATTGCCTGATGTATTTTGTGTGTGCATGTTTTTTTTCCTTTAAAAACAAAAACCAAATACAAAAATAAAAAATTGAAAAACAAAAGATAAAAAATATAAAACCAAAATCACAAAAATAGTGTATTTCTTAATAATTATATAGGAATGAATCTGTCATTGCAATATGTGAGAAATGATAGATACATTAGTTTGATCAGTTGCATACTTCGCTTTCGACTAAAGTCTGACATGATCAGATATGATTTACAAGTAAGTTCATGCAATTAGTCTGAAAAAGTAAATTCTTGTGATTAAACTAAATCACTCATGCATTCATGTATGTCTATCTTAGCACTAATGAGTAGTGTTGATTTCTCAAATTGATTGCTTGTTAAGACATAATCTCACACCTGATGGTGATATGAATAACCATTGAGCTCTAATTATTTAAAGCATCTAACACTTCTCTGTTATGAGTCATCATAGACCTAAGTGATGAGATATCCTTTGTTGTAAGTGATTACAGACCTGGATATTCTCTCTGATGCAACAAGATGCCAATGTGCACAAACACCAAATGAGATCTGGTTATAGTATATGTCAGGTTAACAAGTTGAGAACAGTGACTTTTTGCATATCTTTATGAGAATTAACCTCTCTAAGTCTAAGTGTGACTGCATAATGTCATATCTAATTGTACCTTAAACAATCCAAGAATTGAAAAAGTAAGTATGCTGAATATCTTGCTAAATGCACTCATTTTCTGTCCTTAGATCTCGTGTCTCCTTTGCTGTAGCAATACTGACCTAGAACACACTTGATCAGGATTTATTCATTATCTATGACTATCCATCAATTTTTTTATTTCAATGTGCTGATCTTATCTAATATGATCTTACTGCAGACATTGATTCATTTGTAAATATTAAATTTTTATTCTGCTTTAATTTTGATTTTTATATGTTTTTCTGTGTGTAGACATATTAACAATGATTAATGTGATCTTCATGTGACAAATTCAAGAAACTTCTAAGTTTTATTAAACTTAAAAGTTTAGGGGGAGTAAAAAAAGTTAAAAGAAAAAGTGTCTAGAAACTTGATTTTCAAATTTGAACATATGAAAAATCAAAATTTAAATGTTTTGGATAGAAATGATGAAGCTAAAAAGTTCAAGCATGTGTGTGTTTGACATAATGTAAAAATAAACCTGAAAAACATTTTAAAGTGGAAAAGCTTCTTGCAAAAGTATAATATAAGACTATTTGTTAAAATCTAGAGACTAAAATGATGAGAAATTAATTTTGAAAAATAAATAAAAATAAAAAGGTCAAAATATAAAAATTAAAAATTCAATATAAAAATAAAAAAATTAAAATGCAAAAAGTTCAAAATTGAGGGTACATTGTGAAAATTTTGGATGAAAAGTCAAAAGTTGACTTTTGAATGAAAAGTCAAAATTTGTCTAATCAAAGTCAAAATTTGATATATTGTTTACATATTAGTATGTGAACAGTACTAATATCTCTAAACAGTGTACAGGTGGAAGATCTGGAAAATTACAAGTGTTAGACACATGGAAGTAATCTCATGCGCCTAAACAGTGGTCAAAAGTCAAAGACTAGGAGCATGATGATTTTTCAGATTTGTACAAGTGTTGGGCGTTTTAGACACACTCATGCGCCTAAATAATGGCTGATTTAAAGTTCGAGCCAAAACACAATGTTGCTGCTCTTCTTAATGAAGAAGGTAGAGATGCTGTCGGATATGAAGAGATGATAAGATTTTTGTTGAGAACCAAATATGTTTATGCAATGTGTTACCAATCAATTATATATTCAAGGCAAACACTGGAATTGTTGAACACTTGAGATTAAATCAAATGAAGCAAAGCCGGAAAAAGGCATTCTTGTTGAAAAATTCAAAGCAGCTATTGCAAAAGCATTAAAGGAGCAGGAGCTATACAAAGAGAAACCAGTTTTCACAATCAAAGAAGAACCGGAGGATTTCTCTGGAGCATGAAGACTAAAGATCAAGCTGGAGATTAAGAGAGTAGACTGAAGACAGAAGATCAAAGAATGAAGATAAAAATGAAGAAAAAGATTTTGGAGACCGAAGACAATGTCAATCTTAGAGGAAGTATTGTAGATGCTTCATGGAAGATTAACATTTGTCTTTATGTGTCTTGTATAGTTTTTTTCATAGTATAGGGACTTTTTATGTAAATATGTTCCTTTGTTTTCTTGATTAGTATATATAGCATAGATATGTATTGTGTAGGGGGGATGAGAGAGATTTAGACGCATTGTAACTGTTTCCTACACTTTGTATTCTTCTATATGCTAATCAATGAAAACTCTATGAATTTTTGTTGATTTGCTTGTGTTGAATTGAATACTTGTGTGTTTTAGATTGAATTGTGTTCATATATCATCACAGATCGATCCATTTTGAGCTCATCAAAAGACAATTTATAATCAAAATAATATGATAAATTACCTCTAATAAAATAAGGTTTTCTAGGGACAGGTGGCAATCAGAAAGATTTTCTAGGGATACATGACAATCAACGAGAGCCTCCCCAGTTGAATTTTCCCGCCTAAAATTTATTAAATTGTGATTGCATTTAATTTTGGAAGCTATGATTTTTAATTTAAAAAATACATTTATTAATCATTTTAAAAAACGATCAACATTTATCATAATTAGTATTTTAAATAGTTTTCATATTAGAAATTGATATAATTTAAGTTTTAAATTGTTTCCATATTAAATTTCAATAATAAATAAAGAATATTGAATTACTGATTATACATATAACTTTTAATGTTTAAATTGTCTTAAAATTTTCATATATATAAAAGAAGTAACTGTTTCGAAAATAACTCCTAAGTGCAATAAAAATACAATTCACTTAAATTAAAACAAATAAGTAATATTAATATTTAAGTTAAAGATGATTTATAATTAAAATTATACAATAAATTATCATTCATTATAAACAATTTATGTCATAAAATGGCAAATTGTTTTAGAAACAAAATCAATGATCTATGAACAAAAGATATTAAAAAGTTAATACTATAGTAATCTTCGGATTTAGACATTATTTAAAAGAATTGATATAAATATGATTAAAATCATTTTTGTATATTTGAATGAATAATTAAAAAAGGTGAATTAGGGACTTAAAGATAAAATTACTGCTTTTTGTTTACTCATATTGTTTTAAGAAATTATTTTATTAAAAATAGAACTAAAAACTTTTACTTTTTTGAATGATTTTGACATGAAGAAATATCACCGTAAAATTATAATAAGAATAATTAAACTTTGAAAAAAAGTTAATGTTCACAAGCAAGGTGAAATATATTTATGGATGAGCAGGTACATTTTAATTTAATTTAATTATTTATTATATCTATCTTAAAATACTTCACTTTGTAATTAAAATATTTTTGTTGTAGTTCGAAAATATCAAAATAAACCCAATACGAACATAACATTTAATAACGTTTAAAGCGATCTACATGAAAATAAATTTTTTTTTCATAAGTCTTGCCTAATGAAAAATGTTTAAATTTAAGCATTTTGATAATGAACATACACTATGCTTAAATTTTGAAATAACGATTACAAAACGTATCAACTTTCTAGTATTCAAATATGGTTTTGACTTCACTACCTTTCAATCTATTTTATATCGTTCCATTTCTCAAAAATTTAGAATTGGTTTGTTTCTATTCTCAAATTAATTATAATAATTTATATTATTTTTTAAATTTCTTACACTAACAATATAATTTATAGAGTCGCTGTATATTTACATCTTACCGTAAACATAAAAATCAATCTAGATTCAAATCTGAAATCTTGTAGTATATTATTTTCATCATCATGTACTACATGGATACTAACCTAGTACTATATAATATTACATACTAACAACAATGAAATAATGTTATCTTTCTTTTAAGAGTAATTATTAATTCTAATTAAGATGAATCTGATTAATGGTCTTTAAAAAGTAATTGATTTTTACAACTGGGTTAAAACCCAATAATAAAACATAATGTTATCTACAATCTACATGATAGATTAATCAAAATGAATAGATAACTGATACATCTGTTGTATATTTTATAATTATTATTTGTATTTAACTTTGATAGTATTTATGCAACAAATTCAAATGGAGCTATAGTTTTCGGGTTAGGGCCGTCGTTCCCCTCTAGCATTGCATCCCCAAATCCCAGTACTCCTTCCAAACAAACATAACTCTTTATCTTCATTTATTCATTTATATTTTTTAGTGTTTGTATTTTGTTTTAAAATATGTATTATATACTTTTTATTATATAAATATAACCATTAGATTGTTTTATTAGCTTAATTTATTTTGCACTATGAAACATAAATATTGCGTTGCTATATGTTAATTAGTTTGGCATATTCTTGAAATCGGACAAATCAAAATGTTAGAGTTTTGCTGATGCCACATGTAGTTAGAAAATAGTTTCCTAGGGTACAAAAGAACAAGGTGTTTGTTATACTGCTGAAGATAACCAACAAACCTGAATTTATGAGCTTACACGAATGAGTATGTTGTGGCTATTAGGTATTTGAGATGCGATTTTCTCGTGTGTGATTTCTTATGGATAAAACAATTGTATTTGAAAATTATCGTCAAACTTTAAGTGATATTTTACATGAAATTGTAACAAATTATAATTTTGTTCCATTGTCGGTGTTTTGAAATTAAGAAAATTTTATACATTAGTAATCATATTGTTTTAGTCAAACCAATCAATTTTTTTACCCAATTAATTCATTCAAGTTTGAAAAAATATTCTAATCCAAGGGTTTGTTTCTTCCTTATTTTACAAGTTATCATACTTATGTGGTATTTATTTTTTATTTTTTCCAAATATGCTTATGAAGGAGATGCAAGGACGATCAAGGATATTGTTCTAGAGCGAGAGATTGAGATGTAACTGTATCTGGAATAGGAGGAGCAGCATCAAGAGAGCTGACAAGAGGAAATTACGGCGTTGAATACTTTTTGAAATCATGTTTAAAATGTGATAGTGATTGATGCATGTGAGTCAAGAGAGAAGGAAGGGAGATGTTCACGGCAACATGCGGACACTTCAACTAGTTAACTTTTACATGTGTAGTAAATTTAAAATAAACTGTTTAGATAAACTTTACTTAACATTCTTTTTTGTTCTAATTTTTAACTATTAAATTTATTTTAATTCTTAATTTCAAATTTAATACAGTTTTATCCGGTTCTTTAAATTCTGATCCTGTCAGTGAGTCTTCGAATAGTCTGGTCCGTTAACACTCACAAGGCTCATTCGATTTAGTATTAGCTTGCTTTTCTTAAGGTTTTAAGTGTAAATCCTACTAGTTAAGTAATTAATTATCCTTTCTACGTAATTTTTATAAATGATTTACTTAACATATGAAAGTCTAACAATATATGGAAAGCTACCATATCACTACATTATAGGATTATGATTATAAATTTTATTTAACAGTCTAATATTTGGAAGGTAGTTCACAAAATAGTGGATGGGTTACAGATAATCTTATTTTTATATCTAGATAATATTTAGATAATGTGTGAATCTATTTTTTCCAACTATATTAAAATAGCAGAAGTCGGTGAAGTAAATGTATAAATACGAACCAATTCTTGTTCTCAAATGCGACTCTCACTAGTTAATATTAATATTAAGTAGCACATCGTCTTCACACATACACGTACAAATCGTTATGGAACCTGCATCTAAGAAAGTAATTCATTGGAATCCTCCGACATCGGGTTGGCTTAAACTCAACACGGACGGATTTTCGTTAGGGAATCCAGGGGAGTCGAGTTACGGTGGGCTTAGAAATGATTGTGGCGATTGGCTATGTGGTTATACGGGGAACATCGATTTGATACAGTCTTTTCCGCGGAGATCTATGGAATTATGATGGGATTACGACTCATTAGGGTTATGGAGTTGAATAATGTTATCATTGAAACAGATTGTCAGGCTGCTCTTCTGTTAATCACGGTGAATGATGTGGATGAGTATGATCCATTGAGTTGGATGATAAACTCCTGCAAGAAAGATATGTCGGAGCTCAGATGTTACATGTTCATGTCAAAAGAGACGTGAACCGGTGTGCGGATCTTCTGGCTAGGCTTGGACGAACGCAAGATGAAGAGTTTGCTGTCTTGGATGATCCACCGGCACGGTTGATTCCACTGCTAGAGGAGGATGCAAATATAGAGGCGTAACCAAGGGATATCTTCGGTTTATTTATATCATTGGCAGCTAGTTTTAAATTCATACATGTTGTTTACGGAGATTTTTTTCATGCAATAGTTGTTGAGTTGTTTCAAAAGAATATCTGTAGTATAGATGAAGTGAATTAAAACTCTATTAACAATCATAGGTATGCTTAAGTTGTATCTAATTATGACCACTGTATATATTAATTATTCATTGAGTCTGGTAAATTTAATTGGATAAATGTATGGTAAATGGTTGAATTTTGTTGAGATACTAACCGGATTCAGAAAAAATAGTGATTACCATAATATTATTGGGGTCTCTTTTATATAAGAATTTTACAAAAATATTAATTTTTGTTTTTTCAAACAGGTGGCGTAACACAATTCTAGTTTTAGAAAATACTCGATGGGTTTCATATAAACTTTTTAAATTTACTAACTTTTCTTTTGTTCATTGATATTATTAGAGTATGAGATTAAATAAATTGTGACATAAGAAGTTCTTTACTGTTTATCATCATTATGGTAATATCATCATTATTGGTAATCGTTAAGAATACAATCATGTATAGCCAATAAAAGTTGAAATAAAATTCAAATTTGGCTACATTTTGTAGGTTTTTCTTTTTTGTTTTGTAGAAGCAAGATTTTTTTTTCTTTTTTTTTCTTTTGAATTTATCCTTTTCTTCATAAATTTATCATTTTTCTTCATAGAAAAAAAAAATTTGAAAGAACAAAAGAATGTTTTTGGTTCACATTGTTGCGAATTTTGAGAATGTTGAATTTTATTTTCAAGAAGTTAATGAAGAAGATGGTTTGTTACTTCACTTTCATGTCATTATTCTTCATGTTACTATCAAAGTAAACCCTATATTTAATTGTTTGATACTTCACTTTATGTCATATCTCTTCATATATTTACTATAGTAATCTTGCATTGAATAGATTGTTACATCCAATACACTACGTTCTAATAGCTAAAATTAATATATTGGCCCTACTTTACTTTCTCTCTATTAAAATATGTAGCACAATGTTAAAAAAAAACTTCAAAATGTAAAATCTTTTAAAAGGTAACAAAAGTCTGAAAACAAAGATATAGATATAAAAAGATAATTAAATTGAACTTATCAACCTCAGCGTTACTCCCAATATTATGTAACTAGTTTAATATCTCGTGTTTGAATGAATACAATATTCGTCGGTCTAATATAATTTTAAAATTTATAAAATGATATTTCAGATAAAATATCATTGACATAATTATAAATAAATACTTCAAGTAGAACAATGATAATATCATTTTAAAATTGTGTTTATGAATTTTTTTTTACATTTTGTTTTTAAATATAATTTTATTTTTTAATCATCCTTAAAATAAAATAAAAAAGTGCTTTTAAACAGTTAGTATTTTTAAGAATATAATATAATTTTAAAATTTATAAAATGATATTTTCAGATAAAATATCATTGACATAATTATAAATAAATACTTCAAGTAGAACAATGATAATATCATTTTAAAATTTTGTTTTATGAATTTTTTTTACATTTGTTTTTTAAATATAATTTATTTTTTAATCATCCTTAAAATAAAATAAAAAAGTGCTTTTAAACAGTTAGTATTTTTAAGAAAGTTTTTGTTTGAAATTTTCATATCTTATTTTTTTAAAGTTTGTTTTTTTGATAAAAAAATTAGTTTTAAATTGTACAACATCTAACTTTTAACTTGGAAAATGTTAAAAAATATAATAACTATTACTATTATCATTTATTAGGAGAGATGGACAGGAATCAATAGGGGTGTTCAATTTAAGATATCCGAATTTCGGATATCTAAAATGTCGGATAGTGAATTCACTATCCGAATCGAATCCGAAATTTCGGATATCCGATCCGAAATTCGGATATCCGAAATTTCGGATTCGGATATCCTTTCGGATATCCGAATTCAAAAAAAATTGTATTATTTAATAAATTTTAAAAAAAATATAATAGTTTTTATTGAAATTTTTTTCGTATATTCGAAGTTTTTTATTAAAATATACTAAATATCTAAAAACATCCGAAATATTTGATTAATATTAATATTTTTAAAATTTAAAAAATATTTTGGATATTCGGATATTTCGGATATCCGAATATCCGAAATTCTCAAAATCACTATCCGAATCAGAATCCGAAATTTCGGATATCCGAATTTCGGATTTTCGGATATTTCGGATATGGTTTCGGATTCGGATATTTTTACACACCCTAGGAATCAATATGAAGAATACTAAATTTCGACATGTAGCACTTTAAAAGCTTCTTTAATCGATGGAAACTAAAATGAACCAATATAAATCAAAAGGAAGACAACCAATTATACTGCTAATTAATCTATAAACAAGTTATAATCAATAGATAATTACTCAATTATACCTATCATTTAGCCTCAAGTAAGTACAACTCAGACAAAGCAGCAAACACCATGGTCATAACTGATACCATATTTGGAATCGGTTTGGAAGACGCCAGACGAGAAGTGATCTGGTGGGAGCTGCTATCATCGTTGAATCATCTCACAGTCATCGCCTATAAAAAAAACTACATGAAAATAATAAATAGATTCATACTTGTGGTTCATAAGAACAATGTTTCAAAGTCTTGAAAATAATATAAGATTAAGACCGAAAGATTTAAACCTGTGTTATCTGCTTCGGATGTATGTCAAGACACTGTAATTTCACAAGGCATGCTTTAAACTAGGAAATCAGGGGATTTCATTTGGGTGGATCATTGAAGTTTAAACTGAACCAAACGGAAGTGTTACTAATGGTTTGTTCCAGTTTGGTTATATGCTTTTGACTCGTGTACAAATTAGAAGACAATATATATATATAATTTATAAAATACTATTTAATTTATATCATTTCTAGTTTTTAAAAGTGTATAATTTCACTATGGATCCCTCGTTAACTATTGTTATACAATCATTTCTAGTTTTTTATCCATAATTATGATTGGATTTAATATTATTAATTAAGATTTAATTACCATTTCCGTCCCTCTGGTTTGGTTATTTTAACCATTTGAGTTCAAAAAAAATTTTTCTAACAAATCAAGCCCGGTGGTTTGTATTTTATAACTCTTTCAGTTCAATACACTAATAGATTTAGACTTTCAATTATTTTTTAGTAAAATAACCAAAATGCTCTTGAATTAAAATGGTTATTTTTAATAATCTCGGGGACCAAATATATAATTTACTCTGTCACACAAATATATTATATATATAAATTATATATATATATATACACACACACACGAAATGTTTTTGTTTTTATTTTTCAAAGTTTTTTAATATTTTTTAAACCGTTCGGGTTTTAAACGTCGTATTTAAACCATTCATCTTATCGAACAGATCATTTAAAACTTTTGGTTTATTAAACTTCTTTTTTAAACTGTTAAGCTTACTTAAATGTTCTTTTAATATATTTGTTTATTAAACCGTAAAAATCATTTTAACTATTATTTTATTTAATGTTTTTTTAATCATTCAATTCTATTAAACGTCTTTTAATTTTTTTTGTTTTATTCATACATGTTTTTAACCATTTGGATCATTTAAACGTAATTTAATGTCATTCTTTTATTTAAATGTTTTTTTAACCATTCGTTTATTAAAGCTTCCTTTTTAAACCATTCATTTTATTAAACACATCTTTTTCTCGCTTTGATTTTTTATAGTATTTTATTCAAGTTGACATGAAAATGATTTCTACTTTTACATTATTTGTTTTTTGTTAGGATTAACTTGAATTTTGATTAGTAGAATTAGGGCTTCTATGATATTAAATTACTTGTGTTTAGTTTATTTAAACGTTTTTTAAGTCGTTCGTTGCGGTTGATTAACCAATCGATTTTAAAAAGACGCTTAAATAAGGCAAACAAATTTTAAAAGTTAGGTTTTGATTATTACAATTAGGCTTATACAATATTAAAATTACTTGTGTTTAGTTTATTTAAATGTCTTAGGTCGTTCATTGCGTTTGAACTCAACACGTACAAATCGTTATGGCACCTGAATCTAAGAAAGTTCACTGGAATCCTCCGACATCGGGTTGGCTTAAACTCAACACGGACGGGAGTTCGTTAGGGAATCCAGGGGAGTCGAGTTACGGTGGGCTCATAAGAAATGATTGTGGCGATTGGCTATGTGGTTATACGGGGAACATCGGATTTGATTCAAGTCTTTCCGCGGAGATCTATGGAATTATGATGGGATTACGACTCATTAGGGTTATGGAGTTGAATAATGTTATCATCGAAACAGACTGTCAGGCTGCTCTTTTGCTAATCATGGTGAATGATGTGGATGAGTATGATCCATTGAGTTGGATGATAAACTCCTGCAAGAAAGATATGTCGGAGCTCAGATGTTACATGGTTCATGTCAAAAGAGACGTGAACGGTGTGCGGATCTTCTGGCTAGGCTTGGACGAACGCAAGATGAAGAGTTTGCTGTCTTGGATCAGTTGGATGATCCACCGGCACCGTTGATTCCACTGCTAGAGGAGGATTCAAATGCAAGGGCGTAATCAAGAGATAACTTCTTTTAAATTTTGTATCATTGGCAACTAGTTTTTAAATTCATACATTGTTGTTTACACGCAATATGCTATTTACAAATTTTATTTGTGTTATAGGATGTACTGCAATCCCATTAAACCTATTGTCATGTTTACAATTTTACATGATATTTGGAGTGTTAAATAAGTAAACTATAGATTTAAATTACATGCAAAGCATGATGTTTTGTGTTTTAGGTGTAGTTGATAAGTAAAAAATATATATATGTTTATAAGGTGGTTCATATTTTTAGATTGTTCTTGCTGCTGTAAAAAAGTATGAAAAACTTTACAGAACTGAAATTCTCACTTTACATATCAAACGATTACAATTTCATTATAAGCTGTTAAAGTTTACAACTTTTTTTTTTGTTCATTGATATGATTAGAGTATGATATTAAATATTTTTTATGACAGAGAATGTTCTTTAATGTTTATAATCTTTATTGGTAACCGTTAAAATTACAATCATGTTTTATAGCAAAAAAATTGAAATAGAATTCATATTTGGCTACATTTTTTAGGTTTTCCTTTTGTGATTTTCGGAAGCAAGATTTTTTTTCTCTTTTTTCTTTTAAATTTATCCCTTTTCTTCATAGTAAAAGAAGATTTAATTTGAAGGAACAAAAAGAATGTTCTATGGTTTACATTGTTGCGAATTTGAGAAATATGAATTTAATTTTTCACAATATTATATTAAAATGCGAATTTTTAAAACATATTTTTCAAGAAGTTAACGAAGATGGTTTGTTACTTCACTTTCATGTCATTATCTCTTCATATTACTACCAAAGAAAACCCTATATTAAATGATTTGATACTTCACTATCATGTCATTTCTCGTCATGTTATTACTATAGTAAACCCTATATTTTATAGATTGTTACATCTAAAATATATGTTTTAAGATACTAAATTTAATATATTGCCTCCACTTTACTTTTTTTATAAAATATATCTAACAATATGTTTAAAGACTTCAAAAATAAAATCATTTAAAAAGTTACCAAATTCTGAAAACAAAGTATAACTAAAATAATAGTTAAATAAGTCAAAACATTAGAAAGTCCATTAAATTGAACTTATCAACCTCGGCCTTACTATATTATGTAAATTGTGAAAGGTTTGATGATCTACATATGCATTCAATTTAATGACTTTAATTGACGAAAACCAATGAACTACAATCAAAAGGAAGACAACCTGATCATACTGTTAATTAATCTTTAAAACGAATCTAAACGAGTCCTAATCAACACATATGACTTGATTATACATATCATTTAGCCTCAAGTAAGTACATACTCAGAGAAAGCCAGCAGCACCTATAAGTCCAACAAGTGTCATAAATGATACCATATTGGAATCGGTTCAGAAGACGCATACAAGAAGTAGATCTTGTGGGAGCTATCGTAATCCTCTACAGTCATCGACTTGAAAATAATATATTTTTAATGAAGGGGATGTCACAAATGTTGGTGTGGGTATATAAACTGAGTAGCAGATTTACCTTTAACGGTCTCCATTGTAGCAACGGTTTCCAATTTATCCTTTGAGACACAATCCCTATGCCACAATCGGACCTACAATGAGTACACAACTATACATTGTAAGAGTCGGGTTTAATTCACACCTCAATTAACTTTAGGTGCTAAATTTTATAAGTGGGTCGAGTTAGATTATGTTTTATTTTTATTTTTTATTTCTCTAACAGTTAAATGGAATAAACAGAAATTAAACTAAAAGGAAAAAGGGTACAATTTGGACTGCATTTAAACCCTCCTAAATCGCTATATTAAATATAGTGGATCTTTTGTGTGATTGAAATGGTTTATGTAATCATATAGAACGTTGATTATTTAAAATATATAAACAGATAAAAAATTTCAGTTGTTTTGACATGCTGACTAACGTGTCCAACCCCTATTTAGTCACCTCCTCTAACTGTAGGAACCAAGCCACCTCACCTCATCAAAGACTAGGTGATAAATCTTAATGATAATAGAAAAGTAAGAATAACTTCAGCCACCGGGACACCAACATTTGCAGAGGCTTCGTGAACCAGGGGAAAACACGAGTTGTTCCAACGTTGTAGTTGTCAAGCAAAAGACTTATGCGTTGAAAAATTTACAAAAAAAGCTAAAAGAACAGCCGAGTCATATAAGACCAAGTCCTATAACCGATTTAATTTGCCTTTAAGATATGATTATAAAACATTAGGATATATACATGCCAACGTGAATACATGACAATCTCAACTTTTGATATAAAAAAAATGTGTCAATTTCAATCCATTTATTAAAGGACATGTCAGTTTGGGTTGTGTTCCTGAACAAGTCAAACGAGTCAAATACATGAACTTAACTAAAAGGGAACGGGTCAAATGAGTTGAAACTCCTCCTAGGTCTGTTGTTTGATACATAAAACCTCCTAAACTGGGTAGTACGTGTGATTGTGATGTGAATTAATCTTGATAATTGTGATTGTCGTGTTAATTTGATCGGTTACATGTGTGTGTTTGTGAAATCGTCTTTATGAGTTTTGATATAGAGATCAAGGATGTTATGATTCGGTTTGATGGTTTTTAGGTTAACTGTTTGTAAAATTCATATAATTTGATTTCACGGTTTCAATCCAGCCATTTTAGTACTTTTAACTGTTCAATTTCACTATGAGCCCTCGTTAGCTATTGTTATACAATCTTCTATTTTTGTATCGGTTATTATATATGGAATTAATACTTTTATTTAATTAGAATTTTTATTTTTTTAGAAATCAATATATTAAATGGGTTGGGTTGTTATAAACAGTGCTTATGAATAAATTAGTAATTATGTTTTTAGGCTTTAGTTTTTTTGCTAGTTGGTGTGCTGTTATACATCTTTTGCTAGTTCATGATGCATCTACGCCCTAACCAAACATACTTCACATATTTGATAAACCACACTTACGATTGATCCTAAACGTTAGAGTTTTGTTGATTGATCCTAAACATTAGAGTTTTGATAATGCCAAGTGTACTTAGAAAATAGTTTTCTAGGGGGTACAAAAGAACAAAGTGTTGCTGTTATAGCGCTGAAGATAACCAACAAACCTGAATTTATGAGCTTAGACGGATGAGTATGAGTAGCTATTACGTATTTGTCACATCCAGGCGGAAACGTGAAATGCTTGATGTGACTTATCGGTTCAGAACGCATTGTACGTACAAATAATCATAATAAGTAACTTAACATAACAGCACATCATCATTCATAGATATATTTGGGTTACATACAAGATTACATACACAAAATTAGCCAACATAATGACCTTACACAAATCTAGTGTACCCTATTACAAAGTACTAGTAACCGCTTCAATTCAGTAATAGTGGATATGGCGTCCACTGATATGAGAGATCATTCAAATTCACGGTTACTTTACACACATCTTTCAAATAACTTCATACCAAACATACCATCAAATGAAAGTATAACACTGTTAGTCATTCTGATTACCTGAAAAAACATACTCAAAACTGTCAATATATGTTGGTGAGAACATAGGTTTAATGACTCACAAATATATATTGATGCAACATAAATAAAAATACAACAAACCTACTTATATGCCAAGTGATTTATAACTGCCACAAATACAAATCATAAAATCAGATAACATAGCATCACATACTCATCCTGTTGGTGCAGAAAATATTTTCCTAAGTAGCGCTATCTACATTATCAGACGGTTCCTCATCCGAATTAATGGTTGCAACTTACGGCATAATGACAGTATATCTCAAAAAGATCTTATTTAAAATTTGCATCAATCAAAACAGTATGTTTTTTCTTCAAAAATCATAGATATAAAACTAAGGCTATGAAACTCACCTTAATTTCCAGTAATATCCTATAAAAATTAATTATAAATTAGAATAAATAAATTATTTTTTTAAAATTTTCAGCACTTTAAGTTATAACAAATAAAACATAATTATAACAATCAATCAAAAATTCATCAACATTCACCAAAGGTAACATTAAATTTCAGTTTACTATATAAATAATTTCAGTAAATAATCTTAAAAATTATTTTTCTAGAATTTAATAATATTCCTATAAAATAGCAGAATAGGCTTCGGACCCCTAAAAAATACTGAAATTGTGTAAGAGGTCATATATAATATTTAAAGCTCACATAAAATTTTCATGATTTTCACACTGTGTTTAATCTATTTAATCTGATTTCTTCAGATTATACTTTCAAAAATACATAACTTTATTATTTAATGAATTAATTCATAAAATTCATTCTGAAATCTAACTTAATGTAGGAGATCATTACAAATTTTTTAATTTTTTATCACTTCAAATCTTTGTTAGACATTTTTCTCTATTTCATGGAATAAATCATATAAATACATACATCAAATAATAAATCCAAAAATTGTAGATGTTATATTTTATGTTTCTGATTTATTTTAAATTTTGTTCCAAAAATCACAGTCATTAATGGTTTAACTCATTTACTTAATATTTCAAGAATCAATCTTCGCTTTTATTTCAAAAATCTTGATTATCATAAGTTCTTTACATTTTCAGTTTTAGAATTCTTTTATTATTGAATTGATGAAAATCAGATGTTAAAATGTTTTGGAATAGTTTTGATGTTTTTATATATCAAACTAGTTAATATGTATGTATAACACATTGTAACCTTTGTTTTCAAGATAGTTATAGGGATTAAAACCTTGTCAAATAGATGAAAGAAAGGTGAAGATGGTTGAGGATGGCTTCTAACTTCTTAGGTTCCAAATGTTCTGATCTTGAAGGTGTCTTGATGGTATAACAACCGAGAGTCAAGAGGATTCTGAAGTAAGATGGTGGTTTGTATGGTGTTGTAGCCGAGAGGAATTGATCAGGGGTGTAGAGGGATGGGTTGAAAAAGAGTGATGGTTTTTGGTGGTGTTAGGAAGTGGAATGATGAACAATATGAAGATGGTTTGATGATAGTTGAAATGTCAAGTGGCCGAGAGTTAGAGGATTTTAATGGATGTGTGACGGCTTCACATCCGTGGTTAGCCAAGAATTTGACAACAAGGCACTAATAATAATTACTAGTGGGTTACGTGGCATCCTAAGAGGGTAGCTTAGTGTAACTTGGTGATGGGCTTGGAGGTCGGCCGAGGGTGCACACCAAAAGGGGTGAGAGGTTGCCACCGAAATACTAGCAATGATAATCATAAATAGGGAGATTATGGGCATAATTAGAGAGTTGGTTAGTGATGATAATGCATGGGATTTGACCAGAAAGGTAGTGTTATGCATGGGAATCGGTCGAAAGCATGGTGGCCTAGAAGTCATCATTAGTTTTGATGTTCATACTTTGATTAGTCGAGAGTTGACACCTAATCACCATGGTAATAATGTCCATTGGGTGAAGTGTCCTACACATGGAGCAAGCTTAGTGTCTAATGTAATTAGAGTTCTGCAAGTTGGCCGATTTTAGACACTAAGTGAGTTGAGAATTTGCCACTATACATAAGAAATGATGTCCTTGGGTAGGATGGGATATGTGGGACAATTGGAAAGGTGCTTAGTGTCCTAAGCATAGTGATTATGCATGAAGTCGGCCGAGGATGATGACTAGAATCATCATGAGTTTGATTGTTATGGGTCATGCAATCAATGAGGATTATGGCTAGATGGTGATGGGCTTAGTAATCAGTTTAAGGTGTCCTTAAAAGAATCATCATTAGTTTGATGAGGTGTGTTTTAGGTAGTTATGTGTCCATAGGTTAAATAGGTTAAGTGTCCAACTTAGGTGAGTGGTAGTGTCATGTTAATGGTGTTGTGGGTTGTGTTATTGTGGTATTAAACCTTTCATTATGTTAGTTCATGTCTTAATAACGATAAAATGTTAAGTTGATGTTTTGATTAAACGTATAAGTTGTAAACTTACGTTATTATACGTTACATGAGAAATATATAATTCAAATAACTAATCACATAATTAATATTCTTAATTCTCATATAGATTACAAATGTATACCACATGCACACGTAAAGAATCATGCAGCATGCAAACTTATAGTATATCCCATATATCATACATGTAATAGCAACATATAAATACAAAAATTAATCATGTAGGGTTATCTAGAAATATGCATAATTATATATAAGATTTAATCTAAATAGAATCTAATATAAATCTCCAACCTTAATTTCAGGGTCGTCACATTTCTCCCTGTAAAAGAATTATCCCGAAATTCATCTGTTGTCAGTATCTGATGACGTGGGAAGTTGTCCTTATAACTGTCATTTTCATTCAGTTCAACCTCAAAATAAGTGTGAATATTTTCTTTTGATCTCATCTTCCGTTCCCATGTAAATTCAGGACCTCGTTTTGATTTCCATTGACCTACTATTGGGATTTTACTTCTCCTTAATACCGTTACTTCTCTATCCATGATTGCTACGGCTCTTCCACAAAATGAAGTTTTCTATCTATTTTGACTTCCCTTATTGGTATCTTTAATGTCTCATCATTCAGACATTTCTTAAGTTAGATACATGAAAGGTGTTATGTATTCCACTTAATTTCTGAGGTAAGTCTAACTTATATGCTACCGGACCAACCTATCAATTATCTCAAAAGGTCCAACATACCTAGGTTTAACTTATTTCTTTCCAAATAGGATAATTCCTTTGAAGGTGACACTTTAAATACACTTTGTCCTGATTGAAATTCTAACGGCTTCCTTTATTATCAGCATAAAATTTCTATCTATCACGTGCTGGCTTTCAATCTGTCTTAATTTCGAGAATTATCAGAGGTTTCTTGTATAAGTTCTGGTCCTGTCAGCTTTCTATCTCCTAATTCATTCTAACACAAAGGTGACCTACACTTTCTTCCATATAAAGCTTCAAATGGAGTTGCCCCAATACTGGTATGATAGTATTGTTATATGAAAATTATATCAGAGGTAAGTGCGTATCCCAACTACCACCAAAATCTAATGCACAAGCTCGCAACATATCTTCTAATGTTTGGATAGTTTTCTCACTCTGTCCACTGTTGTGGATGATATGTTGTACTCATATTATTTTGGTTCCTAATGCTTTTTGCAGGGTCTGCCAAAATCTTTAAGTAAATCGGCTGTCTCTGTCCAATATAATTGACATGGTTATTCCATGTCTAGACACAATTCCTTCATATAAATCTTAGCTAATTTTCCATTTATAATTTCCCTGATGGTAAGAAATGAGCTGATTTAGTGAGTCTAACAACTATAACGCATATCGTGTGTACCCATTTGGGTTTCTAGGTAGTTTGGTCATAAAATCCATGGTAATTGGTCCCATTTCCACTCAGGGATTTTTGGTTGTTGTAAATGTCCAGAGGGTTTTTGATATTCGGCTTAACCTTGAACAAATATCATCTTTCTACAAATTTACACCTGATTTCTTCATTCCTGGCCACCAATACTGGTTGCTCAGGTCATTATACATCTTATATTCTCGGATGTACTGAATATCTTGACCTGTGTGCCTCACTCAGAAGAATGTTTATCTTAGTATGTCATTGTCAGGAATCCAAATTCTTTCTTTAAATCTCAAGATTCCATTTGACATATACTTTCATTTGTTCATTCTGTTCCACTACGCTTCTCAATTCATCTTTCTGTTGAGCATCTCAGATTAGACTATTAGTTCTGAATGTAACTCCATTCTCATAGCACGAACTCTAATGGCTTGGTTCTTTCCTTCCTACTTAAGGCATCTGCCACCTTTAACCCTTGAACAAATATCACATCTTTCTACAAATTTTACACCTGATTTCTTCATTCCTGGCCACCAATACTGGTTTCTCAGGTCCTTATACATCTTTTATTTCTCTGGATGTACTGAATATCTTGACCTGTGTGCCTCACTCAGAATGTTTTCTCTTAGTATGTCATTGTCAGGAATCCAAATTCTTTCTTTAAATCTCAAGATTCCATTTGACATAACTTTCATTTGTTCATTCTGTTCCACTACGCTTCTCAATTCATCTTTCTGTTGAGCATCTCAGATTAGACTTATTAGTTCTGAATGTAACTCCATTCTCATAGCACGAACTCTTAATGGCTTGGTTCTTTCCTTCCTACTTAAGGCATCTGCCACTATATTTGCTTTACCTGGGTGGTACTTGATTTCATAATCATAATCACTCAGTAACTCTATCCATCTTCTCTGTCTCATATTCAACATCTTTTGGTCGAATATATGTTGCAGACTTTTATGATCTGTATAAATTATGCTTTTGGTTCCATACAGGTAGTGTCTTCAAATCTTAAGTGCAAATACTACTGCTCTAATTCTAAATCATGAGTAGTATAATTCCTTTAACTTCCTCTAAGTTGTCGAGACGCATATGCAATTACTTTATTTTGTTGCATCAAAACACATCCGTAACCTTGATGTGATGCATCACAGTATACTATAAAATCATCAGTGCCTTCTAGTAAAGCTAAAATAGAAGCACTACATAATTTATGGTATAGAATCTCAAATGCAGTGTTCTGTTTTTCTCCCCAAACATATGGCTTATCTTTCTGAATCAATTCTGTCAAAGGTTGGGCTACTCGGGAGAAATTTTCTATAAATCTCCTATAATAACCGGCCAAGCCTAGAATTGACGTATCTCAGTTGGTGTTTTGGAGCTTTCCATTAATTGCATCAATCTTTGCCAGGTCGACCTGAATTCCATCTTGATTAACCACATATCCTAAGAATTGTACTTCTCGCATCCAGAATTCACACTTTGAGAATTTAGCGTACAATTCTTCTTTTTGAAGTAACTCCAAAGTTAGCCTTAGATGTTTTTCATGTTCTTCCTTACTTTTAGAATAGATTAATATATCATCTATAAAAACTATGACAAATTTATCCAAGTAAGGTTTACACACTCTGTTCATTAGATTCATGAATATGGCTGGAGCATTAGTTAACCCAATGGCATCAGAAGAAACTCATAATGACTATATCGGGTTCTAAATGCACTTTTAGGTATATCCTCTTCTTGTACCCTTAACTGATGATATCCTGATCTCAGGTCAATTTTGAGAAATAGCTTGATCCTTGTAATTGATCAAACAGATCATCTATTCGAGGAAGGAAGTGGGTACCTATTATTTATAGTTACTTTATTAAGTCTCTATAGTCGACGCACATTCTAAGGTTCCGTCTTTCTTTTTCACAAACAGGACTGGAGCTCCCCATGGTGAAAACCTAGGACGTATAAATCCTTATCCAACAGCTCTGTAATTGATTCATCAATTCCTTTATTTCTGATGGCGCTAACCGATATGGAGATTTGGCAATTGGTGTTATTCCTGGTACTAATTCTATTTTGAATTCTACTTGACGAGGGGGCGGCAATCCTGATAGCTCGTCAGGAAATACCCTTGGATATTCTCTAACAATGTGAACATCTTCCAAATTTGGCTTGACTGATTTGGTATCAGCTATGTGGGCCAGAAATGCTAAATATTTCTTTTTCAAATATTTCTGAGCTTTCATGCAGGAAATCATTCTGATAGAGCCTCTAGGTTTCTCACTGTGTATGACAAGAATTTGGTTATCTGAAGTTAGAGGTATTTTGATCATTTGTTTCCACAAATGATTTCTGCCTGATTCTTACTTAACCAATCCATACCTACATACACACGTAAAGAATCATGCATGCATGCAAATGTATACCTACATGCACACGTAAAGAATCATGCATGCATACAAATATATAATTCAAATAACTAATCACATAATTAATATTCTTAATTTCTACATAGATTACAAATGTATACCTACATGCACACGTAAAGAATCATGCATGCATGCAAACTTATAGAGTATATCCATATATTCATACATGTTAAGCACATATAAATACAAAATTTAATCATGTAGGGTTATCTTACAATATGCATAATTATATATAAGATTTAATCTAAATAGAATCTTAATATTAAATCTCCTAACCTTAATTTTCAGGGTCATCACATATTTGAGAATGCGGTTTTCTAGTGTGTGATTTCTTATGGATATAAGATTGTATTTGAAAATATCGTCAAACTTTAAGTGATATTTTACATGAAATTGTAACAAAGATAATTTTGTTTCATTGTCAGTTTTTTGAATTAAGAAAATTTTATACAATAGTAATCAAGGTTAATAGTATTTTATTTTTTAATATGCTTACGAAGAGATGCAAGGACGATCAAGGTTGTTCAAGAACGAGAGATTGAGATGTAAACGTATCTGGAATAGGAGGAGCAGCATCAATAGAGCTGACAGAGGAAATTACGACGTTGAATACTTTCCGAAATCATGCATGTTTAAAATGTGATAGTGATTGATGAATGTAACTAAGAGAGAGAACGTAGAGAGATGTTGAAGACAACACGCGGACACTTCTATTAGTTAACTTTACATGTGTTGTAAATTTTAAATAAACTTCTTAGATAAATTTACTTAACATCTTTCATGTTCTAATTTTTAACTATTAAACACATCTATTTTAGTTCTAATTTCAAATATTGTACAGTTTTGCAATCGATTCTTTAAATTCCGGTCCTGTCGTTGAGTCTTCGAATAGTCTGGTCCGTTAACACTCACAAGGCTCATTTTCGATTTAGTGTAGCTTGCTTTCTTAGTTCTAGCTTTTAAGTGTAAATCCTACTAGTTAAGTAATTAATTATCCTTTCTACGTAATTTTTATAAATGAATTCCTTAACATATGAAAGTCTAACAATATATGGAAAGCTACCATATCACTACATTATAGGAATTATGATTATAAATTATATTTACAGTCTTGTATTGGAAGGTAGTTCACAAAATAGTAGATGGGTTACAGATAATCTTTGTTTATATCTAGACTAGATAATATTTAGATAATGTGTGAATCTATTTTTTCGAATTATATTAAAATAGTAGAAAGTCCGTGAAGTAAATGTATAAATACGAACCAATTCTTGTTCTCAAATGCGTTCTCACTAGTTAATATTAATATTAAGTAGTACATCATCTTCACACATACACGTACAAATCGTTATGGCACCTGCACTAAGAAAGTTCACTGGAATCCTCCGACATCGGGTTGGCTTAAACTCAACACGGACGGGAGTTCGTTAGGGAATCCAGGGGAGTCGAGTTACGGTGGGCTTATAAGAAATGATTGTGGCGATTGGCTATGGGGTTATACGGGGAACATCGGATTTGATACAAGTCTTTCCGCGGAGATCTATGGAATTATGATGGGATTACGACTCATTAGGGTTATGGAGTTGAATAATGTTATCATTGAAACAGATTGTCAGGCTGCTCTTCTGTTAATCACGGTGAATGATGTGGATGAGTATGATCCATTGAGTTGGATGATAAACTCCTGCAAGAAAGATATGTCGGAGCTCAGATGTTACATGGTTCATGTCAAAAGAGACGTGAACCGGTGTGCGGATCTTCTGGCTAGGCTTGGACGAACGCAAGATGAAGAGTTTGCTGTCTTGGATGATCCACCGGCACGGTTGATTCCATGTAGAGGAGGATGCAAATATAGAGGCGTAACCAAGGGATATCTTCGGTTTATTTTATATCATTGGCAGCTAGTTTTAAAATTCATACATTGTTGTTTACGGAGATTGTTTTCATGCAATATACGATATACATATTTGTTTTTCTTTACTGTTTAAATGTTGTTAAATTGTCTCAACAGAATATCTGTAGTATTAGATGAAGTTGAATTAAAACTCTATTAACTATCATAGGTATGCAGTTGTATCATTTATGACCACTGTATATATTAATTATTCATTGAGTATGGTAAATTTAATTGGATGAATGTATGGTAAATGGTTGAATTTTGTTGAGATACTAGCTGGATTCAGAAAAAAGTGATCACCATCTTATTGGGTATCTTTATATAAGTATTTTACCAAATATTAATTTTTGTTCTTTTCAAACAGGTGGTGAAACACAATTCTAGTTTTAGAAAAAACTCGATGGGTTCATTATAAGCTTTTTAATTTCTTTCTTTTGTTCATTGAAATGATTAGAGTATGAGATTAAATATACTGTGACATGAGAAGTTCCTTAATGTTTATAATCTTTAATGGTAATCGTTAAAAATTACAATCATGTTTTGCCAAAAAAACTGAAAATAAAAACTGAAATAAAATTCAAATTGGCTGCATTTTGTAGGTTTTTCTTTTGTGTTTCTTAGAAGCAAGATTTTTTTCTCTTTTTTTCTTTCGAATTTATCCTTTTTCTTCATAAATTTATCATTTTTCTTCATAGAAAAAGAAGGTTTAAATTGAAAAAACAAAAAGAATGTTTTATGGTTCACATTGTTGCGAATTTTGAGAAATATAGAATTTTATTTTTCTAAGAAGTTAATAAAAAGATGGTTTGTTACCTCGCTTTCATGTCATTATCTCTTCATATTACTACCAAAGTAAATCCTTTATTTAATGGTTTGATACTTCACTTTTATGTCATTATCTCTTCATATTATTTACTAAACTAAATCCTAAATTGAATTGGTTGTTACATCTAACATACTATGTTTATATATAACTAAAATTTAATATATTGGCCCCACTTTACTTTTCTTTCTTTAATATTAAAATATATCTAACACAATGTTAAAATACTTCAAACGGATCAAATACATAAACTTAGCTAAAAAGAGAACGAGTCAAATGAGTTGACTTCTAAGTTTGTTGTTTGATGAACAAAACATTCTAAACTGGATAGTGTGATTGTGATGTGAAATTAATCTTGATGAATTGTGATTGTCATGTTAATTTATCGGTTTTCATGTGTGTGTTTGTGAAATTCATTTTGGTGATTTTGATTATAGAGATCAAGGGTGTTTATGATTCGGTTTTGATGGTTATTAGGTTAAACTGTTAGTAATCGTATTTATTATCAGAAGTCGAAACCGACTCGTTGAAATTAAAAACTGAATTGAACAGAACTGTTACTGACAATTTGGTTCTGGTTTGGTTTTATGGTTTAGACGCGTTGGGCCTTTATATAAGTTGTCGAGATCAAAACACGAAATTCATATAATAAAATACGGTTTGATTTCACGGTTTCAATCTAGTCATTTTTAGTACTTTTAACCGTTCATTTTGACTATTGATCCCTCGTTAACTATTGTTATACAATTATCTCTATTTTTTTACCAAATTATTATAATTGGAATTATAGTATTAATTTAATTATGATTTTTATTTACTTGTTCATCTTAACTTCCGATATGCTTTTAGAAGTGGGTTGGGTGGTTATTAAACACGTTTCTTATGAATTACTATATAATTATGCTTTTCGGCTTTTAGTTTTTTTGCTAGTTGTGTTGTGTTATACATATTTTGCTAGTTCATGATGCATCTATGCACTAACCAAACATAATTCACATATTTGATAAACACACTTATCGATTAATCCTAAACATTAAAACAAACAAACACCACATGTTTGATAAACGTGTTCACGGTTCAGCGTAAACACTAAACCAGTCATACACTTCATATGTGATACCAATGATCCTTAGTACAAGTAGTTAAAGCATATCAATACTTCATTAAAATAAGAGGAGGTCTTAGGTTTAGATACTACTTGGGATAAAAAAAATGAGGTGTCATATTAGATCAAGGGGTTTTTTCACCTAGATCAAGTGGGTTTCTTCTGATGATAGTTTTAGGTTCGGGATTGATAGGGACAGATTGATGTATGAGCTTCCATCTGGGAACATGTCGGCCTAGTGCCCCCAAGGTTCCGTTTGTCAACAACCCTTTTTCTTACATGACTTTCAGGTTTTATGGATTTTAATGATCGGTTTTACATATTCTGACGATATATTTATAGTTTATGGTCTTTGCTTATGCTGTATTGTTGGTTGGTCATGATGATCTAGTATGTCAAACATGAATTGTGGTATGTTTGATCAAAACCATGATCAAATTTGATGAACGTGTATCTTTTGAATTCGTTTTCTATGAGTGTAAATCTTATTACTAAATATCAAATTTGATATGTTTTATTTTCATGATTTAGTTAGTTCAGAAAAATAAATTTTTTAACATACAGTAACATGAAATCAATTAGTCTAAGGGAAACAAGTGTGTGGTATACAAACTCCAGTTATGGTCATCTTTAGTTTTATAAGAAACAAACACACAAACCTACAAGTCCTATATGCCAAGCGGCAAGTCATGAATATTTTTTTATTTCAAACTGCTTTCTTTAATTTTTTCTAATATTATAGTTACAAATTATTATTTGCACAAAATGACGAAAAGACAGCTGTAGCAACTCGCATGTCATAATCCAATAGAAGTTCCGAGACTGTTATGCATTCAAGCCTTTTTCAAATTAAATTAATTACAAACAATATAGCAAAAGTTTTAAAATTTGTATCAAATCATAACTTTATGTCCTTTGTAGCGTATAAAAACAAATAATAATTATGAATTTTAGATAAATAAATATAATTCTAAACTTTAAAAACCAAACAAACTGTGTGTTAGTGGTTTAAGAGGTTCAACGGATTAAACCACCCAGTACTAATTTATTACCTTTAATAAAACAAGGTTTTTTAGAGACACGTGACAATCAGAAATGTTTGCTATGTACACGTGGCAATCAACGAGAGCCTAATTGAGTTTTCCTGTCTAAAATTTATTAAATTATGATTGCATTAATTTTGAAAGCTATGATTTCTAATTTAAAAAATGCATTTATTAATCATTTAAAAAAACAATCAATAGTTACCATGATTAACATTTTAAATAGTTTTCACATTAGAAATTAATATAATTTAAGTTTTAAATTGTTTTCATATTAAAATTTAATATCAAATAAAGTGTATTGAATTACTGATTATACGTTAACTTTTTAATGTTTAATTGTGTTAAAATTTTCATATATATTAAAGAAGTAACTGTTTCGAAAGTAACACCTTAGTGCAATAAAAATACAATAAATTGTCATTCATTTAAATTAAAACTAAAAAATAATAGTATTTAAGTTAAAGACAATTTATAATCAAAATTATATGATAAATTACCTCTAATAAAGCAAGGTTTTCTAGGGACACGTGACAATCAGCAAGATTTTCTAAGGATACATGACAATCAATGAGAGCATCCCCAGTTGAGTTTTCCCGCTTAAAATTTATTAAATTATGATTGCATTTAATTTTGGAAGCTATGATTTTTAATTTAAAAAATACATTTATTAATCATTTTAAAAAACAATCAACAGTTACCATAATTAGTATTTTAAATAGTTTTTATATTAGAAATTGATATAATTTAAGTTTTAAATTGTTTCCATATTAAATTTCAATAATAAATAAAGTGTATTGAATTACTGATTATACATAAACTTCTTAATGTTTAAATTGTCTTAAAATTTCATATATATAAAAAAAAGTAACTATTTCAAAAATAACTCCTTAGTGCAATAAAAATATAATTGTCATTCACTTAAATTAAAACAAATAAGTAATATTAATATTTAAGTTAAAGATGATTATAATCAAAATTATACGATAAATTATCATTCATTATAAACAATTTATGTCATAAAATGGCAAATTGTTTTAGAAACAAAATCAATGATCTATGAACAAATGATATTAAAAAGTTGATACTATATTAATCTTTGGATTTAGACATTATTTAAAAGAATTGATATAAATCTGATTAAAAGCATTTTTGTATATTTGAATGAATAATTAAAAATGTGAATTAGAGACTTAAAGATAAAATTACTGTTTTTTGTTTACTCATATTGTTTTATGAAATTACTTCATTAAAAATAGAACTAAAAACTTTTACTTTTTTGAATGATTTTGACATGAAGAAATATCACCGTACAATTATAATAAGAATAATTAAACTTTAAAAAAAAGTTAATGTTCACAAGCAAGGTGAAATATATTTATGGATATGCAGGTACATTTTAATTTAATTTAATTATTTATTATATCTATTCTTAAAAATTTTAATACTTCACTTTGTAATTATAATATTTTTGTTGTAATTCGAAGATATCAAATACAACCCAACATACGGAACATAACATTTAATAACGTTTAAAGCGATCTACATGAAAATAAATATTTTTTGTTCATAAGTCATTGCCTAATGAAAAATGTTTAAAATTTAAGCATTTTGATAATAAACATACACTATGCTTAAATTTTGAAATAACGATTACAAAACGTATCAACTTTCTAGTATTCAAATATGGTTTTGACTTCACTACCTTTCAATCTATTTTATATCGTTCCATTTCTCAAAAATTTAGAATTGGTTTGTTTTCTATTCTCAAATTAATTATAATAATTATATCATTTTTTAAATTTCTTACACTAACAATATTAATTTATAGAGTCGGTGTATATTTACATCTTACCATGTAAACATAAAAAATCAATCTAGATTCAAATTTGAAATCTTACAGTATATTATTTTCATCAGTCATGTATTACATGGATACTAACCTAGTACTATATAATATTACATACTAACAACAAATGAAAATAATGTTATTTTTCTTTTAAGAGTAATTAATTAATTTTAATTAAGATTGAATCTGAGTGGTCTTTAAAAAGTAATTGATTTTTACAACTGGGTTAAAACCCAATAATAAAACATAATGTTATCTACAATCTACATGATAGATTAAATCAAAATGATATAGATAACTCATACATATGTTGTATATTTTATAATTATTATTTGTATTTAACTTTGATAGTATTTATGCAAAAATGGAGCTATAGTTTTCGGGTTAGGGCCGTCGTTCCCCTCTAGCATTGCATCCCCAAATCCCGGTACTCCTTCCAAACAAACATAACTCTTTATCTTCACTTATTCATTTATATTTTCTAGTGTTTGTATTGTGTTTTAAAATATGTCTTATATACTTTTTATTATATAAATATAACCATAAGTAGATTGTTTTATTAGCTTAATTAATTTATTTTCACTATGAAACATAAATATTGTGTTGCTATATGTTAATTAGTTTGGCATATTCCTGAAATCAACCAAATCAAAATGTTAGAGTTTTGCTTATGCCACGTGTATTTAGAAAATAGTTTCCGAGGGTACAAAAGAACAAGGTGTTTGTTATACCGCTGAAGATAACCAACAAACCTGAATTTATGAACTTACACGGATGAGTATGCTAGAGGAGGATGCAAATGCAAGATGAAGAGTTTGCTGTCTTGGATAATCCACCGGCACGGTTGATTCCACTGCTAGAGGAGGATGCAAATGCAAGGGCGTAATCAAGAGATAACTTCTTTTTGTTTTATATCATTGGCAACTAGCACTACAAGAAATTGACCCTACGGAGACGACATGTCGTCGCCATGGACTCGCCATAGGTCTGTTTTTTGTCGTCGTCACAACCATTGTCGCCATAGACATCTATGCCAACGACAAGTCGTTACCATAGAGTTGTCGCCACATATTTTGATATTTAGTTTTAAAAAAAAATTAAAAAGGTCTACGGCGTCGACATGTCGTCGCCATAGGTCTTGTAGAAAATATTATTATATATATAAAAATAAAACAATTTTTTAAAAAAAAAATTTAGGCAACCCTATGGCGACGACATATCGTCGCCATAGACCCTTCAGCTTTAAATTTTAAATTTAATTTTTTATATTTTTCTGTCATCCTTCCAATATTAGAGGTTTTAATACATATTTGTACAGTCAAATGAATGTTATTATATATTAAGGATATCTAAACGAATATCAATATGATTCAAGTTACATACCAAAAAAACAAAACTACTAATGTAAATATATTTTATATTTTTACAAACCAAACAAATTAACTATCTAATTGTCGTCAACTTCATCATCTTCATCGTTATTGGGATTTGATTTTCTTCTTTCAAATTCATCCATTCTTTCTTGCAATTCATGCATTTGTTGCCTTAGAGCTTCCATTTCTTCATCCCGATTTGATGACGACCCGCTTATTGGTTCATAACGAGAGACATTTTTTACTTTTCGCCCAACACCTCTCGTATGACCACGCCTTTATCCTAAGGCAAGCTCCAAACATTCTATCTCGTTTATGGGCCACTCGCCCGCCCCCATTTGCATTTTGGCATATTAATTTTCAATTTTTACCTGCATTTTTAAATAACAATATAAAAAAATTATTAATATTTTTACAAAATTTCGGCAGCATAGCTGTTGTAAAATGGAAAAAACCAACCTGTTTAATCATAAGTATATATATGATAATAATTCCCAAATTTCAACATCTAAACCAACAATGCAACTAATAATATTCATTTTAAATTAAGACGTGTGTTCGGGTAATTTTGACCAATTTAACTAAAAGCACAAACTAATATACTAACAATATATTAAAATAAAAAATCTAGTGACGTGTGTTTGGGTGATTTTGACCCATTTGACGTAAACAATATACTAAATAAACAATACACTAACAACATATTAAATCCAATTAAACTACTAACAACATACAAAAACATGATAATAACATATTTAACAAATCATAGAAATAAAAGTTTTAAACTTACCCAATCTTTTTATGTGTAACATCCGGATTTCCATGGGGGCCAAAAGTGAAAAGAAAGAAAAGAATCTTGAATAAAGAAGGCAATGACAAAAGATGAAGGGTGCATTGTGTAAATATGTATAAAAGTCAAAAAAAGTATGAGTATAAGAGCATGGTCGCCCATGCTCTTTCTGCTGCTACTGCTACCGAAAGAAAAAAAGAAGAAGAAAGAAAGCTATAGACCAGCTCTCTCAGTTCTAAGAAGGATACAGAACTGAAATCTTCAAGGTTAGTGTGTTCACATGTTAATTGGTTCGGTTTCTTTGCGGTTTCACCCTTAGAAACCGATTATTAAGTGTTTTGGTGTTTTAGTGCTTGTTTGTGTTTGGTTTAGGTGTCTTGAACTTTAGTACAGCCAAGTTTGGTGGAGTTTTACTTGTCTTCTGCAAGAGGTGAGTTCTAGACCCCGTTTATGTATATTTTAAACTGATTTTGGGGCTGAAAATGCATATAAAATGGATTTTTATCCACTATTTACTTTACCAGTATGTGTATATGTGTATATGTTCAGGTTTGATGCTTGTTGTCATGTTGGGTATGCTTAGAAATGCATGTTTAGGCTTCAAACAGGTGCTAAAACAGGTTTGGAATGATTCTGCAAAGTAGAAATGCTTAACTGCTGGCCATGCGCCCAAACAGGGCCCATGCGCCTGAGGATTTTGACTTAGAAAAGCCTAAGTACAGGCCATGCGCCCAAACAGGGCCCACGCGCCTGGAAAATTGCCTTAGAAATTCTAAGTAGGGGCTCAGGCGCCCCAATAGTGCCCATGCGCCCAAACTGTGCCTAAATATTCTAAGTGTTGCTCATGCGCCCAAGTATTCTCATACGCCCAGAAGTGATTTGGAAATGCCTAAGTATAGAGGTCATGCGCCTGAATAGTTGAAATACGCCTAGGCAGTGCTCATGTGCCTGAATAGTTGAAATGCGCCTAGAACACTTAGCTGATTTTCTGGAATTTTGGAGTGAGCAGAATTGTAGGGTTGACTTTGTGTTGACCTGCTTATGTTATTTGATTATTCTATTTTGTGTTGTTCTTATGTTCCTTATTATTATTATGTTGTGGCCTTATGTGGTTTGTTCATGATTATGAAGTATTATTAATCTAGTAAAAGATTAATACTAATGAAAAGTGGAACATAAAAAACGTAAGAAAGTCTTCCAAGCAAATTCACAATGAAGTTCACAACCGCTAGGTTGTTAGCTCAATTGTGTGTGGTTTAGCTAACCCCAGAGGATACACACAGGGTCAATCTTTAAGATTGAGGGGTCCACTGTTGCTGCCCCGGTACTGGAGTCAGCATTAGTACACCACGAATGGGGTCTATTTATAGACCTCAGGCCCAGTACCAGGTTTATGCGTAGTATATGGGGGTATAGCACTTTGGTCCATATCGAAGTGAAAGATTAAAAAGGGCAAAAGGTTCAAATGAACGGCCATAGAAATGGTGAAGAAAGTTAATAATGATGATAATGAATATTAATTGAATGTATGTATGATGCATGAGCACGTATGAAAGATTTGTAAAGTATTTTGAAGGGTATTTTCCTATATTAAGCTTACAAGGTATTTTCTAATGATTTTAAAACTACAACTCACTCAGCAAAGCTGACTTTTATGCATTTTCAGTTGGCAGGTATTATTGTTGAGGATGGCACTCTGGGAGGCTACTCGTTGGGACAAGGCTGACATACATTCATGAATATAACATTGTTGTTTTGTAATGCAAACTAATGATCTTTTGTAACTATTAACAAATATGTATTGCTTAGCAACAGTGGTTATAAACTAATGAATGGCTTTTGATGTTTAATTCCGCTGCATTGTTTTAATGGATTATGAAATGTTTATTTTAATTATGCTATGATTGCCCAACTGTGAGGTCTCCGGGAATGGGGCCTTACATTCTGCCCTCGGGTTGACCCATCCAAACCCATCCCTGTAATGTGTCCTCCTCCATGCCTCAATGTGGATCGGGGTCCCGGTTTATTGCTCCTTTAAACATTAAAAATAATATTTATGATATTTGAAAAAACTAATAATGCGTAATTGGATAATACATGTTTTCTTACTTGAAGATGTCGCCTCTGGGCATAGGAACGACTCCCATGCAAACTTGGATAGAGCTGTTTAGCTCTATTGTCTGAGCCTTTTTGTGAAAGGCGTTTATAATCTTCACTTGTGAACAACTCAACTACCTTACCACACATTACCATCAAAGTGTGAAATTCAACACCAATGATCGTAATTCGATATAGCTAACATTTAACGTATGTAACCGTCCCTAATTATCATAACCAAAATCTTTAACATTGTTTGACACTCATTGATGATAATTAAACATATATCTATGTAAATTACTATCAAAGTGTGAAATTTAACACCAATGATGATAATACAATTAGAACTAACCTTTAGCATATGTAATTAACCCTACTATCATAATTAAATATATTTGATAATGTTTGAGACTTATCAATGATAATTAAGCATAAACTAGCTTAATTTACTAGTAATAAGTATAATTTTCCACATATTACCATCAAAGTGTGAAATTCAAAACCAATGATCGTAATTCGATATAGCTAACATTTGACTTATGTAACCGTCCCTGACTATCATAACCAAAATCTTTAATATTGTTTGACACTCATTGATGATAATTAAACATAATCAAACTTAATTTATCGTTAATAAGCATATATTCTCGTAAACTACCATCAAAGTGTGAAATTCAACAGCAATTATCTTAATTCAATCTTACTTAACTTTTGACACATGTAACCGACTCTAAATATCATAACCGAACATATTTGGCCCAAATTGACATTAATTGTTTATAATTATATATAATATTTAATATAGTAATACTAAATATATTATTATTACTATTATTATTATTATTATTATTATTATTATTATTATTATTATTATTATTATTATTATTATTATTATTTATTTTACTTATAATTAATAATAGTACATATAATAATAATAACAATAATAACTTGTACATTAAGTAGTAATAATAATAATAATCATACTAATAGTAATTAATTTTATTAATATTAAATTATAAAATAATTCACTCTATCGCGACGACATGTCGTCGTGATAGGCTTTTTATAATGACGGGATTATTTCCCTCCAACTATTTTTAAAGGAAAAAAAACAAAAAAATTATGTTTTAACCTATGGCGACTACATGTCGTAATCATACGGTGTCAGTTAATTTTTAATTTTTTTACATTTATTTAAATAAATCAAAAAATAATTTAAATGGGGATATGGCGACGACATAGAGAACTCTATGGCGAAGACGCAGTTTTGTCGCTATAGGTCTATCTAAGGCGATGACATGTCGTCGCCATAGCGCCATAGGGTTAGGATAGTCAAAAATCAAGATTTTCTTTTAACGACGACTTGTCGTTGCCTTAGGTAGACCTATGGCGACTAGTATATGTCGTCGCCATAAGATTTGTCGCCATAGATGTAAATTCTTGTAGTGTAGTTTTTAAATTCATACAATGTTGTTTAAGGAGATGGTTTTCACGCAATATGCGATATACATATATGTGTTCTAGGATGTACTGCAATCCCATTAAACCTATTGTGATGGTTTTACCATTTTACATGATATTTGGAGTGTTAAATAAGTAAACTATAGATTTATATTATACAAAGCATGATGTTTTGTGTTTTAGGTGTAGTAAATAAGTAAAAAAAGAAAAACTATATGTTTGTAAGGTGGTCCACTTTTTTAGATTGATTTCGCTGTTGTATAAAAGTATGAAAAACTTTACAGAACTGAAATTCTTTGTTTGTATATCAAACAGTTACAGTTTCATTATAAGCTGTTAAAGTTTACAACTTTTTTTTTTTTGTTCATTAATATGACTAGAGTATGAGATTAAATGTTTTTTGTGACATAGAAAGTTCTTTAATGTTTATAATCTATATTAGTACCTGTTAAAATTACAATCATGTTTTATAGCCAAAAAACTAAAATAGAATTCAAAGTTGGCTACATTTTTTAGGTTTTTCTTTTGTGTTTCTTGGAAGCAAGATTCTTTTTCTCTTTTTTCTTTTAAATTTATCCCTTTTCTTCATAGAAAAATAAGGTTTAAATTTGAAGGAACGAAAAAGAATGCTCTATGGTTTACATTGTTGCGAATTTTGAGAAATATTGAATTTTATTTTTCACAATATTATATTAAAATGCGAATTTTTAAAACATGTTTTTCAAGAAGTTGATGAAAATGGTTTGTTACTTCACTTTCATGTCATTATCTATTCATACTACTACCAAAGTAAACCCTATATTAAATGATTTGATACTTCACTATCATGTCATTTCTCGTCACGTTATTACTATAGTAAACCCTGTATTTTATAGATTGTTACATCTAAAATATTATGTTTTAAGATACTAAATTTTAAGATATTGCCTCCACTTTACTTTTTTTATATTAAAATATATCTAACAATATGTTTAAAGACTTCAAAATGTAAAATCATTTAAAAAGGTTACCAAATGTATAACTAAAATAAAAGTTAAATAAGTTAAAACATTAGAAAGTTCATAACTTAACAACCTCAGCCTTACTATATTATGTAAATTGTGATGGTTTGATGATCTACATATGCATTCAATTTAATGACTTTAATTGATGGAAACCAAAATGAACCAATACAAATCAAAAGGGAGACAACCTGATTATACTGCTAATTAATCTTTAAACGAATCTAAACAAGTCATAATCAACACATAATGACTCAATTATACATATCATTTAGCCTCAAGTAAGTAAATACTCAGACAAAGCAGCAACACCTATAAGTCCAACAAGTGTCATAATCGATACCATATTTGGAATCGGTTCAGAAGATGCAGACGAGAAGTAGATCTTGTGGTGAGCCGCTCCTCACACAGTCATCGCCTATAAAAATACCACGCGAAAATAAGTAAATAGATTCACACTTTCGCGGTTTCATAAGAACAATGTTTCAACGTCTGGAAAAATAATATAAGATTAAGACCGAAAGATTTCAAATCCGTGTTATCTGCTCCGGATGTATGTCAAGAACACTACAATTTCACAGGGTATGCTTTAAACTAGAAAATCAGGAGATTTCATTTGGGTGGATTATTGAGGTTTAAACAGAACCAAACGGAAGTGTTACTAATGGTTTGGTTCCAGTTTGGTTTTACGCTTTTGAGCCGTTGGTCTCTTGTATAAGTTGTGCAAATTAGAAGACAATATATATATATAAATATATATATATATATATATATATATATATATATATATAATTTATAAAATACTGTTTGATTTTATATCATTTCTAGTTTTTTTAAGTGTATCATTTCACTACGGATCCCTCATTAACTATTGTTATACAATCATTTCTAGTTTTTTTATCCATAATTATGATTGGATTTAATATTATTAATTTAAGATTTAATTACCATTTCCATCCCTCTGGTTTGATTATTTTAACCATTTGAGTTTAAAAAAGAATTTTCTAACAAATCAAACCCTGTGGTTTGTATTTTATAACTCTTTCAGTCCAATACACTAATAGATTTAGACTTTCAGTTATTTTTTAATAAAATAACCAAAATGCTCTTGAATTAAAATGGTTATTTTTAATAATCTCGGGGACCAAATATATACTTTACTCTTTCACACAAACATATTATATATATATATATATATATATATATATATATATATATATATATATACACACACGAAATATTTTTATTTTTATTTTTCAAAGTTTTTTAATATTTTTTTAAACCGTTCGGTTTTTAAACGTCGTATATAAACCATTCATCTTATCGAACAGATCATTTAAAACTTTTGGCTTATTAAACTTTTTTTTAAACTTTACTTAAATGTTTTTTTTAATATATTTGTTTTATTAAACCGTAAAAATCATTTTAACTATTATTTTATTTAAACGTCTTTTATTAATCATTCAATTCTATTAAACGTCTTTTTAAATTTTTTGTTTTATTTATACATGTTTTTTTAACCATTTGGATCATTTAAATGTAATTTAATGTCGTTCTTTTATTTAAATGTTTTTTTACCATTTGTTTATTAAAGCTTCCTTTTTAAACCATTCATTTTATTAAACACATATTTTTTCGCGTTTTGATTTTTTATTGTATTGTATTCAAGTTGACATGAAAATGATTTCTACTTTTACGTCATTTGTTTTTTGTTAGGATTAACTTGGATTTTGATTATTAGAATTAGGACTTCTATGATGTTAAATTTACTTGTGTTTAGTTTATTTAAATGTTTTTAAGTCGTTCGTTGCGTTTGATTAACCAATCGATTTTAAAAAGACGCTTAAATAAGGCGAACAAATTTTAAAAGTTGGGTTTTGATTATTACAATTAGGGCTTCTACAATGTTAAAATTACTTGTGTTTAGCTTATTTAAATGTCTTGGGTCTTTCATTGCGTTTGAATAACCAATCGATCTTAAAAAGATGTTTAAACAAGGTAAACAAATTAAAAAAAAAAGTTTAATTAGTAGAACGGTTTAAGAAACCATTTGAATAAAATATTTAAAAAACGTAAAGATTTTTAAAGACATGTTTAAAATAAGTTTAAAAAGTCGAACGATTAAAAAAATATGTTTAAAAAGCCGAAAGAATTTAAAGCTGAACGGTTTAAAGATAAATGGTTGTAAAAATTGTTTACAAAACCTACCTTTTAACAAACATGTTTAAAAACCAATTGTTTAAGAAAGAATGTTTAGAAAACCAAATGGTTTAAAACACTTAAAAATGTTTTTATTGGTTTAAAATCCAAACAGTTTAAAAAAATAATTTTAAAAACATTAATAAACAAAAACAAAAATTTTTTATGCATATACACATATATATATATAATATGTCAGTGAGAGAGAGAGAGGAAATTACATTTTTGGTCCCTAGAGTTATTAAAAATAACCATTTTGGTCCAAAGACATTTTGATCATTATATAACTATAATTCAGCCATGTCGATTTTACAGGCCTGATGATATATTTATGATTTATGGTGTTTGCTTCGCTATATATGTCGGTAGGTCATTGTTATCTGGTCTGTCGAACATAGATAGTGGTATGATTGATCGAAACTAGGATTTTATTTGATGAAGAGCTATCTTTTGAATTTGTTTTCTGTAAATCTTATTACTAATTATGAAATTTTACTATGCTTTATTTTCATGATTTAGGAGGTGTTTGTTTTTTCTGAGAAGCACTTCCTGATCTCTTTTGTCTGCGCCGCGCAGACCACGCGCAGACGTTAAGGTCTGCAGATTGTTTGTTTTTTGGAATACTTTTTATTATAAAAGGTCTTCCAAGGTCTTCCTGAGGTCTGCATGAAAAAAAAAACATTATCTAATCACTTCTAACCTCTTCTACCCTTCTCCTTCTACCCTCCTCCTTCTCCCTCACCATATTCCATCAGCTACCGCCGGCCCACCCCCACCGACTGCCGACACACCATCATTTCTCAACACCTGCAACTCCTCAACCTCCACAATAAACCATCAATGGCGGACACCACCACCACCACCTCTGTCGTCCTCCGCCGGTGGTGAAGAACGATGAGATCAAAGTTGAAAATCCAATTGAAAATGTTACGAGTGGACGCATATGAGAAGGTTATTAGTGATCGGTTATGGAGAAATCGCCGGCGAGTGATTTCCGGTGGTGTTTGGGAGATTTGCCTACAAGGAGTGGATGGGATTAGATAAAGTTAATGGTCTTAATTTGCTTTTAAATTTTTGAGATTAATGAGATTTGCCGACAAGGTTTCGATGTATATTGGTTTGACCAAAACTTTCAGTTTATGACAGTAATAGTCCTTTTAATTTGCTTTTGAATTTTTAGAGTAACATAATTACATATTATTTTTGTAGTTTGCAGATATTAAGAAACAAACAGTTTTTTTTTTTTTGCAGACTACAGACGTTTAGTCCACCTCTTCTCCTACAGATGTCTGCAGATGTGGTCCGCATACAGACATTTTACTGCAAAAAAAACAAACATCACCTTAGTTAGTTTACAAAAATAAAGATTTTTTTTACATTCTGTTACAGCAAATTAATTAGTCAGGGAATCAAGTGTGTCTTATACAAACTCCAGTCATGGTCGTCTTTAGTTTTATAAGAAACTAACACACAAACACAGTTATGCTTTCTTTATTTTTCTTTTTATGTTAGAGTTACAAATTATCATTTACACTAAGTGACGAAAAGACATCCGCAGCAGTGAGGGTTGTAATTCTAGTCATATAAATTCCAAGACTATAATGCATTCAAGCCTTTTCTAAATAAACAAATTACAAACTATATAGCAAAAGTTTTAAAATTTGTATCAAATCATAACTTTATGTCCTTTGTAGTGTATAAAAACAAATAATAATCACGAATTTAAGATAAAGTGATATAGTTTCTAATTTTAAAATCAAAACAAACTGTGTTTTAGTATTTGAAGGTCAACGAATTGAACCACCCTATAACCAATACTAATAATATAATATTACATACCAACAACAAGTGAAAATAAAGTTATCTTTCTTTTAAGAGTAATATATTAATTCTAATTAAATTTGAACCTAGATGGTTTTAAAAGAGTCGTTGACTTTTACTACTTGATTAACAACCTAACTAATAAAATGACGAAGTAAATCAAAATAATATAGATAACTAATAAATGTTATATATGTTGTAACTATTATTTATATTTAACTTTGATCGGAGCACACGCGCTTTTGTTTTGAATACAACAAATTCATATGAAGCTATAGTTTTCGGGTCAGGGCCGCATTGCATCCCCAATCCTCCTTCCAAACATAACTCTTTTTGTCTTCACTTATTCAACTATATTTTTAATGTTTGTATTGTGTTTTAAAATATGTATTGAGATATGTTAGTTAACTCTTTTTGTATTCAACTTTTTATTACATAAATATAATCATAAGTAGATTGTTTTATTAGCTTAATTAATTTTCACTTTGAAACATAAATATTTTATTGAGATATGTTAATTGTACGAATTTGCTTATTTGACATATTTTTGAAATCAGACGAACCAAAATGTTAGAGTTTTGTTGATGCCGCGTGTTTGATAGGGATTCCTTAAATCAATTTTTACCCGTTTAGAATATAGTTTCCTAGGGTACAAAAGAACTAGTAGTTTGTTATACTGTTGGATATAACCAACAAATTTAAATTTACGAACTTACATGAACGAGTATGTTATAGCTGTTAGATATTTGTGATATAGTTTTTTTAATGTGTGGTTTCTCATGGATACCACAATTGTACTTAAATATTACTGTCAAACTTTAAGTGATACTTTACATGTATGTGTAACAAAATAAAATTTTGTTCCACCGAGAATGTCTTTAATTGAAAAAATTTTATACAATACTAATCAAGTTTAAATATTATTTTAATTAAGAACGTTACTCAATTTTTTACCAACTAATTCACGCAAGTTTGAAAGAATGTTCTAGTCGTGAGTTTTTTTTTAATGTATTTTACAGTTATCATTTTTTTCGTTCTTCTTTTCGTTAGATATGCTTATGAAAGAGAAGCAAGGGCAATCAAGGGTTGTTTAGAGCGAGAGATCGAGATGTTACCGTATATGGTATTGGAGCTAAATCTGGTGAGCTGACAAGAAAAAATTTTCTACTAAAATTCCTCTTCGTTGAATACTTTTTGAATCGCAATTAAAATATGATAGTGGGTCAAGAGAGAAGGGGGAGAGATGCTCATGGCAATTCACGGATACTTCTACTATTTAACTTTTACATCTAGTAAATTTTAAAATAAACGAGACTTATTTATAGAATGCATTCTTTTTTTGTTTGAATTTTTAACTATTATGTAATTTACTTTAATTCTTAATTTTTTTTTATAATCTTATAATTTTCTTTAAATTCCGGTTCTATCAGTGAACCTTCGAGGAGTCCATCCGTTAACAGTGTTCACAATGTTCTCATTTTCGATTTGGTGTTAGTTGCTTTCTTTTGGTTCTAGCTCTTAGTTAAATATATAAGTATCCTTTCCACGTAATTTTTCATAAATGATATACTCAACATTTGAAAGTCGAATAATATATGGAAAGCTACCATATCACTAAATTATAGGATTTATTATCATAAATTTTATTCAACACTCGTATATTTGAAAGGTAGTTCAAAATATAATGGATAGGTTACAGATAATCTTAGTTTTAATTACATTTAGATAATACTTGGATAAATGCGAACCAATTCTTGTTCTCCAATGCGACTCTCACTAGTTAATATTAATATTAAGTAGTACATCATCTTCACACATACACGTACAAATCGTTATGGCACCTGCATCTAAGAAAGTTCACTGGAATCCTCAGACATCGGGTTGGCTTAAACTCAACACGGACGGGAGTTCGTTAGGGAATCCAGGGGAGTCGAGTTACGGTGGGCTCATAAGAAATGATTGTGGCGATTGGCTATGTGGTTATACGGGGAACATCGGATTTGATACAAGTCTTTCCGCGGAGATCTATGGAATTATGATGGGATTACGACTCATTAGGGTTATGAAGTTGAATAATGTTATCATCGAAACAGACTGTCAGGCTGCTCTTTTGCTAATCACGGTGAATGATGTGGATGAGTATGATCCATTGAGTTGGATGATAAACTCATGCAAGAAAGATATGTCGGAGCTCAGATGTTACATGGTTCATGTCAAAAGAGACGTGAACCGGTGTGCTGATCTTCTGGCTAGGCTTGGACGAACGCAAGATGAAGAGTTTGCTGTCTTGGATGATCCACCGGCACGGTTGATTCCACTGCTAGAGGAGGATGCAACTAGTTTTTAAATTCATACATTGTTGTTTACACGCAATATGCTATATACATATTTTATTTGTGTTTTAGGTGTAGTAGATAAGCTAGTAAAAATATATATATGTTTATAAGGTGGTTCATTTTTTTAGATTGTTCTTGCTGCTGTAATAAAGTATGAAAAACTTTACAGAACTGAAATTTTCACTTTGCATATCAAACGATTACATTTTCATTATAAGCTGTTAAAGTTTACAACTTTTTTTTTGTTCATTGATATGATTAGAGTATGATATTAAATATTTTATATGACTGAGAAAGTTCTTTAATGTTTATAATCTTTATTGGTAACCGTTAAAATTACAATCATGTTTTATAGCAAAAAAAACTGAAATAGAATTCATATTTGGCTACATTTTTTAGGTTTTTCTTTTGTATTTTTTGGAAGCAAGATTTTTTTTCTCTTTTTTTTTAAATTTATCCCTTTTCTTCATAGAAAAAGAAGATTTAAATTTGAAGGAACAAAAAAGAATGTTCTATGGTTTACATTGTTGCGAATTTTGAGAAATATTGAATTTTATTTTTCACAATATTATATTAAAATGCGAATTTTTAAAACATATTTTTCAAGAAGTTAACGAAGATGGTTTGTTACTTCACTTTCATGTCATTATCTTTTCATATTACTACCAAAGAAAAACCCTATATTAAATGATTTGATACTTCACTATCATGTCATTTCTTGTCATGTTATTACTATAGTAAACCCTATATTTTAAAGATTGTTACATCTAAAATATTATGTTTTAAGATACTAAATTTAATATATTACCTCCACTTTACTTTTTTTATAAAATATATCTAACAATATGTTTAAAGACTTCAAAATGTAAAATCATTTAAAAAGGTTATCAAATTCTGAAAACAAAACTATAACTAAAATAATAGTTAAATAAGTTAAAACATTAGAAAGTCCATTAAATTGAAATTATCAACCTCGGCCTTACTATATTATGTAAATTGTGATGGTTTGATGATCTACATATGCATTCAATTTAATGACTTTAATTGACGGAAACCAAAATGAACCAATACAAATCAAAAGGAAGACAACCTGATCATACTGTTAATTAATCTTTAAACGAATCTAAACGAGTCCTAATCAACACATAATGACTTGATTATACATATCATTTAGCCTCAAGTAAGTACATACTTAGAGAAAGCAGCAGCACCTATAAGTCCAACAAGTGTCATAACTGATACCATATTTGGAATCGGTTCAGAAGACGCATACAAGAAGTAGATCTTGTGGGAGCTATCGTAATCCTCTCACAGTCATCGACTATAAAATACCAAGCGAAAATAAGAAAATAAATTCATACTTCTGCAGTTTTATAAGAACAATGTTTCAAAGTCTGGAAAAATAATATAAGATTAAGACAGAAAGATTTCAAACATGTATTATCTACTCCACGTGATTAAATATGTTTTAGAAGATCCGACGAATGTATGTAAAGAACACCGCAATTTCACAGGGTATGTTTTAAACTAGAAAATCAGGTGATTTCTTAACCCACAAGCTAATGCAAATAAATGAAAATAATTATATTTTTAATGAAGGGGATGTCACAAATGTTAGGTGTGGGTATGATATAACTGAGTAGCAGATTTACCTTTAACGGTCTCCATTGTAGCCAACGGTTTCCAATTTATCCTTTGAGACACAATCCCTAATGCCACAATCAGGACCTACAATGCGTACATAACTATACATTGTAAGAGTCGGGTTTAATTCATCACACCTCAATTAACTTTAGGTGCTAAATTTTATAAGTGGGTCGAGTAAGATTATGTTTTTATTTTTATTTTTTATTTCTCTAACAGGTTAAATGGAATAAACAGAAATTAAACTAAAAGGAAAAAGGGTACAATTTGGATTGCATTTAAAACCCTCCTAAATCGCTATATTAAATATAGTTGGATCTTTTGTGTGATTGAAATGGTTTATGTAATCATATAGAACGTTGATTATTTAAAATATATAAACAGATAAAAAAATTTCAGTTGTTTTGACATGCTGACTAACGTGTCCAACCCCTATTTAGTCACCTCTAACTGTAAGGAACCAAGCCCACCTCACCTCATCAAAGACTAGGTTGATAAATCTTAATGATAATAGAAAAGTAAGAATAACTTCAGCCACCGGGACACCAACATTTGCCAGAGGCTTCGTGAACCAGGGAAAACACGAGTTGTTCCAACGTTGTAGTTGTCAAGCAAAGACTTATAAAAGAACAGCCGAGTCATATAAGACAAGTCTTATAACCGATTTAATTTGCCTTTAAGCATATGATTATAAAACAATTATGATATGTTACATGCCAATGTGAATACATGACAATCTCAACTTTTGATATATAAAAGAAATGTGTCAATTTCAATCCATTTATTAAAGGACAGGTCAGTTTGGGTTGTGTTTCTGAACTAATCAAACAAGTCAAATACATAAACTTAACTAAAAGGGAACGGGTTAAATGAGTTGAAACTCCTCCTAGGTCTGTTGTTTGATGCACAAAACCTCCTAAACTGGGTAGTGTGATTGTGATGTGAAATTAATCTTGATAAATTGTGATTGTCGTGTTAATTTGATCGGTTACATGTGTGTGTTTGTGAAATTCATCTTTTATGAGTTTTGATTATAGAGATCAAGGATTTTATGATTCGGTTTTGATGGTTTTTAGGTTAACCTGTTTGTAAAATTCATATAATGTTTGATTTCACGATTTCAATTCAGTCATTTTTAGTACTTTTAACTGTTCAATTTCACTATTGATCCCTCGTTAGCAATTGTTATACAATCATTTCTATTTTTGTATTAGTTATTATATATGGAATTAATACTTTTAATTTAATTAGAATTTTTTTATTTTTTTAGAAACCAAATATTAAGTGGGTTGGGTGGTTATTAAACAGTTGCTTATGAATAAATTAGTAATTATGTTTTTGGGCTTTTAGTTTTTTTGCTAGTTGGGTGGTGTTATACATCTTTTGCTAGTTCATGATGCATCTACGCCCTAACCAAACATACTTCACATATTTGATAAACACACTTATCGATTGATCCTAAACGTTAGAGTTTTGTTGATTGATCCTAAACGTTAGAGTTTTGATAATGCCAAGTGTACTTAGAAAATAGTTTTCTAGGGTACAAAAGAACAAGGTGTTTGTTATACCGCTGAAGATAACCAACAAACCTGAATTTATGAGCTTAGACGGATGAGTATGTGTAGCTATTACGTATTTTGTCACATCCCGACGGAAGCGTGAAATGCTTGATGTGACTTATCGGTTCAAAACGCATTGATTACAGATACAAATAATCATAATAAGTAACTTAACATAACAGCACATCATCCATTCATAGATATATTCGGGTTACATACAAGATTTACATACATAAAATTAGCCAACATAATGACCTTTACAAAATCTAGTGTAACCCTATTACAAAGTATTAGTAACCGCTTCAATCTTTCAGTAATAGTGGATATGTGAGTCCACTGATATGCTGAGATCATTCAAATTCACGGTTACTTTCACACACATCTTCCCAATAACTTCATACCAACCATTATACACATCAAATGAAAGTATAAAACTGTTAGTCATTCTGATTATCTGAAAAAGCATACTCAAAACTGTCAATATAATATTGGTGAGAACATAGGTGTAATGACTCACAAATATATATTGATGCAACATAAATAAGAATACAACCAAACCTACTTATATGCCAGGTGATTTATAACTGCCACAAATACAAATCACAAAATCAGATAACATAGCATCACAACACTCATCCTGTTGGTGTAGAAAATATTTTCCTAAGTAGCGCTACCTACATTATCAGACGGTTCCTTATCTGAATTAATGGTTGCAACTTATGGCATAATGACAGTATATCTCAAAAAGATCTTATTTAAAATTTGCATCAATCAAAAACAGTATGCTTTTTCCTTCAAAAATCATAGATATAAAAATAGGGCTATGAAACTCACCTTAATTTCCAGCAATATCCTATAAAAATTAATTTATAAGTTAGAAATAAATTAATTTATTTTTTTAAAAATTTTAACACTTTAAGTTATAACAAATAAGACATAATTATAACAATCAATCAAAAATTCATCAACATTCACCAAAGGTAACATCTAAATTTCAGTTTACTATATAAATAATTTTAGTAAATAATCTTAAAAATCATTTTTCTAGAATTTTTATAATATTCCCATAAAATAGCAGAATAGGCTTCGAACCCCTAAAAATACTGAAATTTGTACAGAAGGTCATATATGATATTTAAAGTCTCACATAAAATTTTCATGATTTTTCACACTGTTTAACTATTTAATCTGATTTCTTCAGATTATACTTTCAAAATACATAACTTTATTATTTTAATGAATTAATTCATAAAATTCATTCTGAAAATTTAACTTAATGTAGAGATCATTATAAATTTTTTCCATATTTTTATCACCTTTAAATCTTTTGTTAGACATTTTTCTCTTATTTCATGGAATAAATCATATAAATTCATACATCAAATAATAAATTCCAAAATTTTCAGATTGTTATATTTAGTATTTTCTGATTGATTTTTAAATTTTTGTTCCCAAAATGACAGTCATTTAATGATTTAACTCATTTTACTTAATATTTCAAGAATCAATCTTCGTCTTTTATTTCAAAAATCTTGATTATCATAAGTCTCTTTACATTTTCAGTTTTAGAATTCTTTATTACTGAATTTTATGAAAATCAGATGTTAAAGATGTTTTGGGAATAGTTTTGATGTTTATATATATCAAACTAGTTACATATGTATGTATAACACATGTGTAACTTCTTGTTTTCAAGATAGTTTATAGGGATTAAAACCTTGTCAAATAGATGAAAGAAAGGCTGAAGATGGTTAAGGATGGCTTCTAACTTCTTAGGTTCCAATATGTTCTTGATCTTGAAGGTGTCTTGATGGTATAACAACCAGAGTCAAGAGGATTCTTGAAGTAATATGGTGGTTTTGTATGGTGTTGTAGCCGAGAGGAATTGATGAAGGTGTAAAGGGATGGTTGATGAAAAGAGTGACGGTTTTTGGTGGTGTTTAGGAAGTGGAATGATGAACAATATGAAAATGGTTTGATGATAGTTGAAATGTTCAAGTGGCCGAGAGTTAGAGGGATCTTAGTGGATGTGTGGCGGCTTCACATCCTTGGTTAGCCAAGAATTTGACAACAGGGCACTAATAATAATTACTAGTAGGTTATGTGGCATCCTAAGAGGGTAGCTTAGTGTTAACTTGGTGATGGGGCTTGGAGATCGGCCGAGGGTTGGACACCAAAAGGGGTTGAGAGGTTGCCACTGAAATACTAGCAATGATAACTCATAAATAGGGTAGATTATGGGGCACAATTTAGAGAGTTGGTTAGTGTGATGATAATGCATGGGATTTGACCGAAAGGTAGTGTTATGCATGGGAATCGGTCGAAAGCATGGTGGCCTAAAAGTCATCATTAGTTTTGATGTTTCATACTTCCATTAGCCTAGAGTTTGACACCTAATCACCATGGTAATAATGTCCATTAGGTGAAGTGTCTACACATGGAGCAAGCTTAGTGTTTAATGTAATTAGAGTTCTTGCAAGTTGGCTGATTGTTTGGACACTAAGTGAGTTGAGAATTTGCCACATTACATAAGAAATGATGTCCTTTGGGTAGGATAGGATTATGTGGCACAATTGGAAAGGTGCTTAGTGTCCTAAGCATAGTGATAATGCATGAAGTCGGCCGAGGATGATGACTAGAATCATCATGAGTTTGATTGTTATGTGTCATGCAATCAGTGAGGATTAGTGGCTAAGATGGTGATGGTGCTTAGTAATCAGCCGAAGGTGTCCTTAAAAGAATCATCATTAGTTTGATGAGGTGTGTTTTAGGTAGTTATGTGTCCATAGGTTAAATAGGTTAAGTGTCCAACTTAGGTGAGTGGTAGTGTCATGTTAATGGTGTTGTGGGTTGTGTTATTGTGGTATTAAAACCTTTAATTTATGTTAGTTCATGTCTTAATAACGATTAAGATGTTAAGTTGATGTTTTGATTAAACATTTAAGTTGTAAACTTACTTTATTATACGTTACGTGAGAAATATATAATTCAAATAACTAATCACATAATTAATATTCTTAATTTCTCATATAGATTACAAATGTATACCTACATGCACATGTAAAGAATCATGCATGCATGCAAACTTATAGAGTATACCCATATATTCATACATGTTAAAGCACATATAAATACAAAAATTTAATCATGTAGGGTTATCTTAGAAATATGCATAATTATATATAAGATTTAATCTAAATAGAATCTTAATATTAAATCTCCTAACCTTAATTTTCAGGGTCGTCACATTTCTCCCTGTAAAAAGAATTTCGTCCCGAAATTCATCTGTTGTCAGTATCTGATGACGTGGGAAGTTTGTCCTTATAACTGTCCTTTTCATTCAGTTTAACCTCAAATAAGTGTGGATATTTTCTTTTGATCTCATCTTCTCGTTCCCATGTAAATTCAGGACCTCGTTTTGAATTCCATTTGACCTTCACTATTGGGATTTTACTTCTCCTTAATCCCTTTATTTCTCTATCCATTATTGCTACTGGCTCTTTCACAAAATGAAGTTTCTTATCTATTTTGACTTCCCTTATTGGTATCTTTAACGTCTCATCATTCAGACATTTCTTTAAGTTAGATACATGAAAGGTGTTATGTATTCCACTTAATTCCTGAGGTAAGTCTAACTTATATGCTACTGGGCCAATCCTATCAATTATCTCAAAAGTTCCAACATACCTAGAGTTTAACTTATTTCTTTTTCCAAATCGGATAATTCCCTTTGAAGGTGACACTTTTAAATACACTTTGTCCCTGATTTGAAATTCTAACGGCTTCCTTCTTTTATCAGCATAAAATTTCTGTCTATCAAGTGCTGCTTTCAATCTGTCTTTAATTTCGAGAATCTTATCAGAGGCTTCTTGTATAAGTTCTGGTCCTGTTAGCTGTCTATCTCCTAATTCATTCTAACACAAAGGTGACCTACACTTTCTTCCATATAAAGCTTCAAATGGAGCTGCCCCAATACTGGTATGATAGCTATTGTTATATGAATTTTATATCAGAGGTAAATGTGTATCCCAACTACCACCAAAATCTAATGCACAAGCTCGTAACATATCTTTCAATGTTTGGATAGTTTTCTCACTCTGTCCATCTGTTTGTGGATGATATGTTGTACTCATATTTATTTTTGTTCCTAATGGTTTTTGCAGGGTCTGCCAAAATCTTAAAGTAAATAGGCTGTCTCTGTCCGATATAATTGACATTGGTAATCCATGTCTAGACACAATCTCCTTCATATAAATCTTAGCTAATTTTTTCATTTTATAATCTTCCCTGATTGGTAAGAAATAAGCTGATTTAGTCATTCTAACAACTATAACGCATATCGCGTCGTACCCATTTGGGGTTCTAGGTAGTTTGGTCATAAAATCCATGGTAATCTGGTCCCATTTCCACTTAGGGATTTTTGGTTGTTGTTGTCCAGAGGGTTTTTGATATTCGGCTTTAACCCTTGAACAAATATCACATCTTTCTACAAATTTTACACCTGATTTCTTCATTCCTTACCACCAATACTGGTTTCTCAGGTCCTTATACATCTTATTATTCTCTGGATGTACTGAATATCTTGACCTGTGTGCCTCACTCAGAATGTTTTCTCTAAGTATGTCATTGTCAGGAATCCAAATTCTTCCTTTAAATCTCAAGATTCCATCTGACATAACTTTCATTTGTTCATTCTGTTCCACTACGCTTCTCAATTCATCTTTCTGTTGAGCATCTCGGATTTGACTTATTAGTTCTAAATGTAACTCCATTCTCATAGCACGAACTCTTAATGGCTTGGTTCTTTCCTTCCTACTTAAGGCATCTGCCACTACATTTGCTTTACCTGGGTGGTACTTGATTTCATAATCATAATCACTCAGTAACTCTATCCATCTTCTCTATCTCATATTCAACATCTTTTGGTCGAATATATGTTGCAGACTTTTATGATCTGTATAAATTATGCATTTGGTTCCATACATGTAGTGTCTCCAAATCTTAAGTGCAAATACTACTGCTCCTAATTCTAAATCATGAGTAGTATAATTCCTTTCACTTCCTCTAAGTTGTCAAGGCGCATATGCAATTACTTTATTTTGTTGCATCAAAACACATCCGTAACCTTGATGTGATGCATCACAGTATACTACAAAATCATCAGTGCCTTCTGGTAAAGCTAAAATAGAAGCACTACATAATTTATGGTTCAGAATCTCAAATGCAGTGTTCTGTTTTTCTCCCCAAACATATGGCTTATCTTTCTAAGTCAATTCTGTCAAAGGTTGGGCTACTCGGGAGAAATTTTCTATAAATCTCCTATAATAACCGGCCAAGCCTAGAAATTGACGTATCTTAGTTGGTGTTTTCTGAGCTTCCCATTAATTGCATCAATCTTTGCTAGGTCGACCTGAATTCCATCTTGATTAACCACATATCCTAAGAATTGTACTTCTCGCTTCCAGAATTCACACTTTGAGAATTTAGCATACAATTCTTCTATTTGAAGCAACTCCAAAGTTAGCCTTAGATGCTTTTCATGTTCTTCCTTACTTTTAGAATAGATTAATATATCATCTATAAAAACTATGACAAATTTATCCAAGTAAGGTTTACACACTCTGTTCATTAGATCCATGAATATGGCTGGAGCATTAGTTAACCCAAATAGCATCAGAAGGAACTCATAATGACTATATCGGGTTCTAAATGCAGTTTTAGGTATATCCTCTTCTTGTACCCTTAACTGATGATATCCTGATCTCAGGTCAATTTTTGAGAAATAGCTTGATCCTTGTAATTGATCAAACAGATCATCTATTCAAGGAAGTGGGTACCTATTATTTATAGTTACTTTATTAAGTTCTCTATAGTCGATGCACATTCTAAAGGTTCCGTCTTTCTTTTTCATGAACAGGACTGGAGCTCCCCATGGTGAAACACTAGGACGTATAAATCCTTTATCCAACAGCTCTTGTAATTGATTCATCAGTTCCTTTATTTGTGATGGCGCTAACCGATATGGAGATTTGGCAATTGGTGCTGTTCCTGGTACTAATTCTATTTTGAATTCTACATGACAAGGGGGCGGCAATCCTGATAGCTCGTCAGGAAATACCCTTGGATATTCTCTAACAATGGGAACATCTTCCAAATTTTGCTTGACTGATTTGGTATCAACTATGTGAGCCAGAAATGCTAAACATTTCTTTTTCAAATATTTCTGAGCCTTCATACAGGAAATCATTCTGATAGGGCCTCTAGGTTTCTTACCGTGTATGACAAGAATTTGGTTATCTGAAGTTAGAGGTATTTTGATCATTTGTTTTTCATAAATGATTTTTGCCTAATTCTTACTTAACCAATCCATACCTACATGCACACGTAAAGAATCATGCATGCATGCAAATGTATACCTACATGCACACGTAAAGAATCATGCATGCATACAAATATATAATTCAAATAACTAATCACATAATTAATATTCTTAATTTCTCACATAGATTACAAATGTATACCTACATGCACACGTAAAGAATCATTCATGTAAACTTATAGAGTATATCCATATATTCATACATGTTAAAGCACATATAAATACAAAAATTTAATCATGTAGGGTTATCTTAGAAAATATACATAATTATATATAAGATTTAATCTAAATAGAATCTTAATATTAAATCTTCTAACCTTAATTTTCAGGGTCATCACATATTTGAGATGCGGTTTTCTAGTGTGTGATTTCTTATGGATATAACAATTGTATTTGAAAATTATCGTCAAACTTTAAGTGATATTTTACATGAAATTATAACAAATTATAATTTTGTTTCATTGTCAGTGTTTTGAATTAAGAAAATTTTATACAATAGTAATCAAGGTTTAATAGTATTTTAGTTAAGTTAATTAATTTTTTTACCCAATTAATTCACGCAAGTTTGAAAAAGTATTCTAATCCTAGGGTTTTTTTCCTTATTTTACAAGTTATCATACTTATGTGCCATTTCTTTTTTATTTTTTTAAATATGCTTACGAAGGAGATGCAAGGACGATCAAGGGTTGTTCAAGAACGAGAGATTGAGACGTAACCGTATCTGGAATAGGAGGAGCAGCATCAATAGAGCTGGCAAGAGGAAATTACGACGTTGAATACTATCCGAAATCATGCATGTTTAAAATGTGATAGTGATTGATGCATGTAAGTCAAGAGAGATGGTAGAGAGATGTTGACGACAACACGCGGACACTTCTATTAGTTAACTTTTACATGTGTTGTAAATTTTAAAATAAACTTCTTAGATAAATTTTACTTAACTTTTTTTCATGTTCTAATTTTTAACTATTAAACAATCTATTTTAGTTCTTAATTTCAAATATCGTACAGTTTTGCAATCGGTTCTTTAAATTCCGGCCTGTCATTGAGTCTTCGAATAGTCTGGCCCGTTAACACTCACAAGGCTCATTTTCGATTTAGTGTTAGCTTGCTTTTCTTAGTTCTAGCTTTTAAGTGTAAATCCTACTAGTTAAGTAATTAATTATCCTTTCTACGTAATTTTTATAAATGAATTACTTAACATATGAAAGTCTAACAATATATGGAAAGCTACCATATCACTACATTATAGGAATTATGATTATAAATTATATTTAACAGTCTTGTATTTGGAAGGTAGTTCACAAAATAGTGGATGGGTTACAGATAATCTTTGTTTTATATCTAGACTAGATAATATTTAGATAATGTGTGAATCTATTTTTTCGAATAATATTAAAATAGTAGAAGTCGGTGAAGTAAATGTATAAATACGAACCAATTCTTGTTCTCAAATGCGATTCTCAATAGTTAATATTAATATTAAGTAGTACATCATCTTCACACATACACGTACAAATCGTTATGGCACCTGCATCTAAGAAAGTTCACTGGAATCCTCCGACATCGGGTTGGCTTAAACTCAACACGGACGGGAGTTCGTTAGGGAATCCAGGGGAGTCGAGTTACGGTGGGCTTATAAGAAATGATTGTGGCGATTGGCTATGTGGTTATACGGGGAACATCGGATTTGATACAAGTCTTTCCGCAGAGATCTATGGAATTATGATGGGATTACGACTCATTAGGGTTATGGAGTTGAATAATGTTATCATTGAAACAGATTGTCAGGCTGCTCTTCTGTTAATCACGGTGAATGATGTGGATGAGTATGATCCATTGAGTTGGATGATAAACTCCTGCAAGAAAGATATGTCGGAGCTCAGATGTTACATGGTTCATGTCAAAAGAGACGTGAACCGGTGTGCGGATCTTCTGGCTAGGCTTGGACGAACGCAAGATGAAGAGTTTGCTGTCTTGGATGATCCACCGGCACGGTTGATTCCACTGCTAGAGGAGGATGCAAATATAGAGGCGTAACTAAGGGATAACTTCGGTTTATTTTATATCATTGGCTGCTAGTTTTAAAACTCATACATTGTTGTTTACGGAGATTGTTTTCATGTAATATACGATATACATATTCTGTTTTTCTTTACTGTTTAAATGTTGTTAAATTGTCTCAACAGAATATCTGTAGTATTAGATGAAGTTGAATTAAAACTCTATTAACTATCATAGGTATGCTTAAGTTGTATCTAATTTATGACCACTGTATATATTAATTATTCATTGAGTATGGTAAATTTAATTGGATGAATGTATGGTAAAATGGTTGAATTTTGTTGAGATACTAGCTGGATTCAGAAAAAAAGTGATCACCATCTTATTGGGTTATCTTTTATATAAGTATTTTACCAAAATATTAATTTTTGTTCTTTTCAAACAGGTGGTGAAACACAATTCTAGTTTTAAAAAAAACTCGATGGGTTTCATTATAAGCTTTATAATTTCTTTTCTTTTGTTCATTGAAATGATTAGAGTATGAGATTAAATATACTGTGACATGAGAAGTTCCTTAATGTTTATAATCTTTAATGGTAATCGTTAAAAATTACAATCATGTTTTGCCAATAAAAACTGAAATAAAATTCAAATTTGGCTGCATTTTGTAGGTTTTTCTTTTGTGTTTCTTAGAAGCAAGATTTTTTTCTCTTTTTTTCTTTTGAATTTATTCTTTTTCTTCATAAATTTATCATTTTTCTTCATAGAAAAAGAAGGTTTAAATTTAAAATAACAAAAAGAATGTTTTATGGTTCACATTGTTGCGAATTTTGAGAAATATAGAATTTTATTTTTCTAAGACGTTAATAAAAAAGATGGTTTGTTACCTCGCTTTCATGTCATTATCTCTTCATATTACTACCAAAGTAAATCCTTTATTTAATGGTTTGATACTTCACTTTTATGTCATTATCTCTTTCATATTATTTACTAAACTAAATCCTAAATTGAATTGGTTGTTACATCTAACATACTATGTTTATATATAACTAAAATTTAATATATTGGCCCCACTTTACTTTTCTTTCTATTAATATTAAAATATATCTAACACAATATTAAAATACTTCAAACGGATCAAATACATAAACTTAGCTAAAAAGAGAACGAGTCAAATGAGTTGACTTCTAAGTTTGTTGTTTGATGAACAAAACCTTCTAAACTGGATAGTGTGATTGTGATGTGAAATTAATCTTGATGAATTGTGATTGTCATGTTAATTTATCGGTTTTCATGTGTGTGTTTGTGAAATTCATTTTTTGTGATTTTGATTATAAAGATCAAGGGTGTTTATGATTCGGTTTTGATGGTTATTAAGTTAAACTGTTAGTAATCGTATTTATTATCAGAAGTCGAAACCGACTCGTTGAAATTTAAAACTGAATTGAACAGAACTGTTACTGACAATTTGGTTCTGGTTTGGTTTTACGGTTTAGACGCCTTGGGCCTTTATATAAGTTGTAGAGATCAAAACACGAAATTCATATAATAAAATACGGTTTGATTTCACGGTTTCAATCTAGTCATTTTTAGTATTTTTAACCGTTCATTTTGACTATTGATCCCTCGTTAACTATTGTTATACAATTATCTCTATTTTTTTACCAAATTATTATAATTGGAATTATAGTATTAATTTAATTATGATTTTTATTTACTTGTTTATCTTAACTTCCGATATGCTTTTAGAAGTGGGTTGGGTGGTTATTAAACACGTTTCTTATGAATTACTATGTAATTATGCTTTTCGGCTTTTAGTTTTTTTGCTAGTTGTGTTGTGTTATACATATTTTGCTAGTTCATGATGCATCTATGCACTAACCAAACATAATTCACATATTTGATAAACACACTTATCGATTAATCCTAAACATTAAAACAAACAAACACCACATGTTTGATAAACTTGTTCACGGTTCAGCGTAAACACTAAACCAGTCATACACTTCATATGTGATACAAATGATCTTTAGTACAAGTAGTTAAAGCATATCAATACTTCATTAAAATAAGAGGAGGTCTTAGGTTTAGATACTACTTGGGATAAAAAAAATGAGGTGTCATATTAGATCAAGGGGTTTTTTCACCTAGAGTGAGTTTTCTTCTGATGATAGTTTTAGGTTCGGGATTGATAGGGACAGATTGATGTATGAGCTTTCATTTGGGGACATGTCGGCCTAGTGCCCCCAAGGTTCCGTTTGTCAACAACCCTTTTTCTTACATGACTTTCAGGTTTTATGGATTTTAATGATCGTTTTTACATATTCTGACGATATATTTATAGTTTATGGTCTTTGCTTATGCTGTATATGTTGGTTGGTCATGATGATCTAGTATGTCAAACAAAAATTGTGGTATGTTTGATCAAAACCATTATCAAATTTGATGAACGTGTATCTTTTGAATTCGTTTTCTATGAGTGTAAATCTTATTACTAAATATGAAATTTGATATGTTTTATTTTCATGATTTAGTTAGTTTAGAAAAATAAAGCTTTTTTAACATACAGTAACATGGAATCAATTAGTCTAAGGGAAACAAGTGTGTGGTATAAAAACTCCAGTTATGGTCATCTTTAGTTTTATAAGAAACAAACACACAAACCTACAAGTCCTATATGCCAAGCGGCAAGTCATGAATATTTTTTTGTTTCAAACTGCTTTCTTTAATTTTTTCTAATATTAAAGTTACAAATTATCATTTGCACAAAATGACGAAAAGACAGCTGTAGCAACTCGCATGTCATAATCCAATAGAAGTTCCGAGACTGTTATGCATTCAAGCCTTTTTCAAATTAAATTAATTACAAACAATATAGCAAAAGTTTTAATATTTGTATCAAATCATAACTTTATGTCCTTTGTAGCGTATAAAAACAAATAATAATTATGAATTTTAGATAAATAAATATAATTTTAAACTTTAAAAACCAAACAAACTGTGTGTTAGTGGTTTAAGAGGTTCAACGGATTAAACCATCCAGTACTAATTTATTACCTCTAATAAAGCAATGTTTTTTAGAGACACTTGGCAATCAAAAATGTTTGCTATGTACACGTGGCAACCAACGAAAGCCTAATTGAGTTTTCACGCCTAAAATTTATTAAATTATGATTGCATTAATTTTGAAAGCTATGATTTCTAATTTAAAAAATGCATTTATTAATCATTTAAAAAAACAATCAATAGTTAACATGATTAACATTTTAAATAGTTTTCATATTAGAAATTAATATAATTTAAGTTTTAAATTGTTTTCATATTAAAATTTAATATCAAATAAAATGTATTGAAATATTGATTATACGTTAACTTCTTAATGTTTAAATAGTGTTACAATTTTCATATATATTAAAGAAGTAATTGTTTCAAAAGTAACACCTTAGTGCAATAAAAATACAATAAATTGTCATTCATTTAAATTAATATTAGTATTTAAGTTAAAGATGTAGATGCTTCATGGAAGATTAACATTTGTCTTTATGTGTCTTTTATAATTTTTGTCATAGTATAGGGACTTTTTATGTAAATATGTTTCTTTGTTTTCTTGATTAGTATATATAGCATAGATATGTATTTTGTAGGGGGGATGAGAGAGATTTAGACGTATTGTAACTGTTTCCTACACTTTGTATTCTTTTATATGCTAATCAATGAAAACTCTATGAATTTTTGTTGATTTGCTTGGGTTGAATTGAATACTTGTGTGTTTTAGATTGAATTGTGTTCATATATCATCACAGATCGATCCATTTTGAGCTCATCAAATGGTATCAGAGCTTGCGGTTCAGTGATTGAAGTTCTTCAACTGTCGAACTCTCAAAATCACTTGAATCTGTGATTGATAAACAATTTAGTCGTATAATTGTTGAATTCAGTTGTGTTTCATCATCAGGAACATGATTTGATTCACAATTAGCAGTACAGTTCGTTCAAATCAGTGAATTTGAGCAAAAAGCTCTTCAAACCTGTTCTTCATTTGTCGAATCTTTTCTTGAATCAAAAGATCAATTTTGGTTGTTAATTGAAGAAATTGAAGTTGAATGATTGATTATTAATCAATTTCCTACATAATTTGAGTATTTCAGATCAATTAATCAAGTTTCGAAGGATTTTCAGAAAATTTAAGTTCGTATGAAACTGATGAATGTGGCGCATTAGGTAAAAAATACTGCTAAAAATTGCCTAAGTGTTACGAGCATAACAACTGTTTAGGCGCATTTTCAGTGTTTGAGCGTTTTTCAGTTAGGCGTTTTTCTACTGTGTGGGCGTTTTTCAACTGTGTGGACACTGAAGATTTTCTGAAACTAAGGAATTCCAGGCGTTTTACAACTGTTGAGGTGCATTACAACTATTTGGACGTTTCAGAATTTTTCTAAGGCAATCCCTTAGACGTTTCAAAGTCAAAGTCAAAGAAAGTATCACAACTGTTTGGGTGTTTTACCACTATTTGAAAGCATCAGCTTTCACACTTAGAAAAGTTTTTAAAATTTTTCAGAAACTTAAAAAATCCAAAAATATTTTCAATTCATTGTTTTAATTCAAAACATTAAAAACAACAAAAACAAAATTAAAAATGGTTAAATCAGAAGACTCAGAGAACAAAGTTCCTAAACTGAAGAACATGGCTAATTTAAAGAATTGGTCACTTAAACTAAAACATCACCTTAATTCTATTGATACTGATCTATGGAAATCAATAGAAAAGAGGACCTCATATTCCTATCACTTTAGATGGTCCCGATGCCAGAATTGAAAGATGATTCTAAATTGTCAGAGTAGCCCAAGAAAGCTCTTGTTGTTAATATTAAAGATGGTTATGATTGGAGTGCATACGCTGAGCAATTTACTGCTGATTTAACCTCTAATTTATCTCTTGTTGCAGAAATACAAAAAGAAGATTGGTCTAAATTTAATGATCCAAAAGCTGATGGAAACTTTGAGAACGAGGAAGAGGATTATGACTGGAGTGACAAGTCTGATCCCAAGAAAGATTCAGAGCAAGTTGCATTGATGGCAAAATCTGATCAACCAAAGGTTGAAATCTCTAACTCTGAAACTTCTCCTTCTAAATATTCTGAAATTCCATCAGAAGTCAGAGAAAAATTATGCATAAAGTCTTGCTTCGAACATGTCGAATATTACAGAAATTATTCTTATAAGATTTGTGAAAAACTTAAGCAAGAAGAACTAATGCATAACAAACTCAAAAACGATCATAAAGTATCTGATGAAAAGATTATATCTCTTCAAAATTCATGGAACAAAACTCTAAGAGAACTTGAAATTGTATTAAAACAACTTGAAGAGATGACAAAAAATCTTGAACTGGAGAAGATAACACATGCTGCTACACAAGTGGATCTCGCAAAAGTTACAAGTTCTAAAAGTATTGTGGAAAAACTGGGAAACGAAAGAAAAGATAAACAAAAGACAGGATTGGGTTTCACACATGAACCGATGCCTGAATCAATAACAAATACTTTACCAGAAAACTTTAAAACTCATGATCACTCTCCAGAAAACAAGACAAAATTAAAAGCTTTTCAAAACAAGACCAAGATGTCTGATGTTAAAGAAGAGAAAACAAACGTGGAAATTTTTGAAGAGAAAGATAATAAAAAGATAAAAAATAGTCATCCTGTTAAAGTAAAATCTTATGAACCAAAGCCTAAAACAAAGAAAGTTTTTGTTCCTAAAGAATCAGTTTTAGAGGAAGGGAATATTATAACTGAAAACCAAAACACAAAAAATCAAAACAAAGCTCAAAATGATGAAAAAACATCAGAAGATTCAAATTCATTTGGTCTAAATAACCCAGAATTCATTCAATGGCAAAAAGACCAGAAAAAGAAAGAATGTGAAAAAAAATCTTCAACTGAGGATGTTCAATCTAAACCGAAAACTGGTTCCACAAAATCAAAGAACCAGAGAAGAAGAAGAAAGATAAATAAAGCTAAAAATGAACAAATAAAAATTCAGTAAAATCAGACAAAAGAAACAAATCAAGCAACAAAATTAAAGCCAATTAAATTTATATCTATGGGTTTGTTGAATGTGAACTCCATTCAATATGTTAAAGAAAATCCTAAGAACAAATCAACCTCTGATCTGAAAACGGGTTCAGATTCTAAGACTTCCGCTGTAGCTAAAAGATTTGTATCTAAGGAAAACAAGAATGAAATTCATGTTCAAAAACAAAAACAAATTGTGCAAAAGAAAAGTTGTTCAAATCAAAAGCACAGTCCTTCAAATCAAAAACAACAAATTAACTCTTTGACACCTAAAAGTAAACAAGTTTCTAATGTTGCGTCAACGTCAAAGGTTAATAAGCAATTACTCAAGACTCCACAGAGGTATTGTAACATATGTAACATGTATAATCACAAAACGTCTAAATGTTTTTTTAACAAATACTGTCACATTTGCGATATGAGAAATCACTCAACTTCAGAGTGTTATTTTAACAAATATTGTACCTACTGTGATGAGCAAACTCACAACACTATAGATTGTTACTTTAGAAAGAATTCACAGAGGAGAGGATTTGCCACTTCAACAGTGAGCAAAGGTTATGTTAAACCACAATATAAGAGAAACCAAAATGTTGGTTTTCAAAGATTAACACAACAACCCTCCTTAGGTTTGAACACTTTCAAAAGAAATAATTCAGTGAGACCTAAACAATACTTAAATGATAATTTCATTATAAGGTCAGTGAGAATTAATAACAAAAGTTTTGAAAATAAAAGCTTTTCAAACAATGGTCAGTCAAAAAGCATAAATTTTCCAAACAAGCAAAATTTTGTTACAAATAACAGAATTGGTAAATTCATAAAGAATAAACCTGATGTCAACAAACTTCACTTTAAACAATTTACTATTGTTGACAAGTTTGGAAAACCCAAGACCATTTCGGCTTGGGTAGATAATTCAACTTAAATTGTTTTGTTTTGCAGGTACGTCTGAGAAAACCAATCAATACTTGGTATGTGGATAGCGGGTGTAGCCGGCATATGACAGGCAATTAGGCCTTATTACAAGAATTTAAGTTAAAAGATGGAACGCATGTCGCCTTTGGTGGTGATGCGGGAGGAAAAATAACCGGAGAAGGAACAGTATCCAACGGGATTATAAGCTTTGATAAAGTCAACTTCTGTTCACAGTTGAACTTTAATTTGTAAAGCATATCCCAAATTTGTGATAAATCCTACTCTGTACTATTTGATGATTCTTTCTGTTATATCTTGAAGTCAGGATTTCAGATAAGCAAGGATTGCTTGGTTGTTAAAGCTGTCAGAGACCGAGACGTATACAAACTAGATATGTCTCAAGTGGGCTCTTCTACAGAAACAACTTGTCTCTTTACTAAAACATCAAATGATGAAATCCAGCTTTGGCATAGACGTCTGGGGCATTCAAATTTCAAAAATATGAACAAGTTTGTAGCGGGAAATCATGTTATTGGCCTTCCATCGAAGAAGTTTGCCACAACTGATTTATGCTCAGCATGTTTAAAAGGGAAACAGCACAAAGCGTCTTATAAGTCCAAGCTGATAAACTCAAATTCCAAACCTCTTCAGTTGTTGCATATGGACCTTTTTGGACCAACCAACATGAAGAGTATTGGAAGAAAATCATATTGTTTAGTTATCATTGATGATTTTACAAGATTTTTATATGTTTCTTTTTGAATGCTAAATCTGAAACAGCTGAATTAATAAAAGAATTCATCATTAAAGTTGAAAATCAACTTGAACAAAAAGTAAAAATAATTAGAAGTGATAATGGGACGGAATTCAAAAATCTAACTCTTGACATGTTTTATGCAGAGAAAGGAATAGCTTATCAGTTCAGTGCTCCCAGAACTCCTCAACAAAATGAAGTTGCTGAAAAGAAGAACCGAACATTGATTGAAGCTGCACGATCCATGTTAGCCGATGCTAAAATTCCGATCACATTCTGGGATGAAGCAATATCAACTGCATGTTTTGTTCAGAACCGTTCTTTAATTTTTAAAGACAAACTGAAAACTCCATATGAGTTAATGTTTGATAGGAAACCAAACATAGATTTTCTTAAATCTTTTGGTTGTCCGGTTATGATTCTGAATTCAAGTGATCATTTAGGAAAATTTGAATCAAAATCTGATGATGGATTTTTCGTTGGATATTCATCTGTTTCAAAGGCCTATCGAGTTTATAACTCTAGGACTAACGTTATAGTTGAAACATTCAATGTTAAATTTCTTGAAAACTCTTTTTCATCAGTGTCAAATGGTCCTGCATGGTTATTTGATTTAGATTCATTATCAAACTCTTTTCAATCCAACTTGTTTAATCAATCTAAGTTGCTTGATTCTACAGGTGAAAAGAAAATTCAAGGAGATCTCGGTTCATTCAGTGACGATTTGGATTCTGACGATGTAGATGATTCAAGCCCAAACTATCCCTTCTTTTCTTTTGTTAGAGATTCTATTTTAACAGTCTAATATTTGGAAGGTAGTTCACAAAATAGTGGATGAGTTACAGATAATCTTATTTTTATATCTAGATAATATTTAGATAATGTACGTGTGAATCTATTTTTTCCAACTATATGAAAATAGCAGAAGTCGGTGAAGTAAATGTATAAATACGAACCAATTCTTGTTCTCAAATGCGACTCTCACTAGTTAATATTAATATTAAGTAGCACATCGTCTTCACACATACACGTACAAATCGTTATGGAACCTGCATCTAAGAAAGTAATTCATTGGAATCCTCCGACATCGGGTTGGCTTAAACTCAACACGGACGGGAGTTCGTTAGGGAATCCAGGGGAGTCGAGTTACGGTGGGCTTATAAGAAATGATTGTGGCGATTGGCTATGTGGTTATACGGGGAACATCGGATTTGATACAAGTCTTTCCGCGGAGATCTATGGAATTATGATGGGATTACGACTCATTAGGGTTATGGAGTTGAATAATGTTATCATTGAAACAGATTGTCAGGCTGCTCTTCTGTTAATAACGGTGAATGATGTGGATGAGTATGATCCATTGAGTTGGATGATAAACTCCTGCAAGAAAGATATGTCGGAGCTCAGATGTTACATGGTTCATGTCAAAAGAGACGTGAACCGGTGTGCGGATCTTCTGGCTAGGCTTGGACGAACGCAAGATGAAGAGTTTGCTGTCTTGGATGATCCACCGGCACGGTTGATTCCACAGCTAGAGGCGGATGCAAATGCAGAGGCGTAACCAAGGGATAGCTTCGGTTTATTTTATACACGGAGATGGTGTCCAAACTATATGGGATATACATATTTTGTTTTTCTTTACATTTTAAATGTTGTTTAGTTGTTTCAAAAGAATATCTGTAGTATTAGATGAAGTTGAATTAAAACTCTATTAACAATCATAGGTATGCTTAAGTTGTATCTAATTATGACCACGGTATATATTAATTATTCATTGAGTATGGTAAATTTAACTGGATAAATGTATGGTAAAATGGTTGAATTTTGTTGAGATACTAACCGGATTCAGAAAAAGTAGTGATTACCATATATCTTATTGGGTTATCTTTTATATAAGAATTTTACAAAAATATTGATTTTTGTTTTTTTCAAACAGGTGGCGTAACACAATTCTAGTTTTAGAAAATACTCGATGGGTTTCATTATAAACTTTTTAAATTTACTAGCTTTTCTTTTGTTCATTGATATGATTAGAGTATGAGATTAAATAAATTGTGACATAAGAAGTTCTTTACTGTTTATAATCATTATTGGTAATATCATCATTATTGGTAATCGTTAAGAATTACAATCATGTTTTATAGCCAATAAAAGTTGAAATAAAATTCAAATTTGGCTACATTTTGTAGGTTTTTCTTTTTTGTTTTTTAGAAGCAAGATTTTTTTTTCTTTTTTTTCTTTTGAATTTATCCTTTTTCTTCATAAATTTATCATTTTTCTTTATAGAAAAAAAAGTTTTAAATTTGAAAGAACAAAAAGAATGTTTTTTGGTTCACATTGTTGCGAATTTTGAGAAATGTTGAATTTTATTTTTCAAAAAGTTTATGAAGAAGATGGTTTGTTACTTCACTTTCATGTCATTATCTCTTCATGTTACTATCAAAGTAAACCCTATATTTAATTGTTTGATACTTCACTTTTATGTCATTATCTCTTCATATTATTTACTATAGTAAATCTTGCATTGAATAGATTGTTACATCCAATACACTACGTTTCTATATAGCTAAAATTTAATATATTGGCCCTACTTTACTTTTCTCTCTATTAAAATATGTAGCACAATGTTAAAAAAAACTTCAAAATGTAAAATCTTTTAAAAAGGTTACAAAATTCTGAAAACAAAGATATAGATATAAAATAAAATTTAGATAAATTAAAACATTAAAAAGATAATTAAATTGAACTTATCAACCTCAGCGTTACTCCCAATATTATGTAACTAGTTTAATATCTCGTGTTTGAATGACTAAATATTACGTCGTCTATAATATAATTTTAAAATTTATAAAATGATATTTTCAGATAAAATATCACTGACATAATTATAAATAAATACTTCAAGTAGAACAACGATAATATCATTTTAAAATTTTGTTTTATGAATTTTTTTTTACATTTTGTTTTTTAAATATAATTTTATTTTTTAAATCATCCTTAAAATAAAATAAAAAAGTGCTTTTAAAAAGTTAGTATTTTTAAGAAAGTTTTTTGTTTGAAAATTTTCATATCTTATATTTTTTTAAAGTTTGTTTTTTTGATAAAAAAATTAGTTTTAAATTTGTACAACATCTAACTTTTAACTTGGAAATGTTTTAACAAATATAATAACTATTACTATTATCATTTATTAGGAGAGATGGACAGGAATCAATAGGGGTGTTCAATTTCAGATATCCGAATTTCGGATATCCGAAAATTTCGAATAGTGAATTTCACTATCCGAATCCGAATCCGAAATTTCGGATATCCGAAATTCGGATATCCGTTCGGATATCCGAATTCAAAAAAATTTTGTATTATTTAATAAATTTTAAAAAAATATAATAGTTTTTATTGAAAATTTTTTCGGATATTCGAAGTTTTTTATTAAAATATCCTAAATATCTAAAAACATCCGAAATATTTGATTAATATTAATAATTTTAAAATTTTATAAAAATATTTCGGATATTTCGGATATCCGAAATATTCAAAAATTCTCAAAATCACTATCCGAATCCGAATCCGAAATTTCGGATATCCGAATTTCGGATTTTCGGATATTTCAGATACGGTTTCGGATTTGGATATTTTTTAACACCCCTAGGAATCAATATGAAGAAGACTAATATTTCGACACGTAGCACTTTAAAAGCTTCTTTTATCGATGGAAACCAAAATGAACCAATATAAATCAAAAGGAAGACAACCCAATTATACTGCTAATTAATCTATAAACAAGTCATAATCAATAGATAATTACTCAATTATACCTATCATTTAGCCTCAAATAAGTACATACTCAGACAAAGCAGCAACACCTATGTGTCATAACTGATACCATATTTGGAATCGGTTTGGAAGACGCAGACGAGAAGTTGATCTTGTGGGAGCTGCTATCATCGTTGAATCATCTCACAGTCATCGCCTATAAAAAAAACTACGTGAAAATAAGTAAATAGATTCATACTTCCGCGGTTTCATAAGAACAATGTTTCAAAGTCTTGAAAAATAATATAAGATTAAGACCGAAAGATTTCAAACCTGTGTTATCTGCTTCGGATGTATGTCAAGAACACTGTAATTTCACAAGGCATGCTTTAAACTAGGAAATCAGGGGATTTCATTTGGGTGGATCATTGAAGTTTAAACTGAACCAAACGGAAGTGTTACTAATGGTTTGGTTCCAGTTTGGTTATATGCTTTTGACTCGTTGGTCTCTTTATAAGTTGTACAAATTAGAAGACAATATATATATATATATATATATATATATATATATATATATATATATATATATATATGTAATTTATAAAATACTATTTAATATTATATCATTTCTAGTTTTTTAAAGTGTATAATTTCACTATGGATCCCTCGTTAACTATTGTTATACAATCATTTCTAGTTTTTTTATCCATAATTATGATTGGATTTAATATTATTAATTAAGATTTAATTACCATTTCCGTCCCACTGGTTTGGTTATTTTAACCATTTGAGTTCAAAAAAGAATTTTCTAACAAATCAAGCTCTGTGGTTTGTATTTTATAACTCTTTCAGTCCAATACACTAATAGATTTAGACTTTCAATTATTTTTTAGTAAAATAACCAAAATGCTCTTGAATTGAAATGGTTATTTTTAATAATCTCGGGAACCAAATATATAATTTTCTCTGTCACACAAACATATTATATATATAAATTATATATATATATACACACACACACACACGAAATGTTTTTGTTTTTATTTTTCAAAGTTTTTTAATATTTTTTAAACCGTTCGAGTTTTAAACGTCGTATATAAACCATTCATCTTATCGAACAGATCATTTAAAATTTTGGCTTATTAAACTTCTTTTTTAAACTGTTAAACTTACTTAAATGTTCTTTTTAATATATTTGTTTTATTAAACCGTAAAAATCATTTTAACTATTATTTTATTTAAACGTTTTTTTTAATCATTCAATTCTATTAAACGTCTTTTTAATTTTTTTGTTTTATTCATACATGTTTTTTAACCATTTGGATCATTTAAACGTAATTTAATGTCATTCTTTTATTTAAATATTTTTTTTACCATTCGTTTATTAAAGCTTCCTTTTTAAACCATTCATTTTATTAAACACCTCTTTTTTCTCGCTTTGATTTTTTATTGTATTTTATTCAAGTTGACATGAAAATGATTTCTACTTTTACATTATTTGTTTTTTGTTAGGATTAACTTGAATTTTGATTAGTAGAATAAGGGCTTCTATGATATTAAATTTACTTGTGTTTAGTTTATTTAAACGTTTTTTAAGTCGTACGTTGCGGTTGATTAACCAATCGATTTTAAAAAGACGCTTAAATAAGGCAAACAAATTTTAAAAGTTGGGTTTTGATTATTACAATTAGGCTTCTACAATATTAAAATTACTTGTGTTTAGTTTATTTAAATGTCTTAGGTCGTTCATTGCGTTTGAACTCAACACGTACAAATCGTTATGGCACCTGAATCTAAGAAAGTTCACTGGAATCCTCCGACATCGGGTTGGCTTAAACTCAACACGGACGGTAGTTCGTTAGGGAATCCAGAGGAGTCGAGTTACGGTGGGCTTATAAGAAATGATTGTGGCGATTGGCTATGTGGTTATACGGGGAACATCGGATTTGATACAAGTCTTTCCGCGAAGATTTATGGAATTATGATGGGATTACGACTCATTAGGGTTATGGAGTTGAATAATGTTATCATCGAAAGAGACTGTCAGGCTGCTCTTTTGCTAATCACGGTGAATGATGTGGATGAGTATGATCCATTGAGTTGGATGATAAACTCCTGCAAGAAAGATATGTCGAAGCTCAGCTGTTACATGGTTCATGTCAAAAGAGACGTGAACCGGTGTGTGGATCTTCTGGCTAGGCTTGGACAAACGCAAGATGAAGAGTTTGCTGTCTTGGATGATCCACCGGCACGGTTGGTTCCACTGCTAGAGGAGGATGCAAATGCAAGGGCGTAATCAAGAGATAACTTCTTTTTGTTTTATATCATTGGCAACTAGCACTACAAGAAATACGGCGACGACATGTCGTCGCCATAGACTTATTAGCCACAAGTTCGTCGCCATAGGTCTGTTTTTGTCGTCGCCGCAACCATTGTCACCACAGACATCTATGCCAACAACAAGTCGTAGCCATAGAGTTGTCGCCACATATTTTGATATTTAATTTTTAAAAAAAAATTAAAAAGGTCTACGGCGACGACATGTCGTCGCCATAGGTCTTGTAGAAAATATTATTATTATTATATATAAAAATAAAACAATTTTTTAAAAAAAAATTTAGGCAACCCTATGGCGACGACATATCGCCGCCGTAGACCCTTCAGCTTTAAATTTTAAATATATTTTCCTGTCATCCTTCTAATATTAGAGATTTTAATACATATTTGTACAGTCAAATAAATGTTATTATATATTACGGATACCTAAACGAATATTAATATGATTCAAGTTACATACCAAAAAAACAAAACTACTAATATAAATATATTTTATATTTTTACAAACCAAACAAATTAACTATCTAATTGTCGTCAACTTTATCATCTTCATCGTTATTGGGATTTGATTTTCTTCTTTCAAATTCATCCATTCTTTCTTGCAATTCATGCATTTGTTGCCTTAGAGCTTCCATTTCTTCATCCCGATTTGATGACGACCCGCTTGATGATTCATAACGAGAGACATTTTTTACTTTTCGCCCAACACCTCTCGTATGACCACGCCTTTGTTCTAAGGCAAGCTCCAAACATTCTATCTCGTTTATGGGCCACTCGCCCGCCCCCATTTGCATTTGGGCCATATTGATTTTCAATTTTTACCTGCATTTTTAAAGAACAAAATAAAAAAATTATTAATATTTTTACGAAATTTCGGCAGCATAGCTGCTGTAAAATGGAAAAAACCAACCTGTTTAATCATAAGTATATATAAGATAATAATTCCCAAATTTCAACATCCGGATGTTCCCAATGGTGGTGCCAAAAGTGAAAGAAAGAAAAGAATCTTGAATAAAGAAGGCAATGACAAAAGATGAAGGGTGCATTGTGTAAATATGTATAAAAGTCAAAAAAGTATGAGTATAAGAGCATGGTCGCCCATGCTCTTTCTGCTGCTACTGCTACCGAAAGAAAAGAAGTAGAAGAAATAAAGCTATAGATCAGCTCTCTCAGTTCTAAGAAGGATACGAAACTGAAATCTTCAAGGTTAGTGTGTTTACAGGTTAATTGGTTCGGTTTCTTTGTGGTTTCAACTTTAGAAACCGATTATTAAGTGTTTTTGGTATTTTGGTGCTTGTTTGTGTTTGGTTTAGGTGTCTTGAACACTAGTGCAGCCAAGTTGGTGGAGTTTTACTTGTCTTTTGCAAGAGGTGAGTTCTAGACCCCGTTTATGTATATTTTAAACTGATTTTGGGGCTGAAAATGCATATAAAAATGGATTTTAATCCACTATTTACTTTACCCGTATGTGTATATGTGTATATGTTCAGGTTTGATGCTTGTTGTCATGTTGGGTATGCTTAGAAATGCATGTTTAGGCTTCAAACAGGTGCTAGAACAGGTTTGGAATGATTCTGCAAAGTAGAAATGCTTAACTGCTAGCCATGCGCCCAAAAGGGCCCATACGCCTAAGGATTTTGACTTAGAAAAGCCTAAGTACAGGCCATGCACCCAATAGTGCCCATGCGCCCAAACTGTGCTTAAATATCCTAAGTGTTGCTCATGCGCCCAAGTATTCTCATGCGCCCAGTAGTGATTTGGAAATGCCTAAGTATAGAGGTCATGCGCCTGAATAGTTGAAATGCGCCTAGGCAGTGCTCATGCGCCTGAATAGTTGAAATGCGCCTAGAACACTTAGCTGATTTTCTGGAATTTTGGAGTGAGCAGAATTGTAGGGTTGACTTTGTGTTGACCTGCTTATGTTATTTGATTATTCTATTTTGTGTTGTTCTTGTGAACCTTATTATTATTATGTTGTGGCCTTATGTGGTTTGTTTATGATTATGAAGTATTATTAATCTAGTGAAAGATTAATACTAATGAAAAGTGGAACATAAAGAACGTAAGAAAGTCTTGCAAGCAAATTCACAATTAGGTTCACAACCGCTAGGTTGTTAGCTCAACTGTGTGTGGTTTAGCTAACCCCAGAGGATACACACAGGGTTAATCTTTAAGATTGAGGTGACCACTGTTGCTGCCCAGGTACTGGAGTCAGCATTAGTACACCACGGATGGGGTCTATTTATAGACCTCAGGCCCAGTACCAGGTTTATGCGCATTATATGGGGGTATAGCACTTTGGTCCATATCGAAGTGAAAGATTAAAAAGGGTTAAAGGTTCAAATGAACTGCCATGGAAATGGTGAAGAAAGTTAATAATGATAAATGAATATTAATTGAATGTATGTATGATGCATGAGCACGTATGAAAGATTTGTAAAGTATTTTAAAGGGTATTTTCCTATATTAAGCTTACAAGGTATTTTCTAATGATTTTAAAACTAGAACTCACTCAGTAAAGATGACTTTTATGCATTTTCAGTTGGCAGGAAATATTGCTGAGGATCGCACTCTGGGAGGCTACTCGTTGGGACAAGGCTGATATCCATTCATGAATATAACATTATTGTTTTGTAATGCAAACTAATGATCTTTTGTAACTATTAACAAATATGTATTGCTTAGCAACAGTGGTTATAAACTAATGAATGGTTTTTGATGTTTAATTCCGCTGCATTGTTTTAATGGATTATAAAATGTTTATTTTAATTATGCTATGATTGCCCAACTGTGAGGTCTCCGGGAACGGGGCCTTACAAGTTGGTATCAGAGCCAAAGTTTAAGAGAAATGGGTAAATATTTTCAAAAAAAAAAAAAAAAAAAAAAAAAACCTAAACTTAAACTAAAAATGGGACCGAATGGAGGGAAGTCAGCCCGAGTAGCTACGTGCCATCAGGTATTTCATTTCTTAATGTAACCGGTATTATGTGTGTGTGCTATCTGATTTATGTGCCTTTAGTAGATTTGAATACTAATGTAGTCAGGATAGGAAATGCTCGGGGGATGAAGAGTAAAGTAAGTGGCTAATCGCACCTGGCCACTGTAATTAGGGACTTACTATACTTGATATAAACTGAGCTATTACCTTGAATGACCGTGTTAGTGTTTGAATCTTATAGTGTTTAGAGGATGGCTGGTGGAAGATCGTCGAAAGCTTCTCGTGGTGGAACGCGGGGCGTTCGTGGTAGGCCACGTAGTGCAAGAAACAAGACCAAGACTGTAGAGGCAGCTCATGTTGAGCCCGATCTTCATCACCCGGAGGGCGGTGATGAGAGTGCCAACTTAAGAGCCTCGGTGAAAGAGGCAGTGGTGGAGGAGGTTCACCAAGTCATGCAGACGATCCTACCGTCTGTCGTGACTGAAGTGATCCGAGCTGTTAGGGAAGATGAAAAGAAGGAGAAAGAGGAGGAACGGAGAACTACTACTGGTAGAAGGGGTGACGTTAGGGATCACACTGAGGAGGAGGAGTTGGATGAAAGAAGGGGAGCCTCTAGTGATGATGAGGATGTGATAGTGCGGGAAACCACAAGGGGATGCAGCTACGGGGCATTCCAAAGGTGTAAACCCCCTACCCTCGACGGCAATGGCAATGCCGCAGCTGCTCACCGCTGGATACGAGAGATGGAAGCGGTGCTAGAGATCAGCGAGTGTCGGGAGGACCAAAAGGTGAAGTTCGCCACTCACTCCTTCGTTGACACTGCGCTGTGTTGGGGGGACAATCATGTCCAAGCCAAAGGCAATCGGGCTGTCGGAAAGATAAAGTGGGGCAAACTGAAGAGGTTGGTGATTGAGGAGTTCTGTCCTCATCGGGAACTTGACAAGATCGAGAGAGAGTTCCTACAACTGGAGGCGGGCACCATGACCCACCAGCAATACACCGCCAAGTTCAACGAGATGGCGAGGCTGGTGCCCGATCAGGTTACGCCGGCATCACGGAAAATCAAGTGGTATATCCAGGGGTTGCCAGCTGACATTTGCAGGCATTTGATCACTGCCCGACCGAGCACTTTCAGGTCGGCAGTGGATTTGGCGGGAAGATTTTATGATGAACAGGAGGTGGCGGTGGTTGAGGTAAAGAAAACTGGTAGTGGCGATAGAAATTGGAACGGGAAGAGATTCGGGAGTGGTGGTTTCACCCCGAATAACAAGAGGCCGAGGATGGATGACCTCCGGGTTATTGCTGCGAGCTCGGGGTTGAAGCGGTGTGACAAGTGTGGGAAGGAACATAGAGGGGAATGCCATTTGGGATCGAATATTTGCTTCAGATGTGGGAAGCCCGGTCATATGGAAAAAGATTATGGAGTGTCGAGGTGCTTCCATTGTGGCGGGACTGGCCACAGAAGCCACGAGTGCAGGAAACCGAGGGCTGAGAGCTCTGGGGGCAAGAAGGTGGCTGAAGAAGGGGGGCAGAGGGCAAGTGCTAAAGCCTTCATGATGACCCGAGAGGAAGCACGGGTAGACCCCGACGTCATGTCAGGTATGTTTCTAGTAAATCAAACTTGTGCCTCTGTATTATTTGATTCTGGTGCCAGTATGAGTTTCATATCTGCTGCTTTCTGTGCTAAGTTACCTATTAGTAGTAGAAGTATTGATGAGACCTTTGACGTAGAAACTGCTATTGGTAAGTCAACCAGAATTTCTTGTATGATTGAAGATTATGGCATAGAACTAGAAGGCCATAGGTTTGCTGCTAAGTTATATGTGATGCCCCTAGGAGGATTTGATGTAGTACTAGGGATGGATTGGCTAGCAACCTACGAGGCAAACATCGTGTGTCGCAAGAAGATGATTCAATTAGTTGCGCCCGATGGAAGTTCGGTGACGGTATATGGTGATTGTGTCACTACGGTCCCAAAGGTGATTTCGATGGCGGTGGCGGAGAAGTGCATGAGACGCGGATGTAGTGCCTACCTGGCGTACGTAAGGGATGTGGACGCGTCGATACCACAATTGTCTGAAGTGCCAGTGGTGTGTGAGTTCCCGGACGTGTTCCCAGAAGACTTACCAGGTGTACCACCTGACCGCGAAATTGAATTTCAGATTGACCTGATACCCGGTGCACAACTCGTTGCCAAAGCACCATATAGGTTAGCTCCGACCGAGATGAAAGAACTAATGGTTCAACTGCAGGAGTGATGGATAAAGGATTCATCCGACCGAGTATCTCTCCCTGGGGTGCTCCGGTATCTCTCCCTGGGGTGCTCCGGTCCTATTTGTTAAGAAGAAAGACGGTAGTATAAGGATGTGTATAGACTACCGTGAGTTGAACAAGTTGACGGTAAAGAATCGATACCCCCTACCGAGGATAGATGACTTGTTTGACCAGCTTCAAGGTGCCAGTTGGTTTTCTAGAATAGATCTTCGATTGGGTTATCATCAGCTGAAAGTGAAAGAGCAAGATATCCCTAAGACAGCATTCCGTACGCGCTATGGACATTACGAGTTCCTCGTTATGTCATTCGGTTTAACTAATGCGCCAGCTGGCTTTATGGATCTGATGAACCGAGTGTACCAGCCGATGTTGGATAAATCGATGATTGTGTTTATTGAAGATATCCTGATTTATTCGAAGAGCGAGGAAGAACATGCCGGTCACATACGCGAAGTGTTGGAAACACTTAGGAGAGAAAAGTTATATGCCAAATTCTCTAAGTGTGCTTTTTGGTTGCGAGAAGTTCAATTCCTGGGTCACGTGGTGAACACTGAAGGAATTATGGTGGACCCGGCAAAGGTTGAGGCAGTGATGCAATGGAAGTCACCAAAGACGCCATCTGAGATTCACAGTTTCTTGGGTTTGGCGGGTTATTACCGAAGGTTTATTCAAGACTTTTCCAAGATAGCCTCACCTTTGACTAAGTTGACCCGCAAGGATGTGAAGTTTGTGTGGGGTCAGGAACAAGAGGATGCTTTTGAGGAGTTAAAGGCTAGATTGACTCAAGCTCCTGTCCTGACATTGCCCGAAGGAAGCGAAGACTTAGTGGTCTATTCAGATGCTTCATATTCGGGACTGGGTTGCATGCTAATGCAACATGGAAAGGTGATAGCGTACGCATCTCGACAACTGAAGACCCACGAAGTTAATTATCCCACTCATGACTTAGAATTAGCTGCAGTGGTCTTTGCATTGAAAATTTGGAGGCACTATTTATACGGGACAAAGTGCAGAATTTTCACTGACCACAAGAGCTTGAAGTATTTCTTTGAGCAGAAGGATCTTAACATGAGGCAAAGAAGGTGGTTAGAGCTAATCAAGGATTATGACTGTGAGATCCATTACCACCCGGGCAAGGCCAACATAGTGGCCGATGCCCTTAGCCGGAAGGAGAAACCTGAGCCATTTCGGGTGAAGGCGTATCAGTTGGTGATGACTTCAGACGTGATGACACAGGTCAAGGAATTTCAGAATGAGGCATTGAAGGAAGAACACCTTAACTCTGAATGGATGAGAGGTCTAGTTGTGGAGTTGGGAGAGAACACCCACGGGCTTAAAACCCGCTTTGGACGGATGTGGATTCCTCGATATGGGGATCTACGTGGGCGAATTATGGACGAAGCTCATAAGACTCGATACTCCATTCATCCCGGTGCCACCAAGATGTATCAAGATATGAGGGAGGACTACTGGTGGCCGGGTATGAAACGCGATGTAGTGGAGTATGTGAGTAAGTGCCTCACTTGCTTGCAAGTGAAGGCAGAACACCTGAAACCATACGGGAAGATCCAACCGTTGGATATACCCGAGTGGAAGTGGGAGCACATCACCATGGACTTCATCACGAAGCTGCCCCGTACTGCAAAAGGGTACGATACCATTTAGGTGATAGTCGACCGCTTGACGAAGAGTGCTCACTTCCTACCGATCTGCGAGACGTATTCATCTGAGAGATTGGCGGATCTGTTCATCAAAGAGATTGTAGCCCGTCATGGCGTGCCGGTGTCTATTGTGTCAGATCGCGACACCCGGTTTACGTCTAAGTTCTGGAAGAGGTTTCATGATGCCATAGGGATGAGGCTACACATTAGCACAGCTTATCATCCTTAGACAGATGGTCAGTCTGAGCGGACGATTCAGACACTGGAGGATATGCTTCGTGCATGTGTGATCGACTTCAGAGGGAGTTGGGACGATCATCTACCGTTAGCAGAGTTTTCGTACAACAACAGTTATCATGCCAGCATTGGCATGCCACCATACGAGATGCTATACGGTAAGAGGTGTAGGACGCCCGTATGTTGGGGAGACATTGGGCAAAAAGAATTGGGAAGCATTGAGGTGATCGAGGCTACGACTGAGAAGCTAGAAAAGATCAAAGCCTTTATGAAGGCAGCCAAGGATAGAAAAAAGTCGTATGCCGATAAGAGGCGTAGACCAATCGAATTCAACGTGGGGGATAAGGTCATGTTGAAGGTCTAGCCTTGGAAAGGGATCATCCGATTCAGAAAGACAGGCAAGCTGAGCCCGAGGTACATAGGACCTTTCCGAATCGTTGCACGAGTATGAGAGGTGGCCTATCGACCAGAATTGCCTGATGAGTTAAGTGGGATTCATCCGACATTCCATGTATCCAATCTAAGAAAGTGCGTAGCTGACGAAGACATTATTGTACCACTGGAGGATATCGAAGTGGATGAACGGCTCAACTATGTGGAGAAACCAGTGGCAATCATCGATCGAAAGGAGAAGAGGTTAAGGAATAAAGTGGTTCCACTTTTGCGGGTGCAGTGAAAGCACCGAAAAGGATCCGAATCTACATGGGAGACCGAGGCAGAGATGAGACAACACTACCCACAGTTATTTGAAGAGTGACGGGTTTCGGGGACGAAACCTCTTTAAGGGGGGTAGACTTGTAACATCCGGATTTCCATGGGGCCAAAACTGGAAAGAAAGAAAAGAATCTTGAATAAAGAAGGAAATGACAAAAGATGAAGGGTGCATTGTGTAAATATGTATAAAAGTCAAAAAAAGTATGAGTATAAGAGCATGGTCGCCCATGCTCTTTCTGCTGCTACTGCTACCGAAAGAAAAGAAGAAGAAGAAAGAAAGCTATAGATCAGCTCTCTCGGTTTTAAGAAGGATACAGAACTGAAATCTTCAAGGTTAGTGTGTTTACATGTTAATTGGTTTGGTTTCTTTGTGGTTTCACCCTTAGAAACCGTTATTAAGTGTTTTTGGTGTTTTGGTGCTTGTTTGCGTTTGGTTTAGGTGTCTTGAACTCTAGTGCAGCCAAGTTTGGTGGAGTTTTACTTGTCTTCTGCAAGAGGTGAGTTCTAGACCCCGTTTATGTATATTTTAAACTGATTTTGGGGTTGAAAATGCATATAAAAAGGGATTTTAATCCACTATTTACTTTACCCGTATGTGTATATGTGTATATGTTCAGGTTTGATGCTTGTTGTCATGTTGGGTATGCTTAGAAATGCATGTTTAGGCTTCGAACAGATGCTAGAACAGGTTTGGAATGATTCTGCAAAGTAGAAATGCTTAATTGCTGGCCATGCACCCAAACAGGGCCCATGCGCCTGAGGATTTTGAATTAGAAAAGCCTAAGTACAGGCCATGCGCCCAACAAGACCTATACGCCTGGAAAATTGCCTTAGAAATTCTAAGTAGGGGCTCAGGCGCCCCAATAGTGCCCATGCGCCCAAACTGTGCCTAAATATTCTAAGTGTTGCTCATGCGCCCAAGTATTCTCATGCGCCCAGAAGTGATTTGGAAATGCCTAATTATAGAGGTCATGCGCCTGAATAGTTGAAATGCGCCTAGGCAGTGCTCATGCGCCTGAATAGTTGAAATGCGCCTAGAACACTTAGCTGATTTTCTGGAATTTTGGAGTGAGCAGAATTGTAGGGTTGACTTTGTGTTGACCTGCTTATGTTATTTGATTATTCTATTTTGTGTTGTTCTTATGTTCCTTATTATTATTATGTTGTGGCCTTATGTGGTTTGTTCATGATTATGAAGTATTATTAATCTAGTGAAAGATTAATACTAATAAAAAGTGGAACATAAAGAACGTAAGAAAGTCTTGCAAGCAAATTCACAATGAGGTTCATAACCGCTAGGTTGTTAGCTCAATTGTGTGTGGTTTAGCTAACCCCAGAGGATACACACAGGGTCAATCTTTAAGATTGAGGGGACCACTGTTGCTGCCCCGGTACTGGAGTCAGGATTAGTACGGCCCAGTACCAGGTTTATGCGCATTATACGGGGGTATAGCATTTTGGTCCATATCGAAGTGAAAGATTAAAAAGGGTAAAAGTTTCAAATGAACGGCCATGGAAATGGTGAAGAAAGTTAATAAGGATGATAATGAATATTAATTGAATGTATGTATGATGCATGAATACGTATGAAAGATTTGTAAAGTATTTAAAGGGTATTTTCTTATATTAAGCTTACAATGTATTTTCTAATGATTTTAAAACTATAACTCACTCAGCAAAGCTGACTTTTATGCATTTTCAGTTGGCAGGTAATATTGTTGATGATGGCACTCTGGGAGGCTACTCGTTGGGACAAGGCTGACATCCATTCATGAATATAACATTGTTGTTTTGTAATGCAACTAATGATCTTTTGTAACTATTAACAATATGTATTGCTTAGCAACAGTGGTTATAAACTAATGAATGGCTTTTGATGTTTAATTCCGCTGCCTTGTTTTAATGGATTATAAAATGTTTATTTTAATTATGCTATGATTGTCCAACTGTGAGGTCTCCGGGAACGGGGCCTTACAAGTTGGTATCAGAGCCAAAGTTTAGAGAAATGGGTAAATATTTTCAAAAAAAAAAAAAAAAAAAAAAAAAAAAAAAAAAAAAAAAAAAAAAAAAAATAAACTTAAACTGAAAATGGGACCGAATGGAGGGATGCCAGCCCGAGTAACTACTTGCCATCAGGTATTTCGTTTCTTAATGTAACCGGTATTATGTGCGTGTGCTATCTGATTTATGTGTCTTTAGTAGATTTGAATACTAATGTAGTCAGGATAGAAAATGCTCTGGGGATGAAGAGTAAAGTAAGTGGCTAATCACACCTGGCCATTGTAATTAGGGACTTACTATACTTGACATAAACTGATCTATTACCTTGAATGACCATGTTGGTGTTTGAATCTTATAGTGTTTAGAGGATGGCTGGTGGAAGATCGTCGAAAGCTTCTTGTGGTGGAACGCGGGGCGTTCGTGGTAGGCCACGTAGTGCAAAAACAAGACCAAGACTGCAGAGGCGGCTCATGATTGCCCAACTGTGAGGTCTCCGGGAACGGGGCCTTACATTCTGCCCTCGGGTTGACCCATCCAAACCCATCCCTGTAATGTGTCCTCCTCCATGCCTCAATATGGCTCGGGGTCCCGGTTTGTTGCTCCTTTAAACATTAAAAATAATATTTATGATATTTGAAAAAACTAATAATGCGTAATTGGATAATACATGTTTTTTTACTTGAAGATATCGCCTCTGGGCATAGGAACGACTCCCATGCAAACTTGGATAGAGCTGTTTAGCTTTATTGTCTGAGCCTTTTTGTGAAATGAGTTTATAATCTTCACTTGTGAACAACTCAACTACCTTCCCACACATTACCATCAAAGTGTGAAATTCAACACCAATGATCGTAATTCGATATAGCTAACATTTAACGTATGTAACCATCCCTAATTATCATAACCAAAATCTTTGAACATATTGTTTGACACTTATTGATGTAATTAATTAAACAATAGATCTATGCATATAAATTTACTAGTAATAAATGTAATTTACATATTACCATCATAATGTAAATTCAAAGACCAATGATAATTCGATATAGCTAACATTTGACGTATGTAACCGTCCCTGGCTATTATAACAAAACTCTTTAATATTGTTTGACACTCATTGATGATAATTAAACATAATCAAACTTAATTTATCGTTAATAAGCATATATTCTCGTAAACTACCATCAAAGTGTGAAACGCCAATTATCTTAATTCAATCTTACTTAACTTTTGACACATGTAACCGACTCTAAATATCATAACATCTTTGGCCCAAATTGACATTAATTGTTTATAATTATATATAATAACATTTAATATAATAATACTAAATATATTATTATTATTATTATTATTATTATATTATTATTATTATTATTTATTTTACTTATAATTAATAATAGTACATATAATAATAATAACAATAATAACGTGTACATTAAGTAGTAGTAATAATAATAATCATACTAATAGTAATTAATTTTATTAATATTAAATTATAAAATAATTCACTCTATCGCGACGACATGTCATCGTGATAGGATTTTTATAATGGCGGGATTATTTCCCTCCAACTATTTTTAGAGGAAAAAAACAAAAAAAAATTATGTTTTAACCTATGGCGACTACATGTCGTCACCATACGGTGTCAGTTAATTTTTAATTTTTTTACATTTATTTAAATAAATCAAAAAAAAATTAATGGGGATATGGCGACGACATAGAGAACTCTATGGCGACGACGCAGTTTTGTCGCTATAGGTCTATCTAAGGCGATGACATGTCGTCGCCATAGGGTTAGGATAGTCAAAAATCAAGGTTTTCTTTTAACGACGACTTGTCGTCGTCTTAGGTAGACCTATGGCGACTAGTATATGTCGTCGCCATAAGGTTTGTCGCCATAGATGTAAATTCTTGTAGTGTAGTTTTTAAATTCATACAATGTTGTTTTGCGGAGATGGTTTTCACGCAATATGCGATATACATATATGTGTTCTAGGATGTACTGCAATCCCATTAAACCTATTGTGATGGTTTTACCATTTTACATGATATTTGGAGTGTTAAATAAGTAAACTATAGATTTATATTATACAAAGCATGATGTTTTGTGTTTTAGGTGTAGTAAATAAGTAAAAAAAGAAAAACTATATGTTTGTAAGGTGGTCCACTTTTTTAGATTGATTTTGCTGTTCTATAAAAGTACGAAAAACTTTACAGAACTGAAATTCTTTGTTTGTATATCAAACAGTTACAGTTTCCTTATAAGTTGTTAAAGTTTACAACTTTTTTTTTGTTCATTAATATGACTAGAGTATGAGATTAAATGTTTTTTGTGACATAGAAAGTTCTTTAATGTTTATAATCTATATTAGTACCTGTTAAAATTACAATCATGTTTTATAGCCAAAAACTAAAATAGAATTCAAAGTTGGCTACATTTTTTAGGTTTTTCTTTTGTGTTTCTTGAAAGCAAGATTCTTTTTCTCTTTTTTCTTTTAAATTTATCCCTTTTCTTCATAGAAAAATAAGGTTTAAATTTGAAGGAACGAAAAAGAATGCTCTATGGTTTACATTGTTGCGAATTTTGAGAAATATTGAATTTTATTTTTCACAATATTATATTAAAATGCGAATTTTTAAGACATGTTTTTCAAGAAGTTGATGAAAATGGTTTGTTACTTCACTTTCATGTCATTATCTATTCATACTACTACCAAAGTAAACCCTATATTAAATGATTTGATACTTCACTATCATGTCATTTCTCGTCATGTTATTACTATAGTAAACCCTGTATTTTATAGATTGTTACATCTAAAATATTATGTTTTAAGATACTAAATTTTAAGATATTGCCTCCACTTTACTTTTTTATATTAAATTATAACTAACAAAATGTTTAAAGACTTCAAAATGTAAAATCATTTAAAAAGGTTACCAAATGTATAACTAAAATAATAGTTAAATAAGTTAAAACATTAGAAAGTTCATAACTTAACAACCTCAGCCTTACTATATTATGTAAATTGTGATGGTTTGATGATCTACATATGCATTCAATTTAATGACTTTAATTGATGGAAACCAAAATGAACCAATACAAATCAAAAGGGAGACAACCTGATTATACTGCTAATTAATCTTTAAACGAATCTAAACAAGTCATAATCAACACATAATGACTCGATTATACATATCATTTAGCCTCAAGTAAGTAAATACTCAGACAAAGCAGCAACACCTATAAGTCCAACAAGTGTCATAATCGATACCATATTTGGAATCGGTTCAGAAGACGTAGACGAGAAGTAGATCTTGTGGTGAGCCGCTCCTCACACAGTCATCGCCTATAAAAATACCACGCGAAAATAAGTAAATAGATTCACACTTTCGCGGTTTCATAAGAACAATGTTTCAACGTTTGGAAAAATAATATAAGATTAAGACCGAAAGATTTCAAATCTGTGTTATCTGCTCCGGATGTATGTCAACACTACAATTTCACAGGGTATGCTTTAAACTAGAAAATCAGGAGATTTCATTTGGGTGGATTATTGAGGTTTAAACAGAACCAAACGGAAGTGTTACTAATGGTTTGGTTCCAGTTTGGTTTTACGCTTTTGACCCGTTGGTCTCTTGTATAAGTTGTGCAAATTAGAAGACAATATATATATATATATATATATATATATATATATATATATATATATATATAATTTATAAAATACTGTTTGATTTTATATCATTTCTAGTTTTTTTAAGTGTATAATTTCACTACGGATCCCTCATTAACTATTGTTATACAATCATTTCTAGTTTTTTTATCCATAATTATGATTGGATTTAATATTATTAATTTAAGATTTAATTACCATTTCCATCCCTCTGGTTTGGTTATTTTAACCATTTGAGTTCAAAAAAGAATTTTCTAACAAATCAAACCCTGTGGTTTGTATTTTATAACTCTTTCAGTCCAATACACTAATAGATTTAGACTTTCACTTATTTTTTAATAAAATAACCAAAATGCTCTTGAATTAAAATGGTTATTTTTAATAATCTTGGGGACCAAATATATATTTTACTCTGTCACACAAACATATTATATATATATATATATACACACACACGAAATATTTTTATTTTTATTTTTCAAAGTTTTTTAATATTTTTTTAAACCATTCGGTTTTTAAACGTCGTATATAAACCATTCATCTTATCGAACAGATCATTTAAAACTTTTGGCTTATTAAACGTTTTTTTAAACTTTACTTAAATGTTTTTTAATATATTTGTTTTATTAAACCGTAAAAATCATTTTAACTATTATTTTATTTAAACGTCTTTTATTAATCATTAAATTCTATTAAACGTCTTTTTAAATTTTTTGTTTAACTTATACATGTTTTTTTAACCATTTGGATCATTTAAACGTAATTTAATGTTGTTCTTTTATTTAAATGTTTTTTACCATTTGTTTATTAAAGCTTCCTTTTTAAACCATTTATTTTATTAAACACGTATTTTTTCGCGTTTTGATTTTTTATTGTATTGTATTCAAGTTGACATGAAAATGATTTCTACTTTTACGTCATTTTTTTTTTGTTAGGATTAACTTGGATTTTGATTATTAGAATTAGGGCTTCTATAATGTTAAATTTACTTGTGTTTAGTTTATTTAAATGTTTTTTAAGTCGTTCGTTGCGTTTGATTAACCAATCGATTTTAAAAAGACGCTTAAATAAGGCGAACAAATTTTAAAAGTTGGGTTTTGATTATTACAATTAGGGCTTCTACAATGTTAAAATTACTTGTGTTTAGTTTATTTAAATGTCTTAGGTCGTTCATTGCGTTTGAATAACCAATTGATCTTAAAAAGATGTTTAAACAAGGTAAACAAATTAAAAAAAGAAGTTTAATTAGTAGAACGGTTTATGAAACCATTTGAATAAAATATTTAAAAAACGTAAAGATTTTTAAAGACATGTTTAAAATAAGTTTAAAAAGTCGAACGATTAAAAACATATGTTTAAAAAGCCGAAAGAATTTAAAGCTGAACGGTTTAAAGATAAATGGCTGTAAAAATTGTTTACAAAACCTACCTTTTAACAAACATGTTTAAAAACCAATTGTTTAAAAAAGTATGTTTAGAAAACCAAATGGTTTAAAACACTTAAAAATGTTTTTATTGGTTTAAAATCCAAACAGTTTAAAAAAATAATTTTAGAAACTTTAATAAACAAAAACAAAATTTTTTTATGCATATACACATATATATAATATGTCAGTGAGAGAGAGATAGTAAACTATATTTTTGGTCCCTAGGGTTATTAAAATTAACCATTTAGGTCCAAAGACATTTTGATCATTATAATTAAGCCATGTCGATTTTACAGGTCTGATGATATATTTATGATTTATGGTGTTTGCTTCGCTATATATGTCTGTAGGTCATTGTTATCTGGCCTGTCGAACATAGATAGTGGTATGATTGATCGAAACTAGGATTTAATTTGATGAAGAGCTATCTTTTGAATTTGTTTTCTGTAAATCTTATTACTAATTATGAAATTTTACTATGCTTTATTTTCATGATTTAGGAGGTGTTTGTTTTTTCTGAGAAGCACTTCCTGACCTCTTTTGTCTGCGCCGTGCAGACCACGCGCAGACGTTAAGGTCTGCAGATTGTTTGTTTTTTGGAATACTTTTTATTATAAAAAGTCTTCCAAGGTCTTTCTGAGGTTTGCATGAAAAAAACATTATCTAATCACTTCTAACCTCTTCTACCCTTCTCCTTCTACCCTCCTCCTTCTCCCTCACCATATTCCATCAGCTACCGCCGGCCCACCCGCCACCGCCACCGCGACACACCCGCTACTGCCCAGCAACCATCATTTCTCAACACCTACAACTCCTCAACCTCCACAATCAACCATCAATGGCGGACACCACCACCACCACCTCTGTCGTCCTCCGCCGGTGGTGAAGAACGATGAGATCAAAGTTGAAAATCCAATTGAAAATGTTACGAGTGGACGCATATGAGAAGGTTATTAGTGATCGGTTATGGAGAAATCGCCGGCGAGTGATTTCCGGTGGTGTTTGGGAGATTTGCCTACAAGGAGTGGATGGGATTAGATAAAGTTAATGGTCTTAATTTGCTTTTAAATTTTTGAGATTAATGAGATTTGCCGTTCGATGTATATTGGTTTGACCAAAACTTTCAGTTTATGACAGTAATAGTCCTTTTAATTTGCTTTTGAATTTTTAGAGTAACATAATTACATATTATTTTTGCAGTTTGCAGATATTAAGAAACAAACAGTTTTTTTTTTTTTTGCAGACTGCAGACGTTTGGTCCACCTCTTCTCCTACAGATCTCTGCAGATGTGGTCCGCATACAAACATTTTAGTGCAGAAAAAACAAACAGCACATTAGTTAGTTTACAAAAATAAAGATTTTTTTTTACATTCTGTTACAGCAAATTAATTAGTCAGGGAATCAAGTGTGTCTTATACAAACTCCAGTCATGGTCGTCTTTAGTTTTATAAGAAACTAACACACAAACACAGTTATGCTTTCTTTATTTTTCTTTTTATGTTAGAGTTACAAATTATCATTTACACTAAGTGACGAAAAGACATCCGCAGCAATGTGAGGGTTGTAATTCTAGTCATATAAATTCCAAGACTATAATGCATTCAAGCCTTTTCTAAATAAACTAATTACAAACTATATAGCAAAAGTTTTAAAATTTGTATCAAATCATAACTTTATGTCCTTTGTAGTGTATAAAAACAAATAATAATCACGAATTTAAGATAAAGTGATATAGTTTCTAATTTTAAAATCAAAACAAACTGTGTTTTAGTATTTGGAGGTCAACGAATTGAACCACCCTATAACCAATACTAATAATATAATATTACATACCAACAACAAGTGAAAATAAAGTTATCTTTCTTTTAAGAGTAATATATTAATTCTAATTAAATTTGAACCTAGATGGTTTTAAAAGAGTCGTTGACTTTTACTACTTGATTAACAACCTAACTAATAAAATGACGAAGTAAATCAAAATAATATAGATAACTAATAAATGTTATATATGTTGTAACTATTATTTATATTTAACTTTGATCGGAGCACACGCGCTTTTGTTTTGAATACAACAAATTCATATGAAGCTATAGTTTTCGGGTCAGGGCCGCATTGCATCCCCAATCCTCCTTCCAAACATAACTCTTTTTGTCTTCACTTATTCAACTATATTTTTAATGTTTGTATTGTGTTTTAAAATATGCATTGAGATATGTTAGTTAACTCTTTTTGTATTCAACTTTTTATTACATAAATATAATCATAAGTAGATTGTTTTATTAGCTTAATTAATTTTCACTTTGAAACATAAATATTTTATTGAGATATGTTAATTGTACGAATTTGCTTATTTGACATATTTTTGAAATCAGACGAACCAAAATGTTAGAGTTTTGTTGATGCCGCGTGTTTGATAGGGATTCCTTAAATCAATTTTTACCCGTTTAGAATATAGTTTCCTAGGGTACAAAAGAACTAGTAGTTTGTTATACTGTTGGATATAACCAACAAATTTAAATTTACGAACTTACATGAACGAGTATGTTATAGCTGTTAGATATTTGTGATATAGTTTTTTTAATGTGTGGTTTCTCATGGATACCACAATTGTACTTAAATATTACTGTCAAACTTTAAGTGATACTTTACATGTATGTGTAACAAAATAAAATTTTGTTCCACCGAGAATGTCTTTAATTGAAAAAATTTTATACAATACTAATCAAGTTTAAATATTATTTTAATTAAGAACGTTACTCAATTTTTTACCAACTAATTCACGCAAGTTTGAAAGAATGTTCTAGTCGTGAGTTTTTTTTTAATGTATTTTACAGTTATCATTTTTTTCGTTCTTCTTTTCGTTAGATATGCTTATGAAAGAGAAGCAAGGGCAATCAAGGGTTGTTTAGAGCGAGAGATCGAGATGTTACCGTATATGGTATTGGAGCTAAATCTGGTGAGCTGACAAGAAAAAATTTTCTACTAAAATTCCTCTTCGTTGAATACTTTTTGAATCGCAATTAAAATATGATAGTGGGTCAAGAGAGAAGGGGGAGAGATGCTCATGGCAATTCACGGATACTTCTACTATTTAACTTTTACATCTAGTAAATTTTAAAATAAACGAGACTTATTTATAGAATGCATTCTTTTTTTGTTTGAATTTTTAACTATTATGTAATTTACTTTAATTCTTAATTTTTTTTTATAATCTTATAATTTTCTTTAAATTCCGGTTCTATCAGTGAACCTTCGAGGAGTCCATCCGTTAACAGTGTTCACAATGTTCTCATTTTCGATTTGGTGTTAGTTGCTTTCTTTTTGGTTCTAGCTCTTAGTTAAATATATAAGTATCCTTTCCACGTAATTTTTCATAAATGTTATACTCAACATTTGAAAGTCGAATAATATATGGAAAGCTACCATATCACTAAATTATAGGATTTATTATCATAAATTTTATTCAACACTCGTATATTTGAAAGGTAGTTCAAAATATAATGGATAGGTTACAGATAATCTTAGTTTTAATTACATTTAGATAATACTTGGATAAATGCGAACCAATTCTTGTTCTCCAATGCGACTCTCACTAGTTAATATTAATATTAAGTAGTACATCATCTTCACACATACACGTACAAATCGTTATGGCACCTGCATCTAAGAAAGTTCACTGGAATCCTCAGACATCGGGTTGGCTTAAACTCAACACGGACGGGAGTTCGTTAGGGAATCCAGGGGAGTCGAGTTACGGTGGGCTCATAAGAAATGATTGTGGCGATTGGCTATGTGGTTATACGGGGAACATCGGATTTGATACAAGTCTTTCCGCGGAGATCTATGGAATTATGATGGGATTACGACTCATTAGGGTTATGAAGTTGAATAATGTTATCATCGAAACAGACTGTCAGGCTGCTCTTTTGCTAATCACGGTGAATGATGTGGATGAGTATGATCCATTGAGTTGGATGATAAACTCATGCAAGAAAGATATGTCGGAGCTCAGATGTTACATGGTTCATGTCAAAAGAGACGTGAACCGGTGTGCTGATCTTCTGGCTAGGCTTGGACGAACGCAAGATGAAGAGTTTGCTGTCTTGGATGATCCACCGGCACGGTTGATTCCACTGCTAGAGGAGGATGCAACTAGTTTTTAAATTCATACATTGTTGTTTACACGCAATATGCTATATACATATTTTATTTGTGTTTTAGGTGTAGTAGATAAGCTAGTAAAAAATATATATATGTTTATAAGGTGGTTCATTTTTTTAGATTGTTCTTGCTGCTGTAATAAAGTATGAAAAACTTTACAGAACTGAAATTTTCACTTTGCATATCAAACGATTACATTTTCATTATAAGCTGTTAAAGTTTACAACTTTTTTTTGTTCATTGATATGATTAGAGTATGATATTAAATATTTTATATGACTGAGAAAGTTCTTTAATGTTTATAATCTTTATTGGTAACCGTTAAAATTACAATCATGTTTTATAGCAAAAAAAACTGAAATAGAATTCATATTTGGCTACATTTTTTAGGTTTTTCTTTTGTATTTTTTGGAAGCAATATTTTTTTTCTCTTTTTTCTTTTAAATTTATCCCTTTTCTTCATAGAAAAATAAGATTTAAATTTGAAGGAACAAAAAAGAATGTTCTATGGTTTACATTGTTGCGAATTTTGAGAAATATTGAATTTTATTTTTCACAATATTATATTAAAATGCGAATTTTTAAAACATATTTTTCAAGAAGTTAACGAAGATGGTTTGTTACTTCACTTTCATGTCATTATCTCTTCATATTACTACCAAAGAAAACCCTATATTAAATGATTTGATACTTCACTATCATGTCATTTCTCATCATGTTATTACTATAGTAAACCCTATATTTTAAAGATTGTTACATCTAAAATATTATGTTTTAAGATACTAAATTTAATATATTGCCTCCACTTTACTTTTTTTATAAAATATATCTAACAATATGTTTAAAGACTTCAAAATGTAAAATCATTTAGAAAGGTTATCAAATTCTGAAAACAAAACTATAACTAAAATAATAGTTAAATAAGTTAAAACATTAGAAAGTCCATTAAATTGAACTTATCAACCTCGGCCTTACTATATTATGTAAATTGTGATGGTTTGATGATCTACATATGCATTCAATTTAATGACTTTAATTGACGGAAACCAAAATGAACCAATACAAATCAAAAGGAAGACAACTTGATCATACTGTTAATTAATCTTTAAACGAATCTAAACGAGTCCTAATCAACACATAATCACTTGATTATACATATCATTTAGCCTCAAGTAAGTACATACTCAGAGAAAGCAGCAGCACCTATAAGTCCAACAAGTGTCATAACTGATACCAATATTCGGAAACGGTTTAGAAGACGCATACAAGAAGTAGATCTTGTGGGAGCTATCGTAATGCTCTCACAGTCATCGACTATAAAATACCACGCGAAAATAAGAAAATAACTCCACACTTTTGCGGTTTTATAAGAACAATGTTTCGAAGTCTGGAAAAATAATATAAGATTAGGACAAAAAGATTTCAAACCTGTGTTATCTACTCCACGTGATTAAATATGTTTTTGAAGATCCGACGAATGTATGTTAAGAACACTGCAATTTCACAGGGTATGTTTCAAACTAGAAAATCAGGTGATTTCTTAACCCACAAGCTAATGCAAATAAATGAAAATAATTATATTTTTAATGAAGGGGATGTTGCGAACATTGGGAGTGGGTATGATATAACTGAATAGCATATTTACCTTTAACGGTCTCCATTGTAGCCAGCAGTTTCCAATTTATCCTTTGAGACACAATCCCTAATGCCACAATCCGGACCAACAATGAGTACATAACTATACATTGTAAGAGTCGGGGTTTTTTCATCACACCTCAATTAACTTTAGGTGCTAAATTTTATAAGCGGGTCGAATTAGATTATGTTTTTATTTTTATTTTTTATTTTTCTAACAGGTTAAATGAAATAAACAAAAATTAAACTGAAAGGAAAAAGGGTACAATTTGGACTGCATTTAAAACCCTCCTAAATCGCTATATTAAATATAGTTGGATCTTTTGTGTGATTGAAATAGTTTATGTAATCATATAGAACATTGATTATTTAATAAACAGATTAAAAAATGTAAGCCGTTTTGACATGCTAACTAACGTGTCCAACCCCCATTTAGTCACCTCTAACAGTAAGGAGCCAAGTCCACCTCACCTCATCAAAGACTAGGTTGATAAATCTTAATAATAATAGAAAAGTTAGAATAACTTCAGCCACCGGGACACCAACATTTGCCAGAGGCTTCGTGAACCAGGGAAAACAAGTTGTTCCAGCGTTGTAGTTGTCGAGCAAAGACTTATGCTTTGAAAAATTTACAAAAAAAAAAATTAAAAGAACAGCCGAGTCATATAAGACAAGTCCTATAACCGATTAAATTTGCGTTTAAGCATATGATTATAAAACAATTCTGATATATTACATGCCAACGTGAATACATGACAATCTCAACTTTTGATATATAAAAAAAATGTGTCAATTTCAATCCATTTATTAAAGGACAGGTCAGTTTGGGTTGTGTTCCTAAACTGGTCAAATGAATCAAATACATGAACTTAACTAAAAGGGAACGGGTCAAATGAGTTGAAACTCCTCCTAGGTCTGTTGTTTGATGCACAAAACCTCCTAAACTGGGTAGTGTGATTGTGATGTGAAATTAATCTTGATAAATTGTGATTGTCGTGTTAATTTGATCGGTTTTCATGTGTGTGTTTGTGAAATTCATCTTTTATGAGTTTTGATTATAGAGATCAAGGATGTTTATGATTCGGTTTTGATGGTTTTTAGATTAAGTTGTTTGTAAAATTCATATAATGTTTGATTTTACGGTTTCAATCCAGTCATTTTTAGTACTTTTAACTATTCAATTTCACTATTGATCGCTCGTTAGCTATTGTTATACAATCATTTCTATTTCTGTATCGGTTATTATATATGGAATTAATACTTTTAATTTAATTAGAATTTTTTATTTTTTTAGAAATCAAATATTAAGTGGGTTGGGTGGTTATTAAACAGTTGCTTATGAATTAATAAGTAATTATGTTTTTGGGCTTTTAGTTTTTTTGCTAGTTGTGTGGTGTTATACATCTTTTGCTAGTTTATGATGCATCTACGCCCTAACCAAGCATACTTCACATATTTGATAAACACACTTATCGATTGATCCTAAACGTTAGAGTTTTGATGATTAATCCTAAACGTTAGAGTTTTGATAATGCCAAGTGTACTTAGAAAATAGTTTCCTAGGGTACAAAAGAACAAGGTGTTTGTTATACCGCTGAAGATAACCAACAAACCTGAATTTTGAGCTTACAGGGATGAGTATGTGTAGCTATTAGGTATTTGAGATGCGGATTTCTAGTGTGTGGTTTCTTATGGATATAACAATTGTATTTGAAAATTATCATCAAACTTTGAGTGATATTTTACATGAAATTGTAACAAATTATAATTTTGTTCCATTGTCAGTGTTTTGAATTAAGAAAATTTTATACAATAGTAATCAAGGTTTAATATTGTTTTAGTTAAGTTAATCAATTTTTTTACCCAATTAATTCACGCAAGTTTGAAAAAGTATTCTAATCCTAGGGTTTTTTTTCCTTGTTTTACAAGTTATCATACTTATGTGCCATTTCTTTTTTATTTTTTTAAATAAGCTTACGAAGGAGATGCAAGGAAGATCAAGGGTTGTTTTAGAGCTAGAGATTGAGATGTAACCGTATCTGGAATAGGAGGAGCAGCATCAATAGAGCTAACAAGAGGAAATTACGACGTTAAATACTTTCCGAAATCATGCATTTTTAAAATGTGATAGTGATTGATGCATGTAAGTCAAGAGAGAAGGAAGAGAGATGTTCATGACAACACGCGGACACTTCTACTAGTTAACTTTTATATGTGTTGTAAATTTTAAAATAAACTTCTTAGATAAATTTTACTTAACATTCTTTCATGTTCTAATTTTTAACTATTAAACAATCTATTTTAGTTCTTAATTTCAAATATTGTACAGTTTTGCAATCGGTTCTTTAAATTCTGGTCCTGTCGTTGAGTCTTCGAATAGTCTGGTCCGTTAACACTCACAAGGCTCATTTTCGATTTAGTTTTAGCTTGTTTTCTTAGTTCTAGCTTTTAAGTGTAAATCCTACTAGTTAATTAACTAATTATCCTCTCTACGTAATTTTTATAAATGAATTACTTAACATATGAAAGTCTAACAATATATGGAAAGCTACCATATCACTACATTATAGGAATATGATTATAAATTATATTTAACAGTCTTGTATTTGGAAGGTAGTTCACAAAATAGTGGATGGGTTACGGATAATCTTTGTTTTATATCTAGATAATATTTAGATAATGTGTGAATCTATTTTTTCGAATTATATTAAAATGGCAGAAGTCGGTGAAGTAAATGTATAAATACGAACCAATTCATGTTCTCGAATGCGATTCTCACTAGTTAATATTAATATTAAGTAGCACATCATCTTCACACATACACGTACAAATCGTTATGGCACCTGCTGAATCTAAGAAAGTAATTCATTGGAATCCTCCGACATCGGGTTGGCTTAAACTCAACACGGACGGGAGTTCGTTAGGGAATCCAGGGGAGTCGAGTTACGGTGGGCTTATAAGAAATGATTGTGGCGATTGGCTATGTGGTTATACGGGGAACATCGGATTTGATACAAGTCTTTCCGCGGAGATCTATGGAATTATGATGGGATTGCGACTCATTAGGGTTATGGAGTTGAATAATGTTATCATCGAAACAGATTGTCAGGCTGCTCTTCTGTTAATCACGGTGAATGATGTGGATGAGTATGATCCGTTGAGTTGGATGATAAACTCGTGCAAGAAAGATATGTCGGAGCTCAGATGTTACATGGTTCATGTCAAAAGAGACGTGAACCGGTGTGCGGACCTTCTGGCTAGGCTTGGACAAACGCAAGATGAAGAGTTTGCTGTCTTGGATGATCCACCGGCACGGTTGATTCCACTGCTAGAGGAGGATGCAAATATAGAGGCGTAACCAAGGGATATCTTCGGTTTATTTTATATCATTGGCAACTAGTTTTTTAATTCATACATTGTTGTTTACTGAGATGGTTTCCAAGCTATATGTTCTATGATGTGATGCAAACCCATTATACAATATACCTATTGTGATGTTTTTGACATGATATGTTAAGTGTTAAAAGATTTGACTTTGAGATTTGAATAACAACTCAATAAATCAAAGTTGAAAGGAATAAAGTAGCAGGATGTTAGTTAAGATTTTTTTTTTCTCGCTCTTCTTTTGAATTTATCCTTTTCCTTCATAGAAAAAGAAGGTTTAAATTTGAAAGAACAAAAAAGAATTTTTATATTGTTCACATTGTTGTGAATTTGAGAAATATTGAATTTCATTTTTCAGGATGTTAATGAAGAAGATGGTTTGTTACTTCACTTTCGTGTCATTATCTCCTCATATTACTACCAAAGTAAACCCTATGTTTAATATGGTTTGATACTTCACTTTCATTTCATTTTCTCTTTATATTATTACTAAAGTAAACACTAGAATAGATTGTTACATCTAATGTACAATGTTTTTATATAGCTAAAACTTAATATATTGGCCACACTTTATTTTTCTTTCTATTAAAACATATCTAACACAATGTTAAAAAAACTTTGAAATGTAAAATCATTTAAAAAGGTTACAAAAGTTTGAAAACAAAAAAATAGATCTAAAATTAAATTAAAATAAGTTAAAACATTAAAAAGTTCATTAAATTGAACTTATCAACCTCAGCCTTACTGTATTATGTAATTGTGATAGTTTGATGATCTACATATGCATTCAATTTACTGACTCTAAATGATGGAAACTAAAATGAACAAATAAAAATCAAAAGGAAGACAACCCGATTATACAGCTAATTAATCTTTAAACGAATCTAAACGAGTCATAATCAACAAATAATGACCCAATTATATATATCAATTAGCCTCAAGTAAGTACATACTCAGACAAAGCAGCAGCACCTATAAGTCCAACTAGTGTCATAATTGATACCATATTTGGAATCGGTTTAGAAGACGCGGAAGAGAAGTAGATCTTGTGGGAGCTGCTGTCACCGCTGAACCCTCTCACAATCATCGCCTATAAAATTCCACACGAAAATTAGTTTATAAATTCCTACTTTCGTGATTTCGTAAGAACAATGTTTCAAATTTTAGAAAAATAATATTAAGATTAAGACAGAAAGATTTAAAACCTGTGTTATTTGCTCCGCGTGATTAAATATGTTTTTGAAGATCCGGCGGATGTATGTAAAGAACACTGCAATTTCACAGGGTATGCTTTAAAAAATAAATTAAAATAATTACATTTTTATGAAGGAGATGTCACGAACGTTGGGCATGTGTATGATATAACCGAGTAGTAAATTTACCTTCAACAGTCTCCATAGTAGCCAAAAGTTGCCAATTTATCCTCCGAGACACAATCCCCAATGCCACAATCCGGACCTACAATGAAGTACATTACTATACATTGTAAGATTCGGGTTATTTTCATCATATCTCAACTGACGATATGTGGCAATTTTATAAACGGGTTGATTTAGATTATGTTTTTATTTCTCAAACAGGTGAAATGTAATAAGCTAAGGAATTAAAATGAAAAGGAAAAGGGTACAATTTGGACTGTATTTAAACACATAAAACCCTTCTAAATCACTTTATTAAAAAAAAGTTGGATTTTTTTTTGTCACTATAATAGTTTCTGTAACATATAGAAACATTGATTATTTATAAAATAAAACAGATAAAAAAAATGGTGTGACCCGTTATGACATGTTACCCAACGTGTCCTACCCCCCATTTGTCACGTCTAGCTGCCAGGAAGTTAGGAAACAAGTTGGCCTCACCTCATCAAAGACTAGGTTGATAAATCTTAGTGATAGTAGAAGAGTAAGAATAACTTCAGCAACCGGAACACCAACATTTGCCAGAGGCTTCATAAACCATTGTAGAGCAAACGCGAGTTGTTCTGGCGTTGTAGTTGTCAAGCAAAGACTTGCACTTTGAAAAATCTACAACAAAAGTTAAAAGAACAACCAGAGTGATATAAGACAAGTCCTATAACCAATTTAATTGCGTTTAAGCATATGATTATAAACAATTTTGATATACAAGAACATGTCAACATGACAGTCTCAATTCTCTTTTGATATACGAAAATGTTCAGAAATTTAGTTAAAAGGGGAGCGGGTCAAATAAGCTGAAACTGGTCAAGCGGGTCAAATACAAAAAATAAGCAAGATTAGCTAAGAGTGGATGAGGCAATTTGGGTTGTGCTCATAAACTAGTCAAACAGGTCAAATACAAAAATTTGCTAAAAGGGGGACGGGTCAAATGAGTTGAAATTCCTCCTAAGTTTGTTATTTAATGCATAAAACCACCTAAATATTTGTGTTCAATAATTACATTATTTTTGTAAAAATATGGTTTTAGTTAATTAACGCATTACCTTTTATGAAAAAGTTCAAAGAAATGGACATAAAAGTGTGCAGGGGTCAATCCAATATTCCAATCCAACCCAACATGTTTCAACCCGTACTAAAGATGACCCATTTCAACTGAAAACCACTTTGACTCGTACCCAACTTGCCCATCTTGTCACCTCCAAATCCAACTCCCACTCCCTGTCTATCTATGCAGAGTCCAGAAAGTTTTGGTAGAATTTTGATTGAAGGCAAGAAAGAATTCACAACAAGTGGCATCTTGCCTAACCGGTATTGACAGATCCTCTTAAACAGTTATCAAGACTTCAAGACTTGTTGCCGACAAGTGCATGAACTTATTTACGGTTCAAACATAATTTGAAAAACAACTTACAGTGAAAGTTAAGCAAGCAGTTGTACTGGCCAGAGACAATCCTTTTCTTGTAAGCTGCAAAGGTCCTAACTTGAACAATAGATAAGAATAACCATCAAAAGATGGTGGAATATTGGGCAAGCCCATCATTGAAGGTGGTGGAGTTCTTGACTGAACCACCATGGGAACACTATCTGCACCAAGCCCCAACATTATGAACAAAATCCCTGATAATAGGGCGGTTCTTCCCAATTGATCCTACAAATAGTATTTGGGATTTCCCTGCATTAGCCAATTACTAGCTTCAAAAAGAGGATCGATAAAGAAGATGCATACGCAATAAAGAAAAGGATGAGGCGTACCATCCAAACTTGTCTTGGGAGTATCCATACAGACAATACAGCCAGAAAAGATATTAATCCAAAACGCATGTATATATGCGACCTTGCTGGTAAAACAACTAACACCAGAAGCCATGCCTGCACAAGTGAAAGTAGATATTAATAAATGTAAATGTCAACATTGTTCAGAAGTTAAACTTCTAACAATTATAACTGTCAACTGCAAACTATCAAAATTATGTCGCGCTGCTTTATGAAACCGACAAAAAGGTCCAAAGTTACGGTGAATAACTAAATATGACGGTTGAGGCAATTCTCTTGAAATTGTTTCATATTTTAATGTCAAGTAGGGAAAGTAGTATGAATCTTTCATCTATTTATCCTCTATAACACTAATGAGTCTTAGGGGCTGTTTGGCAGCATCAGAATCAGCCTCTTAATAGTTTAGATGTCTGAATGGTTCAGCACTTAACGATTAAGACTGTTTGTTTCGCGAGCAAATGTCTGAATGGTTCAGACATTTGCCTCTGAATGGTTAAGAGCAAGGTTTAAAAGTACGGAATCGAGCCTCGAGGCGTTTTCCCTTCGCCTCATGAGGCGTAAGCCTCGAGGCGAACCGAGGCGTAAGGCCGAGGCGTAAGGCCGAGGCGGAATTAAAAAATAAAAAATAAAAATTATATATCTTATAAAAAATAAAATACAGACTAATTTCATCATAGGATTCATCAAAAACATCAAAAAACACACATTAAAAAGACATGGAACGTTTGAAACTGACATAAAAAGTCAAAAACATTAAAAACAAAGTGAAAACCCCCTGAGGCGCACATGAGGCGCACCCGAGGCGCACCTGAGGCGCTCGCCTCAGTCATATGAGGCGCACGTACATAACAATCCCCTGAGGCGGCGCCTCAGACTCGTTTTCTGGGCGCCTCGCCTCGAGGCGCGCCTTGAGGCGCACGCCTCAGCCGTTTTTTAAAACCATGGTTAAGAGGTCTAATGCTGAATGGTTAATACCTCTTATCTGAATTGGTCAGACATTTATCTTTGAATAGTTAAGCGATATACTAGCTCTTAATGGTTCAGACCTCTTAATGGTTCAGCACTTAATGATTTAGACCTCTTAATAGTTTAGCACTTAATCATTCAGAAATTGCCAAACAGCCCGTTAAATGGGTTTAAACTGTTTTCTACAAGAATCAATAATCTCATATTTACTAAAGAAATGACCCAAACACACACATGAGGCTTTAAAAGCATGCGTTGGATTAAACTAATAGGGGGTAGTAATTCCAGACACACGCCAAAACACCACACAAAAATTATATGTTTGAGTAGTCATACTTAACTCGTTTGACAAATATGTCACATTCAGATTGACTTGCTCCAGATTAATTAGACAGTCAACCCATCAACCCATTTAATTAAACATGTCAGCCCGTTTAACCAATCTATTACAACCCACCAAACCATTTAAGACAGTTACAACCAGATTAAACCCCATTAACAACCATGTTTCAATTGTTTAGATAAGTAAATTAAATGTGTCAGAAAATCTACTGTCAGTGTTGGGTTCAACCTGACAACCCGACATGATTGACACCCTAAAGCTATTAGTATTACTCTCTAAGGACCCAACTCAAGATGCAGAACACAAACCCATAGAATCAGGTTCTGCAACAACTATTCAACCCCCATGAACCCAAATTACAATCCACTAATCTGAACCATTTTAACAAAGCAAAAAACCCCCAAATTCCAAACAAGAAACCAAAATAAAGAAAACCCATGAACCAATTGCACAAACTTACTAAAAAGGAACAAAAGTTACCAGCTTTATTCTGGGATCAACCGAGTGCAAGAACGTAGTGGGTGCAGCTATGAACTCACAAATTGGACTAGAGGTGGCTCCTGCAATCGACCTGAGGATTTTCTCAGCTGAGATAATATTGTTCGGCAACAATCGCTCCCATTTTGGTGGGTTGGAATCACTGTTTTGTGTGCATTTGATGAGGGTTTTGGTTTTGTGATGGGGTGAGGAGTGAGTGTATTTGGGGAATTTAGGGTTTGGTGGAAATTGATGAACGAAGAAGATAAGGGGGTTTGGGGAAGATGGTGAATGGGGTGTGTAATTGGTGATTGGGTGGATTTTGGGAAGTGGGGTGTTCATTTGGGTGGATAGTTTAGAGGGTTTGATTCGTGATGGTATGTTTATTATGCGTTCATGAGGAAATCAACACCATCGAATGAGAGCCAAAGGTTCTACCTTTATCATGTATTCTTGAAATTTTAGTTTTATTTTCTAGAAAACTTTTTAAACCCAAAAGAATATCATATTTTATGCTATGTGTTATGCTCTTGGTAAGAACATAAGAAGCTGAACTACGTCCCTTGAGGCGTGGTCCTTCCCTGACATGATAGTAGTTACGGGCGCTGGACTTTATATCATTTCAAACCATTTATTTTTCTTTTAATTAAAATCTTCTCAATCATTCATTCATACTTAATAATACATTGCATACCTTAAGTATAAGTGTGACTATACTTATTAGTTATGTGGCACCTACGTGCCTATACTTTTTACTTATACTTATCATAATATGACAGATAGTCTTATCTACATGCATGATATATCTTGAAAATATTCTTTTGCTACACCTTATACAAATCTTCATTGGTAACTAAAAGAGTTGAATATTGTGATCTACTAGTATTTGTATGCACTAGCTGTAAAAGTTCTTGTTATTTTGAAAGAAATGAATGTTACTGTTACAAACCAATGAGGCTAGATCAGCTACAAAACCATGGTAATGTATTTTGGATACTGAATCAGACGGTCTAACAAGTTGATTATATAAAGTGGTATTATATACCTTTATATGTCAGGAGTAAAAAATGGAGATGAGCTCAAAGAAAGAACTCTATGGTCCTATAGGATATCAAGATTAAAAGATAACGAAGCTTTAGTTGTATTTGATGTAGGGATGTGCAATATCTAATGTAGGGATGTGATATGGTATCCATATACTCCCAAACTCCCCTAAATCATGATTCGTGAAGGAGCGTGTCTGTTGAAAGCATGTGGATTAGAGGGTCATGGAGCAAAAGGTGGGTCCACACTCGGAGTGGCAGAGTCCATTGTTATGATTGGAATTCTCATAACCTGATCGAATGATCCTAGGGGACCATTGATTTTGATTATATGAGATTTTATAGGATGTGGAATTATCAATGTACAAAGAATGACGGTGTTATAGACATAATAGTTGTTATTCTTCCGGTCGTAATATCAATATGGCTTAAAAACTAGAAAAAGGATTAAGATGACGAAAAATCCTAATAACTTGATCTAACTTTTTAGACAAACTGATAATTAGACATGTGACCAAATTATTTGCAAGAAGTTTAACATCAACGCTGATATTGAGATCTAACGTCCAATACATATGGGTTCACGATAACATTTCGATGTTAGTTTTTTTCATGTTTTTACGCTTCAACTGCCACACGGGATCGTAATACTAAGCTTTTTATTTAAGAATGTGAGATGACAAGTTATAGATTTATTGTAGAAATATGATTACAAAAGTTATTGAACAATTTGTATCACATAACTTTAGAAAAACAAAGTTTAGTTACAAATATGTATATGCATATAAATTAGTTATAAACTATTTAATTTATTATAGTGACTAGCAAATCTACTCAAAGGTATGACTATTATCCTAAATCCTAAAAGAATAATATGAGAAGGACAAATTAAAATTCCACTTTATAACTCTAAAATAGGTTAAGCAGCAACTTGTGCAAATAGGATGAATCAATATGTTTTAACTTTAAAAGAAAACGATGACACACAAAGAAGATGAATGTTAGGTAACCTTTGACATGGTTGGAACATGAGCCAAGCAGAACACAAACTTGGGTCAAAAATTGGTCAATAAAACATCGGCACAAAAAATTTTCAGGTCAGGATGAAGACCGCTAGCCAACCAGAAATTGACGGTTTGGCCCATTTACAATATGAAATAATAGCTAGAAATACATAATTTTAAAATAGTAAAAACTAATAAAGGCTGTAAAATCATCAAAGATTTACATCTAACAAATTTACCCATCAATTATGTATGTGTAGTCAACACAATGAAACTTGTGATTTTGAAACTTTTATTATGTGTAGTTATTTGTGATCGAAAATATCATTGGGAAAAATGTGTGTATTTATTTACACCCTACACACATGAACTTATGCATACATAAATCCACACACGCATGATGCATATGTTGATGTATGTATATATAAATCCAGTAATGTTTGGTGTTGGGTTTGATTTTCAGTTTAGTTCACTTCAAAACCAAAGAATACAAAACACAAACTGGTATACATGCCAAAAAAAAATGGGTGTACGTAAAACACAATTGAACCTAACACAAATTAAATGACACGACCTAAATCCAATATGAGGATCATACACAAGCGACTTGACACAAGAGTGAAAAAATTATGTGGGTCGAATTAGAAATTAGTCAAACGCGTCAACCCAAACACAACCAAAATCACCAACCTTATGAAAAACAAGAAATCAAAATTGGTTAAAATAGAAATAAGCTTAGAACATAACGCTGTGAACCCAAACACGACAAGAATGGTTGTGATGAACCATCATCAATGATTAAGGAGTATGTGTTTGAATTTGGCATCAATGAGGTGATGAAAATGATAAGAATCCCCTATGCAAATCCAAAAGAAAACCAGTTCATGTCTTCAATTCAAGAAGAATAATGACCCAAGTGTACTTACACACACATCAACATGTGCATAAACTGTCCGATAATCATCTCATAAAAACACCCATTTGCTAGAAAACGCTTAGAATATGAAGCAGTGATGACTTTTTGGGATCTTTATTTACAAGACGTCAAAGAAATCAAACTAGAAGCAGAAAACCGAGCTTTCAAGAACGTGGATGGATTGATCCTACACATTCAATGCCAACTTCTGAGCAGCAAGTGCTTCAGCCTCGAGCGTAGGCTCCCACAGGATTGTTGTTTCTGCGAGTAATCCTGTCACTGTATATGGGTCCATGTTTGATGCTGGACGCCTGTCTTCCAAGTAACCTACACATCAACCATGAAAAACAGAATTTTAAAAAAGAATTAAAGAATAAGATTGTGAACTTATTTATCATTATGAATGTTAGAAATAACTTCATAAAAAAGATCCAATACCTTTGCCTGCCTTCTCAGTGTCACGCCCCACACGGATTGAGCAACCACGATTAGCTACTCCCTGCAAGTTGACCAAACGCCAAAAGTTCAGTTGAGAAAACGTTTGACTAACATGATCCTTACTTTTTGTATTATAATACTTTGAATAATATGTTTTATATACCCATGAAAATTCATTAATGCTGGCAGTTTCGTGTTTCCCAGTCAATCTTCTTTCGTTTCCTTCTCCATAAGCACTAATGTGTTCGTTGTGGCGGAGTGAAAGGTTTAGAATCGCCTTTTTGATTACCTCAAACCCACCGTCTTCTCTCATGGCTTTTGTACTGCAAATAAGAAGAATAAATTAAGAATATATGTATATATAATATTAATGTAATAGACTCCAAATGGCAATGACTAGTATGAGAAAGCAAATACCTGTAGTTAGTGTGACATCCTGCTCCATTCCAGTCTCCCTGTCAATGCAAACCAGGAAATTTTTCTAGTTAAATATAAAATCTTTAAGAGTGGCAATTTCAATAGATAAGTTAAAATAAAAGTAGCTTAAAAGAAGACAGATCAAAAAATCCCAAGCACAAAACGACCCAAAATCATTTCATTCGGAAAGTTTAAACTATTATCATCAAAATAAACTTTTTTGTACATCAAATTTAACAAACCAATTTACCTGCTGCTCCGATTTTTGCGCTAAACAGGGGTTAAATTTTGAAATTTCGAAGAAAACTGGAAAGAAAAATTATGTCAAGAAAGATTTTAATTACCTCAATCGGCTTAGGGTCAAGGGTCAGGACAACACCAGCTTGCTCAGTAATTCTCTGTTAGAAACAGTAAAGTATACAAGAAATAAGCTTGGTCTTTAGACTCTGATCAAAATAAAGTGTTTGAAGTAATATTACATAGTTAAGAATAATGATGATTTGGATGACTCACCTCAAGGAGGTATCTAGCACACCAGATATGGTCTCCAGCTTCAATTCCAACACTAGGACCAACTTGGAATTCCCACTGTGAATAATAATTGCTAATATTTATTTTGTTTATGATTTATTAGAAAATAAGGAGAATGAGTAGGAAAAATACCTGTCCAGGCATAACTTCTCCATTGGTTCCACTGATGTTAATTCCAGCATATAAGCAAGCCTTGTAGTGTGCATCCGATATGTCTCTTCCAAAGGACTTATCTGCTCCAGCACCACAGTAGTATGGGCCCTGTGGTTTAAAAAAATGAAATGAAAAAAAAAAAAAAAAAAACTGTTGTTTCTAGGTGTGGCATAATGGGCAGGTCAAAATGGCTCGTGACAAAACGGATACATATTTTTGTATGGGTTACTAATCAGGTTGGATTTGCTCGTGACACTTTATGTTCAAAGTTTTTTTGTTTATGTGATTAGTGTGTCATATTTAATGGGCCGTCATTGCCAACTCAAGTTGTTTCCGATTGTATTTTTAATCACGTATGAGAAAGGTGTTCAAGTTTAAAAAGGAAAAAAGAGATGATGATGATGATGATGAATAGTACCTGAGGACCAGGGTAACCTCCAACAGGCCAACCCAAAGGCCACTTCACATTTGGTTGAAGCAAAGTGTACTCTTGCTCAATTCCGAACCTAAAATAAGATATGATTAAACAAATTAAATCAGTTTGTCTAGATATCAAGATACAAATATAGACCATCTTCTGTCTATTTGATTTTCAATTGCATTCCCCCTTGATATAGAAAACAAATGTGTTCAAACTCAAACCTATCAACTCCTATGTTCAATTAGGATCTATATATTGTTATAAGTTTGACCCCCAACAATTCTCAGTTTCTAGTATGTGTTACAAAACTCAACGTAACTACCGAATGGGCGAATGCACAGGAGAACTCAAAAAATTTAACATCAATTATGAAACTGAAAATTAGCACACTTGATCATTAAAGCAAAAAGTTATCTCTAAAAAGTTTCAATGCATAAAAAAAATCAAAACATTTTCACCAGAAAAACCTACCAGGGCACCTGTGCTACAACTTTAGGATCACTGAAAATCTCAGCAGCCTTAGCACGTTTGTTTGTAGGGATAGGCTCGCCTTGTGGTGTGTATGCATCACAGATCACCTTTTAAAAAATATACAATTTAGAGTTAATCTAATCTATAATGTCATTTTACTTTGCAGCTTATATATTAAGAGAATACTTAAATTCACCAAGATTACACTCACCAAGATGTTGTTCCCACCACGGAAGGGATCCCTAAAGATTGCTTGGGGGCTGAAAGTTGAATTTCAACTACAGTTACTTGACCACAAAAGATTGGAACTTTATGTGTTTTCTTGAAAAATAAGACTTACTATAAGATAACTTCACTATCTTCTCCGGGTGCTTGTCCAGTACTTGATCCATCATAGTTCCACTTTGGAAGCTCGGAAGGATGCTCAACTGGTTTTGAGATTGTCTGTGAAAAAAAATGATAGAATATACTATGACCTTTTTCTGTTAACAAAACTATAGTTTAGATCATGATAAAATATAATCAAAGCATCATAAGCCGACATACCCTTGATTTGCTGCGGACATCTGTCCCGGAACCTCCAATCCTGTTTCAAAGCATAGAAACATGAAATTGAATTAGAAAAACAGGTGAAGTACTTATAGATTTCATTACAATTTCGAAGGAAAAAGAACTTACCAAATGTATTCAGCAATGATCTTATCAGTGTAAGGAGACACATCCAAGTTTAGTAGGTCTTCCATCCTGTTAATTGTTCCATTTGCTGAAGCACATATTCTAAATTTTGTGGAGGTTTTGAGTGCTCCTTTCCTGCTCGGCTTCAAAGCAAAAGAGTTCCAGATTTTGGATGTCATACAGCTTGGTTCCATTGCGTTCTTTGTTAACCTCATCTGCCATTGCACTGAAGGAGCCAAACATTGTGCCATTTTCACCTAATCATATCATTACACAAAGAATAATGTCAATAAACAAAGTAAAAGGTCAATAATGCTGGTTCTTGTAATCATGGACAGACTGCTGTAATTTAATATACCTACCAAGTCTTCATGAATACACATTTTATAAAAGAATTTATAATTCAAATTACCAACCACAGCAAGCGTAATATGCATTTCTTTAGCTTAACTGCATGTGAGAAATATCTTATACTGAAATCTTTATTAAAGTAACAAAGAAAGCTTTCCCTCATGTTTGTAGCCGCAGATCTAGAAATTTTTACAAAAGTATGCATTTTCGTAACAAAACTATTTCATTTCCCGGGGATGCACGTGCTAACAATTTTTTTTTCTTTTACACAACAAAATAAAAAAGATAAATGTCAAGGCATGCAACATCCCCCATGAAAGTTTGAAATTATTATTATTTTTACTTTTTCAGTATTTCAACACCACAATAAAGCACTTTTAGTACCAGCAATTAACTGGATTTTAATGAAATTAGCTTTACTTTGACTATAAATTTATTTATCAATGACCTACTTTTTGCTCCCTCTTTATGTAAGCTTTATCCAAGATCATAGGGATTAGTCTCCTAATTCTTTTATCTTAATTTAATATATCACCTACTCTTGCTCCACCTTTCTGCAAACTTTTGTCTTTTTATTAATTAAAACAGTATTCTACTAGCCATAAAGAAGTATCAGATCCAAAAGGCAAACTTAAGATGCTCTGTGATGCAATCTACTTATCATATGATCAACTTTAATTAAAAAACAAACAAAAGGCAAAAGCAACAACTTTCAGAATCTGATCAAGTTAACATATTGCGTTGACTAGCATACAAGGGCAAATTGGTCATTTTCTTCTTACCACATGAAAATACACAAGTCACACACACTCTTCCCTACACTTGCTCTACTCTTAAATCAACGCACTACATATGATTTGAACTCTCAACTTTTTAGTTGGGTGAGTACACCACTTTATCATTAGATGTCTACGGATAAAAACATAAAATAAAAATAAGAAAATAACAACATACTGTAGGTGAAAGACCAATGGTGACTCAATTCCTAAAAACAAAACAGATGCATGTAAGAATAAAGTACGAATTGTTCATGTCAAACGATTATTACTCAAAAATAGATCTACAACTATTGGTCTTGCTTTAGCAGACCAATGGTGGATAGTCACTTTGCCTGTGTCAATAGATACTCGTACTCCTTGACTAGGTCAAAATTGACCACTACAAACCAAAAGCTCCCTCCATTTCAGTCGTAATTCACTATAACTGTTACTAACAGCATCACGATTGAAATCGATTCAAATCAACACAACTCATAACTTCATATCAACGATTTTCAATTTTTCATCGATCCAACTCATAAATCGCAGGCTTCCATACGAAAAAACACAAAATAAAAAGAAATCAACAACGAACTGCACGATAAGTTAAGTCGCCAATGAAATCAACACAACTCATAACTTCGTATCAACAATTTGCATCGATCCAACTCATAATTCGCAAAAATCATTACGAAAACACAAAATAAAAAGCAATTAACAACGAACTAGAAGATAACTTAAGTTATTGAAAGCACGATCAACAGCAATGGAGGTTGTTTCCAATGAAGATCATCGGTTTGAAATGCAAAACGTAAACAGTTACATTTACGAGAGATAGTTGAGAATGTAGTGAGTGAAGGAGTTACCGGAGAAGTGACGGAGGGTGGCCGGAGAAGTTGCCGGAGAGTGGTGGCGACGGCGGAGGAGGAAAGAGAAAGGGGGGAAGATGTAAAATGGGTATAAAAAAGGTTATTTATAAATATAAATAATAAGAATAAAAATGAAAGGAAATAATAATAATAAATATAATAAATAGATAAATAAAAGGGTGTTGATTGGTGGCCTTTGAGAATGGGATAGGGGTGTGGTGTGGGTGGTGGAGATACGTTTTTGGTGTCTTTAAGGTCGTCAAGAGAGCATCTTCTTGGTAAGATAAGGTTTTATCACTATCACAACAACATTATCAGCACTATATGTGTGTATCACTATCACAACAACATTATCAGCACTATATGTGTGTATGTGTATGTGTATGTGTAGTGTGTGTATGTATGCATGTTTATCATGTATGTGTATGTGTATGTGCATGTGTGTTGTGTATTATATGTCGTTATGTGTATGTGTGTATGGGTATTGTGTATGAGCGTCATGTATGTGTATGTGCATGTGTTGTTTATGCTTATCATGTATGTGTATTGTGTGGTATGATTGTGACGTGGATCAACTAAGATAGTACCTTAATTGATTATTAGATTTAGCAACGGAATAGGTATTAATTAATTAGACTACGACATTTTACATTTTTGTAATTGGTTCTTTTGTCAAATAGCATGATAGCAAAGGTTTAAGCTTGTGATCTTTAAAGTCTCGTGTTTAAACTTGACTCAATAGAGTTTTTCTTGTAATGTGGATTTTCTTTTTGATTCTGTTCCTAGGCATAGCATCAAAATCAGTATGAATGGTTGATATTTTGTTTCGGGAATATTCATTCGGGTATTAGGGGTCGTTTCAAAAGCCGTTTAAAAAAAATTAATTACACTAGGAATTAGTATCGCGTCGAGCTTGGTCGTAATAAAAAAAATTATAATAATTGTTAAAGAACAGTTGTATTAATGACAAGGTTTTAATGACCCAAATGCTTCACTACATAATGAGAATAACTGTAATGCAAAATGCGGATTACAATTAAAGAAAACAAATAATTAAAGAAGACACTGTTGATATTGTTAGCTTCTAAAATGTCATAGTTCCTATAGGAGTATAGGTGATGTAAACAATATAAAAGATGAATATTTGCCTGATGAAATAATGAACGATAAAAGTTAAACCGTTCTCTAGTCATTAGGTCGAATAATGCAATCACTGTTTAATCTAAATTGGTATTTTGAAATGATATTTGACATAGTTCGTACAACTTATTAAATTGGTATTTTAAAACGATATTTAACATAGTTCGTACAACTTATCTATAGGACTAGGGCAAAACCAGTTTGGCTCTTCACTTGAATTTGATTATAAGGGTTCATCATATCTTATTAGCCCAGAACCTTAAATACCAGGGCCGGCCCTTAAGGGGTGGGGTGGGCGACCGCCCAGGGCCTGATCTCCTTAGGGGTCCGGAATTTAAAAAAATATATATATATATTATATATGTGTTTAAAAAAGCCTCTATATATTTTAATTTGTTAAACACTTAAACTCAATAGAATTTTAATCCTAACAAACTCTAGAGCCCACTAATATTTTAATTATTTTAGCTTACTATCATTTTACCTATTACTAGATTTTTAAACTCATTTTTAACCTCAAACAAAATAACTTACGATTTGAGGTGGGAGATGTAAAAGAACGATCGGGGCGCAGAAGGTCAGAGCGATCAATTGATTGAATTATAGTATCGTTTTTTCTACTCTCACAGGGTCAAAAATTTATATATAAGTTATTCACTTTATATAATAAATGGTCGTTCTCCTCAATTCGTCCAGAGCCCAAAATTTTTCGACGATTCTAGGGCCGGGCCAGCCCTATTAAATACTAAACATTATTTAATTCTAAAATTAACTTTATAGGATTTAATCGTTGTATCAGGTCAAGTTCATGTGATCTTTAACGAATACCATCAATTAATTAAATGCAAGTCTTAACTTATTTCTTGAAGAATGAGGATATGTTTCAATAGGAATGAGATAGATGACCCATTCTACACGGACCACACAAATATGAAGTAATGCAAACAACACACATGTGCACTTTGGATCTCTATTTCCACAAACAATGCGCATGTTGTTGGTTTACTTTTTGAAGGATTTCACAAAATATCATCCAATTGTAGATCCAAATTGTTTTTATTAGTAGTATTATTCTAGTATTAGATACACATTTAACACATACAAAATAAATACCAGATACTATATAATACAAACAATTTATTGATTTCACGTGCATTGATGCAAACTATGAGGATCTGCTCTTCGTGATCATGTATTTATATTAGGTTACAAACTCATGTATTACATAAACTCATGTATTACATGAGTAGAATAAATTCAACATATTAAAATAATTAGTCTTTTTACATTTTGTATGTCACATATTATTAGCCTAAAATTAAATAATAAATAACAAAATTGTAAGAAATAATAAATAACAAATAATAAAAATCAAGAATTATAAAACTATGTTTTAAGATAAGTATAATTAAATATATTATAATTATAATTTAGTATGTTTTAATAATTTATTATAATAAAAAGATTTATAAATTTGAATATTTAATTATTTAATTTACTAATTTGAAATCATTTTTATTAAATAGAAGAGAGACGAAACTAAAGTTTAGGTTTCATCTTCTATCCATTAAAATTCTTCTTTTACTATATAATCTATATTTATACTATTATAATAAGAGTGAAAGGAGGAAACAAAAGTAATTTTACCAATGTTTTAAGACGTCCATACGAAAGGTTCAAGTCAAAATGTTTTTCTTTTTATTTTTTCTTCCATCTATACCCCTCGAACAAGTTTTAAAGCATAAATTACAATCAGTTGATGCTCTTGTTCAATGAGCCCCGTTTCCCCTTCCTTCGTCGACGGTTTCAGCAGGGACCATTCACTCCCTCGCTTCAATTCCATCGCCTGATGAAACGGTTCATCGCATTTGTTGCTTGATTTCATCAACGATTGTGATGCTATCTCTCTCATCTTCAATTGGCATCAATGAATCCCCATCACCATTCAATACGAGTTCAATGAATCGGTAGGCACTCATATAGAACGACATCAAGCCAGGCGGTTCACCTTCACCCTCCTCCGTTACCTACCCATAACACTCTCATTGTGAATTGAAGCAACACATTGAAGTCTTGTGCAACTGAAGAAGCAAACTGAAGGTGAAATTCAAATTGGGGAGAAACTGAAGCATATAGTAGTTCTGAATCGCATTCACGAGCATAAATAAAGGTGGGAAATGGTTGAATGGTGGTCATACTCATCAATGTCAAACCGATTTCACTTAATTCTGTTTGATTCCTTTTGATTTATTGAGGATTTCGATTCATTGAAACTTGTAAGTTTGTGTTGTTCAGGCAAGCATGGCCACAATTGCAAGGGACGATAAGGTTGGGGTAAAACTGCAGTGCCACGTAGAGGTAGTTTGTGATCTTATGCTTCTGATTTTAAATAGTTTAACAAAAGAATCAACAATTGGATGTCAAGCAAGGTGTGCACTTAATGAAATAAAAACACACATTTATATGTAATTTGTTTGATTTAATTATTAGACATGCTTAATATATTTGAATATGAGAAAAAAAAATTGCTATGAAATTTTGATTAGTAATAGATTATTGGAACTTTTGTGCTATGCATACAAAGAATGAAGTAACAATAAAATGTATCATAAAACTCATTTAAATATTATTAATTATCAACTCAAGGTAGTATCAATTGTTGTATCATATGCATTACAAGTTGTATATATTTTTTGTTTTTTTCTTTTTTTTTAAATTCTATTTTAAACCTAATACTTTTATATCTTTTACAATTTAACATTTATATTTTTTTAAATTCAAATTTGATCACATATACTTTTCATCTTTTACGAATGTATCGTTTTACATTTCGGTCTAAATCTTGAGAGTTAACTGATTCAATGTTGTTATGCCTATTTTTTTCAGTTCAATGGCCCAGTCGCAATGCGGGTCCTAGATCGACTTAGTTATTGTTTTTAATGTTTTGCTTTATGCGCGTGGTTCAATGTTTTCATGTCTAGTTTCCGTTCGGATTTATCTTTTTGATTTTTTTAATACGAGCTTTTTCGATATCAGTGGTCGCTGATGATGATGTGACACTGTTGCTACTTGACATAATTTTACGTCATCCGTCACAACGCGGGGCTTAATACTAGTTTTGATATAAATACTAATTTAACCATGTTCTTTATGTTTTTTATAGTAGTTGCTAGAAATTTTTTAACAACTTTTTAGTTTTTACACCTAAAACCACGTAACCTTGTAAAGTTAGCTTAATTGAGATTTGAGAGTCACAAAAATACAAACTAAATTTATTAAAGATTATTAGATTTTAATAATCTCAACATTTATTTATTGACCGGGATTAATTCTAACTCAGAAAATATTTATGGATACTTTCAACTTTAAGTTTATTTTCCTCTAATGATCTCGTAGTAACTGAGAGTTAACCCCCGCTAGTATTTTTGATGAACTGGAGCCAACTTTTAGCCATTTATCAACTCTGTCACCGCCTAACCTCCATCAGATACGTTTTTCAATGTCTAGCCTCCATCGACACCTGAAATCTACCTCGAACGAGTCAAGTGGTTCAGATCAGAAGCTGGAGATTAACGGATTTTAGAGTGCAGAAGTTTCGGATTGACGGACCTAATGATAGATTTTAACTTTCTGTTTAGTGTTTTGGTCACATAATCAGTCCACGTTTACCAAAAAACTAACAGAGTTTACTCTCAGTTAATAAGGAATTGTTAGAGGAAAATAAACTTAAAGTTAAAAATATCTATAAATATTTCATGAGTTAGGATTAATCCCGACCACTAAATGAAAGTTGAGATTATTAAAACCTAATAACCCGTTTATTAATTTCACTCTTTATATAATTAAATCAACTCTCTAAAAGTTAAATGGTTTTTCTAGCAAATGAGACCAGGTGCACACTTTTGGAAATAAACATGCATAGGCAATGGCGAAGACGAGATTAGTTTGATCATTTTGTATTTGACCTTTTTTATTTTTTTTATCACAACGGAAATATGTAACAATTTTAAGCGGACATCATACGATGGATGAAGTGTTTTTAATTCTTACAAGTTCCGCGGTTATTGTTTGTCTTTCGTCTTGTATCAACGCATGACCAAAATGAAATATAATAAAAACTAGTTTTTTCTTCCCGTCGCGTAGACGGGTGTCTGATCATTTTCTCACAAGCAACGCCGTGTTACTTTGGTTGTTATTTTTTGGCTCGCTCAAATCCATAAAATCGAAGTTGGTGGTGAAATTTAAAAATACTAAATTTTAGCGGCCAAACTCGAAAAAGTAAAACTTTACTATAAACGGTTTAGGAGCTAAATTCTAAGATCCTAAACTTTAATGAGCGAAGTAAAAAAAAACAATATCAATGATCAAACTCTAAGAGACCCTAAACTTTAATGATCAAAGTTTTAAAACAAATTAAGGTTAAATGTGAAATATTTAAAACTAATGTGGCTAGCTAAGCTAAGTAAAAATCCAAAAAAATCAATCAATAAAGATACACTATAAGAAAAATAAGTATCATACTATCATCGACGACTTGTCATTAGTGAAATGGATCTGTTAATTGTCAACACATTACCGACAAAACTCAAAAAATAACAATTGTCTTAAACAAAAATGAAGTATTATTTATTAAAAAAATGTTTTTTTGCTAGTGAAAACTTTGGTGGTCAATTTCAAAACTTGCAAAAGTATACTGTAGCTAAAGTTTGTTTATTATATAAAGTATATAATAAGATACATGACGAATGTCATCCATAATCATCTCCTCCTTTTGATTTTGCTTCCACAACACAACTTCCCAAAACACTAAAAAACCACTAAGTAGTTGAAACGATAGCCTCCGCCATATTCTTCACGATCTTTATATGTCAAAAGTACGACCAATTGGTTTACGCAATTGGCAGTCTATCAAGCGGGATAGATATCTCCAACCATCTAGAAATAGCCACCCAAATTATATCTTGACATCGCAACAACCTAAAGACGATCTATGTTATCCAATTCCTCATAACAGATCAGACAGAACATCATAGGAACATCTCCAAATTGACTTTTGTTAGCAAACAATCATTCAAAACCTTCCATACAAATATGTTTACCTTTTTATGAATTTACAGGTTTCAACGAGGAGAACTTTCCGCAATCGAAAAAAAATTGATCAATATGCTTTCGAATCGACATAAAATAAAGTTGTCAACCCCATCCAAGGCCCATACCCAAAAATCACAAATAGAATATAAGCTCACATGTTATATTACCTGGTACTACTTACTTAAAATAGAATAAAAAACTAACAAACAAAAATTAACCTATAGAAGAATATAAGTTTCTTGGTGAAAAGGATTGTACAAAGTTAACCTATGATAGTGCTTGTTCCAAGTTGCTTGTAAATTGATCGATTGACAGAAATATAACAAGCAAAAGTTATATTTTTAATCAATAGATGGAAGGAGCTATTGCCATGTTTATTGTGCTGGTTCACTTTATTAAACAACATAAACTTTCATAATTAAAAGCAAAGACTGCTATTCCTAACACGTTACATTATTAGTCATTTAGAAAGGTTGGTGAGGTTACATCAACCTTGCCACGTGTTACCTGCCCATTCACCGTTTTAAATACATACATATATTTTTCACTTTGGCCGATTTATTGTATTGATATATATGGGTTTTTGCAATTAACACAAAGTTTGTGTTTGGTGTAAGTGGTTAAAATCATGTTTTTATTTGTGATATGTGCTAGGTTTGAATCCCGCAACATACATCTTTTTTTAATTTATGAGTTTTTATTTTTTTTAAACCTTTGTAATATGTCAATTTAACCCTCTCAAGTTTCTAAAGTTGCGGGTTATTCCCGTATAAGTTTCTTTAAAAAAAAATTTCTTGTGTTCTTATTTTTGTTTGGATGTAATTGAAAACGACTTTGGTCAAATATAAAATACTTATGTGCTTATTTTAATATACCTTATTTTTAATATTTACATTTTCACCCCCTAAAACTTTTTAAAAGTTTGTAAAATGCCACTTTAACCCCTCAAGTTTCTAAGGTTTTTGGTTTACTCTTATACAATTTACTTTTAAAAAAAAATTCTTACGTTCATATTTTTGTGTACGTGTCAGTATATATTTAAGTTAGACTACGTTTGGAAATCTAAAACAAATCAAGTCAATTATAGTTCAAATACTTTAACATGTTACGTACTATGCCGCCACAACGTGCGACGGGTAAAACTAGTTATACTCTCTATATAACAATAAATCAAATTATGAGGGGCCATTTCTTAACCATTCATCTTTTGCACCACTTCATGAACCGTTAATGTATAATATTTTAAGTACATGTTTATTTTCATTTCATATATATAAAGAGAGAAAGTTTACTATGCAAAGTGATATCTTCATGCGCAGTGTACAAAGTAATCACGCAAAAATAAACGTTACGAATGTGTCATAATTAATTACGCAGAGGTGAAATTATCACGCAAAAATAAAATTATCACGTTGGAAGGTATTCTTGTGGGATGAATTTATCCCTGCATGATAATGCTAGTATGTCACGCAAGTGTATTCCTTCTTGTGTGATACTTCCACCGTCAAACTTCACAAAAAAGACACATTTTATACTAACTTTTTCATATGTATGTATGTATGTACACACACATGTGATCTAATACTACAGATAACACCCATAACACTAAATGGCGTGTGATCTAGTGGTATCAAGACGTGTATGAATGATGTATTTTTTCAAGTGATTGAGTAATCCTATGATGAATAAATATGTATAATTAGGGTCGAGTAAGAATATCGGGTGTGTGAATTACATAAACCAAACCCAACATGCCAAGGTTGATGTTTATGTAGAAGTATACATGTAAATGTCTTGAAAAAATGAAGTGCAAATTTTCACTGTTGGTTAAGCGTTTAGGGTTTAGTCATTTTATCATTTTACAAACAGTCGATCGAACAAGTTGTCACAACTTCACCACCTTACAAACCAGTAGGTCATGTAAGTGCTCCTCAATCCGACCAACTTATATTTTCAATTTTTTTTGGTGTTTTTGTTTAGCTAAAATTTGTGTATATATTAACTTTTATTACATGTATGTGATGTATGTCCCTATGTGATGGATCACGATAGTTGAAAATATATATGGACGGTGGAACTTGTCAAGATGCTAGTTTAATTTTGACATTGACTTTTGGATTACGTCTAAAGATGCAATTTTGTACACCCCACATAATTTATGTAATATTTTATGTTAAAAACCTTTTTTTCTAATAAAAATTTGTAACTTATATTCCAAAATATTATATGTTTGGATAAAAAATTATATTCTATTCCATAAAATAATTTGAAAACATTGTTTGATAATTATAAATAAGATTTAGTTTTATAAATAGGGTGCTATAATTTGCTGGTCAAATAAATATTATATATCTGGAGAAGGCTCAGTTTGTCTTCAATCACACTTGCCCAAGTATCAATTCAATTAATGTTTTGTTCTTTTCTGTTACGACATATTCATTGTCATTAAGTACCTTGACCGTCTCGGTTTTAGTTTATGCAAAACGATGTGTTCATCATACGTTAGTAAAAGAGTTAGGTTTGGGGAACTATGGTTCTCGATTGACATTAAAGCCTTGTAATTTAGGTTGTTTTGGTGGACAACGCTTGCTTGGGATGGTGCCAAACATGTAAATATGCAATAAACCTGAATTTGATTGAATGTTTGTTTTTAAACCATGTTTTAAGTGATATCGGGTTGTTACAAATCTACGATTATTGTGTTTGTGCTCATGAATCACATGCCCATGCACATACTTGATTTATGAACAAGGTTGGAACCTACCTTTGAAAGTTTTGGAACGAGTGTCTTACTTGAACGATACAACAATATGAGGTTTTAATTTTTTTTAATGAAAATGAAACATAAAGCATCTCGCATCACCCCTTATGTGCTAATGCGAAATATTCACGTAAGCATGGACATAATCACATCCATTCTGAAAAAATAAACCTAAGAGGTCCGTAATTGACCCTGTTTTCAGCACATGAGCGAGCGTTACCACGTATTTAGTGTGAATCACAAAACCGTTTTTAGAAAAAATATCATGGTGCAGTTTTGCATCATAAGTGCTCTAAAGACATGAGGATGTAAATTACTTATTCCTTACCTGTCACACCCCGACCGACGGCGGAATCATCGGGCCGGACGAATGTGAATCGATTGTTCATAGCACATGGTAGTAATTGCGTTGAAATAATATTAAATGTTATTTCATTGAATGATACTAATCAAATGATGCATTACAATTAAACAATAATCCAAATAAATATAACAAAAACCTTTTATTAAACTAGATCCAAGTCCTAAATGAGCATGAAGAAGTCCACTAATCTGCATTCCTGAAATCATGTGAGAAAGTAACGAGTCAGCTAACGAATTAGCCGGTGAGTGAACACAGGTTTGCATACATATATAGATTGATTACAATGATTGAAAACCATTCAATTCCCATGGCAATGTCAAGACTTATAAATGCAATAGTGTAACATACAAGACAAACCAACTCAATCAAACCTAATGACTGAATTGACTTGGTCTGCAGATAAAGCCTTATAGAATAAATAATTCCGTTTCCAATCACCACGCGATTAAACAAATGGGATGGGTTTGTTAAAACAATAGATCTATCATTATTACCGTGGTTGCATGAATTAATTATTATGTTATCATCAAGTTTATCTAACTATAAACACATAATTGCAAGTAATAACATAGCATGTCTTGAATTGAATTTAGAATGAAATGGAATAACAATGAATATCAATGATTGAATATTAAATCAAATGATTTCCCCAAAATATAAAACACATAAAAATGACAATGAATACTCACATTGTATAATGATGGTTGTAGGGTTTATAAGAAAGCTTTGATGTTCAAAAGTAAAAGGTGATGTCCTAAAGGATAAAAAAACAATAACTTGTGGTCGGAATTCATTACAAGAAGTTAGGA